>VYXF01009100.1:156753-169392 GCA_013397295.1 Polioptila caerulea | reverse complement strand
AGAACTTCCAACTCACTGAAACTCTACTTAAGTTATTATATGCTTGAATGGCCCCTGGAACAACAGATAGCTGTGCAATTAATGCAAACCTTGTCATCCTTCTCCACCTCGCTTGTCTCTGCACAGACCAGTAATGAGGCTCCTTTAGACACGGAATGTGTGCAAAGCTCTGACAAACCACCTCAGTATGCAAAAAAAAAGAGCTGAGGGGAATTGCAGGAAACATGACCACAGTAGCAAAAAATGTCAGTCCTTTCTGTATTCACAACTTTGTCTGTTGGAGTCAGTGTGCACTGAGGTGGAAGAATGTAGGCTTGACTGTTGTGAAGAATTTGTCTCCAAGGGTAATATTTTCATTTTTGAGGAACAAACCAACAAAGTCAGAAGGGCAAAGCTTGTTTTGTTTCATGGGCTACAGTTATTCCCCTCTTAGGATCTATCTTATGTCAGGTGGAAAAATTACTTCCTGAAGTTTCATGTTCAGATGAGAAATCATTAGTCAGTAAACCATTCCTTAATCAATTCTAAAGAAAAAATAAAGAAAAAAAAAATCAAGCAAGCAAGCAAGCAAGTGCACCTGTTTTTTAAAATCATTAAATAATACAATGATGGAGTTTCTGAACAAGTTATTTTTGAATTATCCATTTTTAAAACAAACTTGTTTCATAGACTAATCACATGCACTACTCACTCTCTTCTTGCACATCTCTTTTTATAGAACTCAATTTTGCAAATTACTCCACTGTGCAATTGACCTCACTTCTAGAAAATACTGTCTTTCTTAAATATTCTACCTTGGTCTTTTCAGTTTGAAGGCATTATTCCCTATAATACCATCATTAACCACCTTAAATAGTTCCTCCAGCAATTTCATGTTATCAAGTATTTATAGACAGTTACCATCATCTTTATTTCTTGAAAGGGGTTCATATAGCTTCATAGCTTCATAGATTATGAAGCCAGAAGGGACCATTTTGAACATCTCATCTGACCTCCCTCATAACGGAAGTCATGAGGGGCTTCCTTGAATTCATTCTCTTTGAATTAGAACATGTCTCTTAGAATATTTTGATTTAAACACTTCTAGCATTAGTGAATCTACAAAAATCCTAAGTAAGTTGCTTCAGTGGTTAATCATTCTTCCTGAAAGTACTGAAAATACTGAAAAGTATTGCTTCTTTCTGCTCTGAATTTCTGCAGCATTTGATCTAAGTGTGATTCTGCAAACAGATGATAGCACAAGAAGTGAATGAGGAAATTCTCCCAATTTTGATTTGTGGATGCTTTGAAATCCAGCTTGGCAAGATCCAGTCTTGTCTTTATGCAAAGGAAAAAGGGTATTCAGAGGGGCTAGACCCATTCTAAATCACAGAATCATCATAGAACTCTTTGAGTTGGAGGGAACCTTAAAGATCATCTAGTTCCAAGGCCCCTGCCATGGCAGGGACACCTTCCACTAGGTCTTCATCTTACTGATCCTGTGGCTTAATTCACCTCATTGGTATTGTTGTGCTAAAAAAAATGTTTTACTGATTTTGGGGTTCTTGTCTCACTGCATGAAGAGACAGACGCAAACAAGAATAATTCGTGAAAAGCAGTGCATTTCATCAGCCTGAGTAGGGAATTAGAGATTTCCATTTTGGCCTTCTCAGCAGTCCCATACACACCCTTTCAGCAAGTCACCCAACCTCCTCTGCATCAGCTCACTTGCCTTCAGTAAAACTCACTAACCAGACAGACGTGACTCAAAAACAGAGTAACTTAAACCTGCAAAGGATTAAGTGGACTCTTAGGAAAAGATGAAATTCAGGGCTGTAATTGCAGAGAGTGAGTTTTCCTATCCTGTTTCTCATATTTGTCAAGACAATTTTCAACTGGCTAGTCTTGAATTCCTGCATGTGAAAAAGATCAGAAAGCATCAAGAGTATTTTCTATGTTTGTTCTTATTTGCAGCCCTTACCACTCCTCCTAGAATTGGAGTACCTGCTTGCAATCATGTAACATTACCTATTAAGAGGCATCTGAGTGCTGCAAGAATGGACTAAAAATGAAGATGACACTGCAGCTGTTGCACACAATGGAACATTTTGAAGCTGTTTGTGCTTGTTTTGTGTGACGTGAGATCAGGAATTTAATCCACTACAGAACATCAACTTGCTAAGCACAAATCCTTCACAGCCAAAAAAGTCACTATGTGAAACTGTGATCTAAATAAGCTAAGCAGAATGGAAGTGAGCCTAATGAAGATATTGGCTTTTACAGATGTAGCTGTATAACAAATGAGAGGTGTTAGGAACGGGCATGCTTGGTTTTGGAGTCAAATTCAGCATTTCACTCTGTGTATGACTACGAGATAAGAAAGAATTTGGGGTGTTAAAAGGAACATTTTGGAATGAAACAAACTAATTTCTCCTACAGAACAACTTTAGATCCATTCCCTAAGAAGGCTGTATGCTGGGGAAAAAAAAAAAAAAATACAAGATTCTAGGTGAATGCAGATTAAAATGACCTGGTTAACTATTTAAAAAGAAATGCATTTAGAACTAAAAGTTCTCAGCTCTTTCAAAGAGTAAGGATGTGATCCAAAGAGTAAGGATGTGATTTATCTGCCTCGATCTAACCTTCTGAGTCTGGATCTGAGATGGCCACATCAGTTTCTGGAGATTAGTACAGGAAATTGGGTGACACCTGGATACCACTCATTCCATTGTAACAGAGAGGCCTACAATAGATGTTTGCCATTACTCATACTTATTTCTCTTGACTGATTATAGACAGAGTTTCAAACAACTGGCTCAGATGTAGACATGAAATTATCATCTATCTGGAGTGAATGAAACCCAGAGATGAAACCCAGCACTAAACCCTTTTAAATAATCTTTATGCAGGAATGGACTAAGAGCTCTCCCAAATTAGAAGAAATTAAAGACAAAATCTGATTTGTTTCATTTAGTCTCTTAGTTTCATACTACTAGTCTCTGGAGGGGAAAAAGGGGGGTGGAAAAGGAAGGTGATTAGAAGAGGGTCATGTGTTTTTTTCAGTTATATTTATTGGATTGCACAGAAAAAGACTGTGCAAGACATAATAATTTCAAAAATTTACCATATAATTTAGATATGTTTTTTTTTTTTTTTCTTATTATGATGGATCAGTAGACCTCACAAAGTGTTTGCAGTAAAAAGGAAGAAATGTAGGAAAAAATCAGCCAGCTATCAGTTCCTCACCATATATTAACAATTAAAAATTAAGGTCATCATCTTAAGGAGAAATGCAGGCCATTTATTTTACAAATCATCATTGTCTTGGACATTGCTTTTACAAAATCCTGTGATTTGTAATGTTTTTCAAGGCTATATTTCATCATCTTCCTAGAGATTGAGATTACAACTTCTTCACCTTTAATTCTTGTAATAGAGTCTTGTGGAAGGTGCTTCACAAGAGGAATCTGGAAATGATTCACCAAAGCCCCAGAGAGTTATTTTGGATTGTGTGGACCTATTGAGCTCTAGTTGAAAACCCAGTACTTTGTGAAGAACCCCAAGTTGCAAAGATTATTGAGTTATTTCTGGATAAGGAGCAGTAAATGATTACTTATATACTGAAACATTCTCTTTAAATCCTTTCTTGGGAGGAAAGAAAGAACAAAACTAAAAAAATTCTTCCTTGGCAGGTACTGGGCATCTTGGATGTTATGAACACCAATCTAACTGAAATTTTTTTTTCAGTTGCCTCTCCAAAGCAACAATATCAAGCTCAACACTATAAATGACATTTGTTTGTGTGAAGCAAACTTTACTAAGCTCTTTTGCAAGACATTACCTTACTCTTTCTTATTCTCTTTTTATTTTTTAACTGAGAAATAGAAACAATCAAATTCACCTTATTCAAGCTACGTTAACAGGTGCTGAGGTAGATGGATATTGCCCCCTCTCACAATTAAGAAAGCATTTAATTTAATGATTTTATGTGCAATGCTCCCTCTTTTTTTTTTTTTTTCTCTAGATCTGTTGAGAGCGTAGCAATTAAGATCATATAGCAGATAAATAAGGTAAGAGGGAGAGATTCAAAATTCTCAGCCTCCAAATCTCATGCATTGTCTCTACTGTTCCAAGTGCAAATAATATTTCATATGATCTTCATTCCAGCCAAGTGGATTTTGCCAGGACCTCAGGGGCAGGAAATTCCATATAATATTTACAACAAAGAATACATGTAAGAGGGAAGGGATGGCAAGAGATAAAATATATTTATTTAAGCTCTAGCCCATTTTAATTTCCAGGATTTTGTCTACATGCTTTACTGATCCTGTGCTCAAAATTTAGACTGCTTTCTTTAAGTCTTATACTCCTGCTTTGGCTTTTAAGCTTTTACAAAGCTGGCAGCTCGAAGGCGGCACAGCCATGCAGGCATATTTTAAAGTGTCAGAACTAATACTAAGCTTTTCACTGTTGCAAAAGAAATGTAATTGGCTTTGAGGGATGGACTTATTATTGAGAAACATTGTTGTAATCCAAATTTTTCATTAAATCTCTCTCCCTTCTTCCTTCCTTTTTTTGCTCCCTCTCTTTCCTTCAGACTTCAACATGCATGAGCTCATTGATGCTCATACTCACAGGCACACTTGTACTTAGTTCCTTTTCTCTTCCTGTCCCTCTTATAACAAAAATAATTTGGCCTTGTTATACCATAAGGAACTAGCAACTTGATTTAAAATGACATTATGACAATAAAAAGAAGAACATATAAATTCTGAAATCTTCCAGGTAATGTTTTTTGCTAGCTGTCCAAAAAAAAAAAAAATGGCCCATTTTACTGCTCAAGCATAAGCCATGTTGTGCTAAAACACAACAATCTGATTTATTGGACTGTGTTGTCCTGACCCAATACTCTTAATGCATGTAACATGGAATGTTGCATAAAACAAAATATTAATTAAACATGCTACACCTTTATATGGTCATAAAATGAGTCAAAGTATCATTAGTTTACAGTGCTCATTGACAATAAAGGATGAGAGAGAGAAAAACATTTTCCTGTAATCAAAATAATGTGGGTTTTTCAGAACTCCTGTTCTATGTTGTGTCCTTTCATTTCAATATTTTAGGATCCTGAGCAGAAAGACCTGAGCTAAAAGAAATGTTTTGCATTTCTGCCTCTAGTCTTGCAGAACACAAAGTTCAGCATTGCCCCAACACATTTACTATATGACATAGACTCATAGAATCATTGAATAACTTGGGTTGGAAGGGACTTTGGGTTTAAAAGTAATTTAGTTTAATCCACCTGCAGTGAACACACATACACACACATATATATTTCTTCATAGTCCCTTGATTTTTTTGATACTAAACTCCACACTCCTTTTTTAGAATGTCATTTGGAACAAAGTTGACCCTTTGCCTATTATCATGGAGAAGAGCCAGACAAGCAGAAATGCTCTTTGACCTAATATATTTTTTGACTGCCAAGATAAGAAGTTTGCCCTTTCATTGATTTGTGAAATAACTCAGTGGCTACTGAATCCCTAAGAAGGCAAAGAGAAGCATTAGCCCTGAGCATGTTACTACTTTATCAGCATTGTTCTTGCTTTACTTTCAAAAAAAGGTTGTGCAAGTCTAAGAGTAAGGCTGGACATCACTATTGTTTGAAATTATCACTCATATAAATAAATATGGGAGCAATTTTCCAAAGTGGAAGAGTAAGTTAAATGTCTTGAAGGTCTCTTTTCTCTAAAAGTTATATTAATTCTTCTTAGTATGATTATGATGTATTAACCACACTGAGCACCTATTCCTTTGTTTCAATACCTAGCCTTTGTATTTAATATTAAAAAAAAAAGNTAGGTGTTTTAATTCCATCTCAAATCTTCAAAATTGTAATACTAGTTTTATTTATTACCAAATTCTATTAATCATACAGTTACTATTCATTAATCAAATTCATATTGTAAAGCCATGGAAATAAGATTTTTTGAAGTGTAAATTTAATTCTTAGAGAAAAGCAGTAGCACTGAAAACACTAAATCAGTTTGTCTGTAGATAATAGCAGTAAGAAAAACATCTTCTTATTAGCAGCATCTATCTTAGCAAAGTTTAATAACAAATTCAGTATCCATAGATGCTGACAGTTTATAGTTTGTTAATGAGAGAAGAAATTATAATTTATCTGTATTTCAAATTGTCATCAGGTATCTTCTTCAACGATCAATGCATTTTAATACTCTTTTGCAGAGAGAAATGCATTTGTCTTCCAAGGATATAAAAATTAGCTAAGAAATCTGCAAGATAAGGTTTTACTGTGGTTTTCTATCTTTTGTTTATACTTTGCCTCCTTATGCACATACATACAAACATATATACATATAATTTTTTTTCCGTATTTTTATATATACTTTACACATACACAAACATACACACATATTTATATATATATATGTATGTATTTGGATATGGATGTATGGAGTAAATCTGCATCAACAACAAATATCTCAGTGTCAGCATTGCTCAGAATGAATCTCCCATAATAAATGTAATAAATTAATTATACATTTCTTGTTTTTATCTCCATGTGAATATCTGTGCACAATGGCATGTGTACAAGTGTGCATAAAGAAGAATTTGCTTACAGCTGTCTGTGTTCACACTTTCTTACAATTGGATTGGATGGATCCCAGAGCAAAAAGAGGAATAACTAATCCAGGAACCACCCATGACCCTTGAAGTTGTTAAACATCAATAGGATTATCTTGAAAAACTTAAAGACACTTTGGTTTCCATGCAGACAAGAGCTTGTACTTTGGGGTTTTTTTTAAATACTCTCATTAGTGTCTTCCAATTCTGTCTATAATGTCTGCATTTTGCTTAGGCTATCATGGGCAATTTTTAGTCAATGCTGTAACAAAACATGAGACACTAATCATGCTCCTGGTTTAACCAAAGACACCAAATTTTTCATGTGATACACTTAGGATACTTTCCTCTTTTATCCGTACCTCTGTACACTGGCCATAATTTTGTTTCTTGTATTGAGGTTACAATATTAGGATTTAAATGTGCATGCATCATTGCATAGAGGTTGATTTAAAAATAATGGAAAAAACCAAGTTGTATCCAAATTTCTGAAACTCAGTTGGAGTTTTATATCTGAAATCAATGTGTAAAATTTAAATTATGCAGTAGTAATAATAATTATTATTCCAAATTGCACCATTTTGCTTGAGGAAGATTTGGGATTGCCACTCACTCTTTTTAGCAAAGCAAGTGTGTTCTGACCTTGACTTTCAAACAATTCTTCCTAAGCTTTTGCAAAGACTTCTCCTTTAGAAGGTCTAACACAAATATTTGGAGTTCTTTGAGGGCTGCAAATATAAACAAGGGCATTTTCACATTTTAACAGATACAGCTGAGATAAGAAAGTCTTGGAAACAGCTTTTGCACAAATAGAAGTGTTTCACCTCTTCCCATTCCTGTCCCATTTGAGAATTAGTAGCAGCAAAGAATGTTTCTTAACACTCAATTGTGTATTTAGTGTTGGCAGAAGTATGTGTCTTCTATGGATTTATGGTGAGAAATGTCAATATCAAAGTGTTTGTGACAGCTCTTATTTCTGCTCTGTTGGGCTTCACATGTATTAAAGCTGAAAGACAGCTTGCTTTTTTCTTATTTTATGTCTGTTTATTTGCAGCTCATACTATTCAACCATCACAAGGTCACATGAATGCATGGTGGATGTTGCAAGTGGAATCATAAAAGTTTGGCCATTTACCTGAAATGAACCCCACATGAGCATTGACTATTTAAATACTCATATCAAGAATACAAAACATGAGAGCTGCAGAACTGGTTCAGATGGGAGATTCTCCTTGCCTCTATTACTTCTTTAATAGTGACCACTCACCTAGGCTTGTGCAAAAGCAAGTACAAGCCATAAGATATTTTATAATTAAACTGCATGGAAGTTGCCATTACTCTGAGAAATATTTGTGGATGTGGTTCATCCTTCATCATTGACTACTTCAGTAGTAACATTTTATGAAAAATGAAATCCATTAATCAAAATTAAAATGTCTTCAAAAACATTTCTGGACAATGCCACCAATAGATCAGATATTTTCCAGGCCCTTAGAAATAAATAAGATTCTTACCATGTTAACTTCAGGAGTGTTAAGTCAAAACCTGCCATCCAAAACTAGAGCTGTGGTAAAAATTCAGGAATCTCACACTATGTTTATCAGTATGAATGTGTCTGAATGTTTCTCTATATACACACAGAAGTTCATAAGTACCAGAAGCAGCAGCTTCTGGTGTATATGAACTTAGAAGGGATGACATCCATGTTGTCCTGTGTTGTCACCGTGCACTGATTACAGCAATAACAATAATGTCCACTTCCACAGCCTTTTTGTTTAAGGACTTTGCTAGTCTGTACAACACTGTGAGGATGACTATGTAATAACAAGACTGGATCAAGCTTTGTCACTGTCACTGTTCTCACTCTTCCTCTGTCTCCATCTCTTGTGCTTAATTCAAAGTATGGTTCTCCACCACTTACTCAGGCTAAGAAGTATTTTGTCACACAGTTATTAATTTTAGGGGAACATCAATAATATCTGTGCCTGGCAGCCACTGAACTTCTATTTTGAAGGGCTAAACTGGCTTCCCTAACAGAGAAAACTTACCTAGGGCCTCTGTGCTCCTGAATCCCACCAGCCAATCACAGCAATATCTCCCTTACTGTTTCTAGGTCTGCCTGGCAACACTGTGTACCACAACATAGAAAATTAAAATAATGTTGCAGAATTGATATCATTGTCATATCCTAAAAAAACTTTTCAGTGCAATCCACAGTAAACCATTAAGCAAAACAGAGCCATTTCTATAACATGAGTGTGATATTTCCAAACCTACTCTGTTGTTATGAAACAAATAAAATTGGGAGTGATTTATTGCAGTGCAGTTATTGAGGTTTGTATCCCACTCATTAGCACAACTTTGTCCTCCATAGCACATTACATGCACTGCCTTCCTAGCTCCCTCCTCTCCATCTTCCCTAATTCAGGACAAGGATGTGCTCATACCTGACAGCAGCACAGTTTTATAGATTTTCAAGTCTGAAAAGGATCATTCTATTATTTATTACCAGACAGCTAGGATGTCATTTAGGTTAGCACATTCTGGGCTAGTACTTGCTACAGAATCTCACCCTCAGAAAACATGGAAGCAAATGAAAACATGAAGTAAGAAGTTCCTGCAAAATCCCATTTGTAATCTGTACTGCTAGAAGAAAACCTCAATTCAATTACTTATAAAGGGCAATAATACAGGGTGAATGGGGAATGGATTGAGAGCAGCCCTACGGAGAAGGACACAGGGGTGATGGTGGGTGAGAGGCTGGACATGCCCCGGCCATGGCACTCACAGCCCAGAGAGCCAAATGCATCCTGGGCTGCATCCAGAGCCCCGTGGGCAGCAGGGCAGGGAAGGGATTCTGCCCCTCTGCTCTGCTCTGGTGAGGCTGTAGCGGGTCTAGCACTGGCCAAACACCAGTGCACCCTCTAGAATTATTTACTCATTTTTTGCTGTAAGAAAAGGATTGAGGGAAGAGCAAAAGTAGGCTCAAAACTTTAAAGGGTATAAAGAAAACTGTATTAACAGAACTAAAAGAAAAAATAAAAAATCAGAATAACCCTTCAGATTACTTCTCTTCTCCGAACCCTCCTTTTTCTTTTTTCCCCACTGACAACACAAAGAACCAAAATCTAAGTGTTTTGAGTCAGTTTATCACCTCTAAAATATTCTTTCTCCAGCTTACTTAGGGAAAGGAGTCTCTCTTGCCATGCCACGGAGATTTCCCCACAAGAAACAGTTCTCTCGTGGCTTTAATTTTCATCAATAGCAGCCACCTGGAAATCCACAATCATGAAATCCCTCCCATGGTTTGGTAGTCTTCCCACAACTGCCACTATGGGTCATCTCAGCTTATTGGGGTGCAATTTTAAGGATGAACTGTTTTAGCAGAGAAACGAAAATTTTCTTCAGCCATTTCTAGAAACAGAGGTTTTCTTTTTCTTCTTTGGGGGAAAAGGGTCTTCATCACTCTTACTGCTCTCTGTTCAGGCTTCTCATTGGATCACAACTATTTCAACATCTGCTTGCGTCAGCATGGGTGCCTTTGCTCATGTCTATGATATGTGTGCTCCATTCCCTCATGCTTTCATGAATTACAGGGATATTTTCGTGTATCATAGTCCATCACCATGACCTTACAAAAGAATTTTGTCCTAAGACTACAGCATCTCTTAAATTTTCCTCCCATCTGGGATTTGACTTTTTCTTCACTGACCTTGGTGTCTCTGTTTTCTCTATGCTGTTTTCTCTACGTCTCTTCACCCTTTTCTCTTACACAAGACTGATGTCTGCAAGTTTTATCTGTGTATTTGTGCACTGAAAAGGTTGATATCTCACCCAGGCCTGTGGATGGTCATAACCTCACTGCGAGACCCAGCCGCTCAGTGGGAGGAAAAAAAGAAAAAAAACCCAGAAAATAAAAAGAGAATTTTTCCCAGTTTTTGATGTGGCTCACCAGAGCCCAGGCTAGCTCAGAAGACACTGGTGCTGCGCCAAGGGTGGGGAACAGCTCCAGGTTTTGTCGACAGCTGAACCTTTAGAGCTCTCTGCTCTCAGGTTGAGAATCTTCTTACCATGTCCAGGGACAGGCAAAGGACAAAGAAGGAGGCTCCCCGGATCTGTGGTTCCAGCAAGGGTTTATTTAGGTTGAAAGGGTAGAGGTGAAGAGCCCCTAGAATGAGTGTGCTAGGGTTTTTATACTGTCACAACTCGGCGGGTGGATACAAATCATAAACCAATGAGGAGACATTAGAGGAGGAGTGAGGGAGGTCAGGCCATTTGGCTGCGGCCAATTACTGAAGGTGGGAGGAGAGAACACGTCACATGCTCCAATAGGGCATCCAAGGTAGTGAAACACCCAGGAACGCCCAGGGAGATTGGCTCAGGGTAGGATGTGGAAAGAGCTAGAAGAAGGGGCAGGGTAATTATGATTGGTAAGGAAGGAGCTGGAACAAAGGGTGGGGGAATACCATAAAGGGTGGCTTGGGGGAGGATACAACTTTAGGGATCAACCAACTTGGGGAAGACATGGGGGAACAGAAGAACAAACCAATAACTTTAAAGCCATTAAGAATGAACCATAAGAACAAGATAAATAAGGGCCGCAACAAGTTTTCTCTTCTCTTAAATATAGTCTATAGAGTCATGTCCAAATTCTCCAATCAATTCTGTCAATCATGAAGGAAGTTGTAATGTTTCTACAGAGACAGTCACTTCTGTAGTTGACATTTTTTCCCTTACCAAAAGTGCAATTAAAGAAAAGTCAGGATAGAGACCCACTTGGAGCACTTAATCCAACTCTGGAGCCACCAACATATAAACGTGGACCTGTTGGAGCAAACCCAGAGGAGGCCATGAAAAAGCTGAGAGGCTTGAGACACCCCTGCTATGGAGACTGGCAGAGAGACCTGGGATTGTTCAGCCTGGAGAACACTGGGGAGACCTTCTATCACCTTCTAGTACCTAACATGACCCTTCAAGAGAACTGGAGAGATACCTTGGACAAGAGCATGCAGTGATAGGACAAGGGGAAATGGCTTCAAACTGACTTCAAATGGCTTCAAAGAGGAAAGGTTTTCATTAGATATTAGGAAGAAATTCTCTACTGTGTGGGTAGTGGAATAATGGAACAGCTTTGTGAGATAAGTTGTGGATGCTCCATTTAGAACAGTCTTTTGTGGATGTGTCAACAGAAAGGAATTCCATTTTCTAAGGACCTTTTTATGTTGCAGTTTCTGAGTTACCTATTTATATTTTACATAATTTTGGTGGTTCTGGTGATTGAGAAGGAAAAGTTGTTTCTTATTTATATTCACATAAGGTAGTTTTCTCTCAATAAGTTACATTAAGTTAAATTCTGCAATGTCAGAAATAAAAAATACCTTAATACACAGTTTTCCCCAAAACCACCATCCCTTGAAATATTTTTTCTCTCTGTCAAGAATAAGGGAAACAAAGGTAGCTCAGATCCACCTACACAGTTATTTGTAGCAAGTGTTGGTTTTTGCTGAGTGACTATTCTGAAGCTATTTAACAATACATTTATTCCTTGAGCACAGGTGGTGTTAGTACACCTAATTAAGAAAATGTAGAGGATGAATGGGAATTTGTAAGAAGTTATGATATGAAGAACACAAACAAAGAAATAAATACTATATTACTATTAGGAGTCATGGTATTCCTTAAAACATTGAGTCATGCTCTAATGCAATTAAATGAGAAAATGATGCAGATGATTAAGTGGTCAAAGGAAACAAACAAACAAACAAACAAAACAAAAAAGCAAACAAGCAAAACAACAGCAACAAAAAAGACCAAAAAATTAGTACCAAACAGACATATTCACGGACCTTGCAATATATTCTGTATTGGTGAAAATCAAAAAATTACAACAGATATAAATGGATTGGTTAGAACATCTGTAGATGTTCTAAGAGAACCTAGATGATTTACCTTCCTTTCCCTATCCCTTTCCCTATCCCTTTCCCTATCCCTTTCCCTATCCTTTTCCCT
>VYXF01009100.1:131244-147813 GCA_013397295.1 Polioptila caerulea | reverse complement strand
AGGGGATTTTATACAACCGCCAAACTAGGGGTGGATACAATGCACAGACCAATGGGGGAATAACAGAAAAGGAGTGAGGGGACATCAGTCAGGGCTAAAGGCGAACCAGAATGGGGGGGAGGAGGAAAGAGGTCACATGCCCCAATGGGGCATCGAGGGTAGGGTGACACCCCGACACACCCGGAGCGGGGAACTGACAGGCAGGGAAGGTGCTGGAATAAAGGGAGGAGAAACCCCGTATAAGACAGAACTGGGGGATGGCGACGGGGGGCTTGACAGAAAACAGACTTTTCATCAAAGGTGGTAAGCAACTCAGGGATACACAACTGGGGGGAACGTGGGTGGAGAACTAGGAACATACCAGCTGAACATGAGAACGAATCCTTGATATAAAAGTACATGAAATCAACGAGACACACACTGCAACAGGGAAGTTTCAGGGAAGGGAAGTTTCAGGGAAGGGAAGGTTTGGGAAGTTTCAGGGAAGGGAGGTTTCAGGGAAGGGAAGTTTCGGAAAGTTTCAGGGAAGGTTCGGGAAGGGAAGGGAAAATTCCACTTCTGCCAGGAGAAATAATTACCGTATTCAATTTTCTGTTTTTTTTCCTTATGACTACTGTTCCTGATTTCTTCAGATGTAAGTAAAATAAAACAGATCCATAGTTTAAACCTTCGACTGTATAATTTAAAAATCTGTACGAAGTTAATTAATTAAGCAAGTAACAATATATAAAAGAATTTGAACCTGGCACTTCCTGTCATTAAAAAAACCCCAGAGATGGAACTAAGAAGATTTTAATATGTGTATAAGAATTACCTGAAATATTTATTTAGAGTTTACCCCTTCTCTACTCTATCAAATGCAACAATCATTGTTTCATCTTCTGTAAAATTACTTGAAATAATGGTAGTTTGGAAGACTAAGAAAAGTAGGAAATTTGTAACAAATTTATATGCTTGATGACCTACATGCTCTGTAAAAGAAAACCTTGCTTTTACATTAATTCACATTTATACTTAAAATTATTTTTGAAATTTTGACTGCCAGAATAAATTTCTCTTTCTAGAACACTGTTTTTAATGTATCTATTTTAATATAAACTGCATTTATTCTCCATATTGTATCTGCTATTAGACTTCTCTCCTGACTGACCCAATAGACTGCAAGACCCTCAGTGATCTATCTATAAGATGTCTCTGTCTAATAGCACTTCTTAGTCTGGTGCAAACACTAGATCAGATATCCTTTGGGACCTCAGACTACTGCAATAAATGGACAGAAAATACCCCAGGTTCATATCTCTTTAAATGAACATTGAGAAGGGTCTTGGCGACACCTGCATAGGAGCAGAGATTTGGAAAAGGATGGAGTTAAGGACTAACTGTTGAAGTCAAAACATCTCCCTGCTGCTGTTTGCTTTACTTGATCAGTGTCTGAGTGAGTGTGGGGCAGAAGCAGGAGTATGTTTATCCATTACATTTTTGTATGCAAAACGGAGGCACAGCCTTCTCCAGCCTTTCCAGGGGAGAAGGTTGATGCAGTTGTCTTTGATGGAAGAATGGGTACTATCCTTTTCAAATCAATTACAAAATCCTTTACAGGTTCTGCATCTTACTATTATTGTACACGTTTTTAGATGTGTAAATATATAAACCCTTCCCTCAAAATAAACAATAGAGATATAGAACGACCGTTTATTTTTTAAAAATGGTTTGATTAATTTTAAAAAAGTATAATTATAAACATTAATATAAACAAATATTTTATACCGATTCTTATATGTATGCAAGAAAAAACAGAGGAATTGGCGTGCAGGTATGGGCAGGGGGGTTTTTGGGTTAAAGATATTTTTTCTTTTTTTTTTTTTTTCTAAATTGGGTTCTGAGGGAGTGTGAACAATAAATTGATAAAAACTGTTATCTGCCATATTCCTCGTATGTTGAAGAATTAAGCCAGCCCAGGTGTGGAAACTGCAGAGAACCTTAGTGCTTTTTGCACAGTGAACTCAGAAGAGCTTTTATAGAAATTTCTTTAATATTTTTCTGGTTTTATTTCTTGTGGTTTCTACTGTGGTTTACCAACTCCTCTAAATGCTTTCAAGTTTTAGTCCCTCTCTCCACTGGAGCTTTCCCTTACCTATTATATTATTACTCTAGTGGCCACTGGAGTTATTCTCCCTTTTCATATTTCCTCTGTCCTGTCTATTTTTAATATCTACTCCCCAGCCCTTCTCCACAGTAAACCACACAAACCACATGCCCACACCTGTGGTTTTGTTCACTTTGAGTGTTTAGAATTATACTGTTGTACTTTTTTTTTTTTGATAAACTGTTTTTCTTTCCTCAGTTATGTTTCATCAGCAAATTTCATGTCCTTTGTGCGTATTTTATGCCTACCTTTGAGTTGCTAGTACATAAACTGAACACAATTGGTTCTTGTACTGATCCTGTTATCACAAGGGACACTTGAAAACCTCAGTTACCCCAAAATTGTGGACACTGCAGTTTTACCATCTTTCTAAAGAGTAAAAAAGCTTATTTTTGCAGGTTACTGAGTTTTCATTAAAAAATATATATTGCCTTTTTTTTTCTTCTCCTTTCCCTTGTATTGCCAGGGTGGCCTTAGACTAAGTAAGATAATATGCTGTTTTATTTTTAAAGGTGAGCTGAAAAAACTGAAGTGGAAATTGAGTTAAGTTTGATTTATGTGTTATGTGTGCCCCACCAACCAGTCTGTGGGGGAATTCATCATGTGGAAAAGATGTAGATAGCCTTTTCTGAACTGAAGGTTACTCTTTGTTGAACTCTTGCAGCTCCTGGTGTGCTGACACAAACTGAGAATACATCACAGTTGTATTGCAGATACTTTAATATCAAGCTCCTAAACCAGTACACATGGTTTTATTGGGTAATTTTTACTTTATTGTTAGTGTTGTCATAGGTACCTGTAGAGGATGGATATCAATATTTAAGATCAGGGTCACACAGAACTTGCAAACCTTTGCACCCAGACGGTAAAGGTGTAGATTGTTGACTAGATTTTCTTGAGAAAGACAAGCTGATGTTTGCGTGTATGACTGCACATGTATGAGAAGATAATATATTCAATTTTCTTGATGCTTATCTCTATAATCTTTCCAAGTAAGCAATTGAAGGAATCTCCAACACAAAGCAGCTAAGTTAAGATCATAGAGGAGGTAGTAAATGCCAGCATTTCATAACTTGGCAGTGTTCAACTTTGAAACCTTGATGATCTTCTAATTTTCTATTGTATTAAGTTTACTAAAAAAAAAAAGAAACACAAACCCCCAAACAAACAAACAAACAAACAAACAAACAAACAAACAAACAAACAAACAAACAAACAAACAAACAAACAAACAAAAAGCCCTAAAACAAAACAAAACTGCAAAAAAACAAAACTACAAAAGAAACAAAGAAAACCAGTCTTTCTCGCAGAATTAAATTACATTCCACAATGACATCTTCTGTTATTCTATCAAGTTTACTCGTTAAAATTTCAGACAGCTTTCATTTGGGCTAAGAAAGTAACCAGTCATGAAGCAAAGGATTCTTTATATCCTTGTTGAAAGTCGTACTCATGTTTTTTGTATTTCTTACTCACAAAGGATGAATGGACAGCTATTGGTCAATTCTGAAAGGAAATCATCCCTATTTAAAATCATCTCCCTCTTGCCATCATCCATATGGTTACAACATGTCTGCATTTATGTTTGTCCCCCAGTCTTGTTTTCATGTTCCCCACTGCTGTTTGTGTCTGTATTGTCCAGAAAATCATCATCATTGTCTTTAGAATTTCACTTATATTCTCCTACCTTCTGATAATTTTACTCCCCTTCCTTACATTCTCATTTTCCTCTCTTTAACTTCATCACCACCTTCAGAGCTGGAATTTTTACTCTTTGGTCCAAAAGCGGGGAGGAAGGAGATGAATGGAATCTCTACAAGGTCCCTATGAGTGATTCCTCTTTTGACCTCTGGGAACAGGTGATGTGAGCTTGTTTGTACTCTATCTATTCACAAACACCTTAATAATTTTCTGTGATGTTTCCAGTTTCTCATCTCTCCACTATACCATGTTGCCTTTGAGTTACTCTGAGCCCAAAAGAAGTATTGATTCTAGCCCTTTTCCAACTGATCTGACCCAACAGAAAGCATTTTCAGGCAACCAGAAGGAAGGGCAGGAGCAGCAGACAGCTCAAACATTGGCCACCATTTTATAAAGCTAGTCCATGCACTTCCATTTACATGGAGATCCCATGCAGGGAAAGAATAATGCCCAATTCACAGAGGCTTATCAGACAATGTGGGTTATAAGCTGACAAGTTCCTCTTCTCCTTATTTGTCTGTTGGCTAGCTTTTAACACAAGGAAAATACTGCATAAGCTCTGGGGAAAAAAAAAAACAAACAAAAAAAACCCCACCTTGAAACAGATGAACAGAAGTGAAAAAGGAGGTTGAAACACAGAAGAAAAATGAAAACCCTGTTTATATGCGTTGTTAGCAGTTTTATCTACCATACATACAGTTAATATCACTCAGTGTAACTTATCTGAATTAGAGACTTAGAACATATTTTTTTTAACAGAATGGAACATCTTAAGCACTTGCATGAGCTGACATTTTTAAGGTATTTGTACTTTTATGCACAAACAATGGATAAAAATGAATATACGCCTTCAATACCTCATTTCTATCCTCCCCCCTCCCATGCCTTAAATATATCCACTTGATACTTAAATAAAATAAAGTTAAATACATTCAGTTGTAATGACAATGTGATGTAGATTGTTTTTGCCAAATTCAAGCTTGGTGGGAAATTATTTTCTTCTTGCTGGAAGAATTGCACACTAATTAACCCTCTGGAAGTAACTGTTTAAAATGAAGAGTGAGCTAGAAATTTAAAGAAACATTTTTACATTGCTTATCTTAGTTAATTTTTTTAATGTGCAAAAATGTTTGAGGATTGCCTTATTTTTCTTTCTCTCCTCATCCCTCCTCCCTCTTTCTGTCTGATGTAGGCCAAATCCTGCCAGGCAGATTAACAGAAACTCAATAGGCCAAATTCCAATGTGGTTTAAATGGGAGGTAAATTGGCAATATGAACAAGCGTAATTTACATACTGAATGTTAAGAGCTGTTGAAAAATTGTGTGAAGGAAGTCACTTACAGTGCATATCAGGGATTTTTAGTCCAGCAGAACTTGGAAACTATGCCATATAACATTGAGTACCATCTAATGGTATTGTATATATTATTATTTATGTAGTCAGAGCTTGTAAACTAATCCAATAAGAGTTGAAAGGGAAAAGTAACCTCCAGAGTTTGTTTTCCTAATTTTCTCATCTTTGGGTTTTAGAGAAATGTGTCTATCTTCCTATTTATGTGGATTTAGTCCTATTCAATGTTTTTCTTTTTTGGTCTGGATGACTGTTTTAAATTTTTAAGTGGAATCAGAACATGAGGGACAACAAATGTTGTACAGCACATGATTACAATTCAAAGTGAATTTGAGAAAGCTCAAAAAAAGGAACTATCTGCAGTAGAAGGAAATGCAATTTTTTCAAAGCCAGTGATTGTGAAAATACAGGATAGAAATCTATTGCTTGCCCAACAGATCAATGGGAAAAAAAATTCATCACTTTTTATTGAATCATTAGATAAATATAAGTAGTCTTATGGCATTGCCATAATAGAGGTAAACAACATGCTGAAATGTATAATTGAAATTCATCCCTACGAAACATACTCAGCTTTTGGCCTCAGCAAGAACATTGTCCAGTTTAGATGTTGCCTTTCTGGTTAATTAGGAGGGTATTAACAAAAATGAAGGCCAGAAATCAGAATTCCAAAACAACATTGCCTAGGACAGAACATGGAATGGATACTGCTTGTCTTACTAGCACTGTGAAGGAGGACATAATCAGTCTTCAGAGAAAGGAATAACCTTTATTTTTCATCATCCTGGCACACTGGAAAAAAACAAAAAAGATTCTAAAATCTAACAGGGAAAATTTACTTCACATATTAGGAGAAGCTCTTGACAGCGAGGCTGGGGAAGCAGTAGGAAAGGTTGTCTGTGGAAGCTGTGCTGTGTCTACCCTTGACAGCCCTGGAGATGAGATTACAGAAACATCTGTAAGGCAGCAACAGTGACAGCCAGCCAGGCGTGGGAACAGAAGGTGGAATTCCATCCTTGGGAGGCCTGAGGGGCCTCCTTCTGCCAGGGGGAAATGTCTTAACTTCCAAGAGATTCTGTGATGTTGTGGGCAATGACAGGAAGTCATTGGTGCCATTACCCATTTGAATAGCTAAACGCAAGTGCAGTGTTGCCTGTGACAAGTTATTTGCTTAGCATTATTTTTTAATGGTCCAGCAGGGGTTGGAGAGTTTGCTCTTAAGCAGCCATGATGAATATTTTTATTACTTCTAATCCATATTTTGTAGTGGTGTATCTCATTCTATGCTGTTGCACACAGGAGGGACGAGACAGACAAGAGTATTATACCCTGTATTCATTATGCTTTTTATTCATGTGCTTGGAGAAGAGTTTCATACTCTAGTCAAGGGAAAATTACAGTCATCATAAGTTAAATCACATTTTTGGGTCACTGAGTCACTGGACAGAAGTTCTTCTCTCTTTTTCCTAACTAGAGAGAGAATCTGAGATTGAGAGACTTCTTCATGTTCAAGCTCCTAAGTAGTTATCTAAATTTAGGAAGGATGGATCTGCTGTATTTCAGCTCACATAAAAAGTCAGTTGTTACTTGTGCTGGTCCCCATCACACTCCAGCTTTAATAAAAATGAGTGTTTTGTTTAACAGAACTTCTAGATTGTTGTGATACAGACAGACTTTAGCTATGACTGTCAGTTTACTTATTGTTCCAAAAAGATTTTAAATAGATCTGTGAACAGGTTTCTTTATTTGTATTTCTTGCTACTTCTGTCAGCACTAAGGCATGGAAACCATCTGGCCTTGGAAAGTTGTTTTTTTTTTCCTCATGATGCTGATTATTCTGAAGACAATTGTCCAAAAGGAGAGCAAGAGACGGTTGTATTTTTCTTTGATTTTTCATTGGCTAGAATGTCTGTCTTCTATTGCAAATTGACTTAAATTCCTTCCATCTGCTGCTGGGAACCTAATTGAAATGTAAATTAAAATAAATACNAGAAAAAAAAAAAAAGAAGGAGAGAAAAAACTTTAAACACTCAAAACCTTAGTACATTTCATAGTGTCCTAATTATTTTTGTGGCATCTTTCTCTTGCTTCCAAAAATATTTCCAATGATATCACTCAGGTTTCTCAGGAACATAAAGAAGGACTCCTGGGTTGCAATTATTTTATGAATAATCAGCATGGAATACTACAGGAGCCTCAAATTCTTTCCAGACTTGCAGACAAATGGGGAAGCTATTCACCAACTTTAGACAGTGGCAGGAGATGGAAAGAAGCCAAGCAGAATATTTTGACTGTTGTTTACTAGAATAAGAAAGAATAAATATAAGCAGCTAGTATAATTCCTTTTTTTTTTTTTTTTTCCTTTCTGGTGACTTTTAAAACTATAAGCATGAATACAAATTCTAAATCTGAGAAGAAATCATACCTAAGGAATGCATTTACTCTGTACCTGCAGTTGCTAGAAGGCTCCACATGTTATTGACTTCAGCATTTTGTTTATAGATTATCTCTTGTATTAGAAAAATGTAATTTCTCTTTCTTTCTGCCTCTCCCTTTCCTAAAATATACCTGATGAGGTAAAGTGGCCTGAGATTCTGGATTCTATTTTGAATTTTGCAACTATAGGGTTTCCTGTCCAATTTTATTATGTGAAATATGTGTTCCTTTAAATTTATTCAAAACTATCTCTCAGCAAGGAGGAAAAAACTAATTCATAGAACTGGTTATAACTTATACAGTCTCCCAGTACCAGATTATCAATTCATATGGAATTTAAACAACAAGGAGGCAAAAGTAGCAAAATACTGGTGTTTGGCACCCTTCTGGAAAGAAACTCCAGTGTTATGTTCCTGGTGGAGAGCTGTTCTCATCACACGACCACAGGTTTGGCACAGGCTGGCAACCCTCAATTCCAATTCCCACAGGGGGCTCAAGGAGAAAAACCAACACTGATGGATTTTTTTCTTTTCCAAGCATGGCTAATATTTTTGATATCACATTGGACATCTCACAGCAAGAGGCCATTCCATTGCGTCTTCCTATGATCTGCTGTAACAAGTTCTGGATAAATGAAAAGGTTGCTGGAATTTAAAGACAAAAGAGACCAGCTGGTACCTCAACTCCAGCATTGCATAGGTGAAGTCATTGCCCCTTACATGAGCTATTTTACCTTTGTACATTTAGCACAGTAACACACAATTTCTGTAGCTTGGTTTTCAGAGAGTTACTTCTTGATGTAAGGAGAACCACAGATTGGAACTGCTTTCTGTTTCTTCTTTGTTTCAATAGCTAAACATTTCCACTGTCATAAAAATAATATTTTGGGGTTTGTTTCTTTTTCTTTCCATTCGTAATCTTTGAGCAATATACTGTTTTATACACACTTTTAAAATTATGTTTCGTCACCAGTAAATTAAAGTATTCATTTCCAGCATCTTTAAGAAATCTAAATTAACCCACCAAATAAATTTAATTTTTTGGCCTTCATCTTAATTCTACAAAGAAATGGAAAACAAAATGTTAAAAGAGCTTTTTCTTTCAGCTTGACTAATAAAGACCACTCAAGTTCTCTGTTTACAGTTTTTAAATGACTGTTTGAACCACCTTTATTTCAGACAGTGAACCCTAAAAGAGCATTCACACATCTTGATGCTTACCTCAGCTGGAAGTAAGCATGCCATTAAATTTACAAATTAAATTTTAAATAAAAGCAGCATAAACAGTAAATGTTTGAAGATGGCCTAATAACATATCAAAACAGACCCAGCCAACAAAATGGCAAAAAAAACCCCTTCTCAAAAAACTAAATTAACAAAACAAACAATCCCTTCGTAATCTCTCAAAAACTAGAGTTCAGCTCAATTTATAAGTTCATACTTTTGTGTGAGATGTCTTGAAGAAGTAGGAGTGCATCCATACAGATTTGTCACAAATGGCCACAAACTTGTGGGTGCTGTGCCTCCCTGCAGGACCAGCTGGGTTCCAGGCAAAAGCCTCAAGGACATCCCTGATGCTTCCAGGCATGCCTGTGGCAGGGACCCGCTCCAAGCAGCGAGTCCCAAAGAAAACCCTCAGTTTATCACCATGTCTGAAGTGTGATTGTGTTTCTGGCTGCTGCATTTCTTCCTCTGCATCTGCTCAGATTCAGCAGCCCACTAAATACAGTAATGCCAATGCTAATAAGAAGCCATGGGGTTTATAGTAACTACATGCTGATAACAGGTTAAGACTTGTATTAACAGAACAGCATAAATCCTCAGGACTTGTCAGACTCTGCCTGGACTTGTCTTGGCTGGCCTTGAGCTCATTTTAGCTTGCTCATTAATTGTAGCAGTAATTTGCCACTATGGTTGTTCTAACCAGTTATTAGCTTCAGCATAACCTCATCAATTGTGTAGTTTAGCACCTAAAGAATTCATATCACATAAGACTACAGTCTAAGAAATGAAATAACTATGAAAAATCTTTGGGAGAGTAGGAAGATGAGGAATGATAAAACATGTCTTATAACACATGAAACTAATCCCTAAATGTCCAAGACTAAGGAGGAAGAAGCACTAACAGTTTTTACCACACACAAATTTCATGAGGTGCAATGGCTGCAGGTAAGTCATTGTCTTTACAGCCCACTCTTCAGAAAACTATCCTAAATTAGCACATCCCAGGGATACTGAAGTTCTTTTCTGTATTTTTTTTAATTTTTTTTTTTTTTTATTTAGCCTGCTTCCAACACAATTCAAGCAGGCAGTTTGCCACTCTGCTCCTGCCTTTTAGCAGAACAGAGGAAAGAGTGATGCTCAATGGAGCATGGGCAAAAAAGAGCAGCATCCATATCATTCTTCAAAAGAATGTTACTAAATAAGGCCTTATTATCTCCATTAATTATTATGAACTAGGTCTAAAATATCAGTATAATATTACTATACATAACATACAGGAGAAGAAATAAAAGCACAATAAATTAGGGTAAGGTTGGCGTCTCCTTAAACTTGGTGTAGTTTTTCAGTGAGTAAAAAGTCCCCATCCAACAAAGTCCAGTGGAAAGTAAGAAATGTAGAAAGAAGTAGCACAGTCTGTACCCATTCATTAAGGATCCATGTTTAGGAAGACCAGGTCCAAAAGAGAATGTGGTGGTGGTGGTGGATCTTTAACTGGTAAAAATATTCAGAAATTGCAGAAAATTACAGAATGAGGTGTTTTATCTGATAGATGACTCAATTAGCCACAAAGGTCTCCATTCAAAGAAAAAAATTACTGTGCTAAGAGACCTATAGGAAGGATGTATGTGAAGCATGAGTCATACCCAAGATTTACTCTTTAGTTCAAGAGGCAAAGTCACTATATGGCCTGTGAGATGCAGGAAATAAAATTAGGTCAAGAATTAATGCAAACTGGTTTTATCTAACTTTTTGTTAGATGCAGCTGGCTTGCATTATCCCTCTAGGCTCCTGCAATAGCCATGAAAGGGTCAGGCAGCTCCACTGTGTGAATTGTCAAACAAGGATGGACACGTGCCACGGAATGGAGACAAATGTCCCCTGCACATCCTCCCTCAAACTAAAAAGGGCCAGCACCAAGTGATTAATTTAGTTTAGATACATGGTTTAGATGGCTAGCAAGCATATGAAAGAGATCTTATTCTGCAAAGATACACTTTCTTTTTTGTATTTAACTCAGGGAATGTGAGATGCACTACCTGTTAAAGCTTCTAAAGGGTCTTTTTAAGTGCATTCTTTTCAGATTTTGGCTAAGCAAAGCAATACTGGTCTGGAAGTCTTCATTCTCCTAAGTATAGATGGCTCACTGAAGAGAGAAACTTAAATGCTTGCTTCCAAAAATGGCAGCGATTTTGTAACCTTCAGGAAATTTTTATGCTTATTCGAATCATAATATGGGCAGATAAACCTTAGCAGAAGAATAGATCTATATTTTTAATCCTTATTGTCCATTCCAATTACTGTTAAAGTATGTGGATAAAATGCATGCAAGTGTTTAGTTTTATGATTCTTCTTGTAGAGAAAGGAGAAGAGTTTGATTCACAAGAAAATTAAAAAAAAAAAAAAGAAAAAAAAACCCACCAAAAACAAACGCCATATTTAAATTCAAGAACTTAGTATTATGAATGGTGGTGCATGGTGTTCCTAAGTAAATGAAACATTTGAAAAGTGAAGGATAGCTGGACAAGGATAAAAACCATTATGACATTTTTTTAAATTATTTTTTAAAGTAAAGGCGAAGCACACAGGATTATATTTAGATTGGCTTTAGCCCACTGATATGTAAACTGCATTGTATAGAAGACAATTTTATTTCAATCCACTGACAATGGAATACAAAATTGATAAACTGAAAAAAGAAGCCCCTAGTTCTCTATGTATCCTAATATTTTGGACAGTCCTCTAGAAAATAAGGAACATGAACTGGGAGTTCAGATTGGTCTTTCATTTCTCTGAAAGGGCATTTTCTTTATGAGAATATTGAAAGGGGAAAAAAAAGGAAATGACTACTTAATATAAGCAGGATGTGATTAAGCACATGTTTCCAGTTGTATACGTGAATGTAAAACAGAGGATTGCTCAGTCTGAGGTAGATTGGTATTTTATCCTAAAAGGGACTAAGTACTGCCAGGAACAGGTGGAACAGAGAGCAAGTGTTCCTAATTGCCTTCTTAGAAAAGACTCCCAAATTTCAGCCAAGTTCCAATTTAGGCAGAACATAATCAGTGTGACTCTTGTTTTCTGTCTAGAAACTGAAATGTTCCAGGAAATGGTATCTACAGTTCTCTGTAGGGGTTTTTGTGTGGGCAGAGGAGGCAAAGTAGAATTATGATATCTTGGATCTGCTAGTTTTCTTTCTAGTTTCTTGCTTCATCTTCTTTTTGTTGGGTTTTTTGGGAGGGTTGATTTTTTTTCTGTTTTTTGTTTTTGTTTTTGGGGTTTTTTTAAAGTTAAATAGAAGTTGATTCTCTAGGGACCACAGTCTGGTACATTTCCCAGAACTCACTTGGCCTTGCAGAAAGTAATTTAAATAAATGAATAAGTAAACTCTTTTGCAGGGCATCACTTCTACACTGAAAAAGGGGTAACAGTTTTGGGTGAGCAGTCAAACATTGCAGTATTTAGCAGCTCTAGGCAGGTTTTCTTTTTTGGGTAAATTTCAGCTGTATGAGGGTTCCAAGGTTTGGATGAAGGAATATTCTAGGAGTAATCAAAAATTTTCTTCCCGTGTATAAAACATATTTCTAATCTCTTTGTTAAATTTATAGATATATATTACTTTATAAATTTTTTGTGTCCCTTTTTATATTTTCAGCCTGTCCATTTTATTTTTCCCTTGGTCACTTCCCTTAAGAAATACTTGTTCTGAATTCCCAGTGGTGAAAGTCTTTTGAAGTTTCACATTCACACAAAGGAATATATTCAAGATATCCATATTCATAGGTAACAAACAAATATGATAGAAGTAGCTAAAATTGGATTCATGAATCCTGTGGGAGTTGAGGTGTCCATAGCAATATTTGGACTTGCAAAATTTTTCTTTAAAAGATTTCCAGAAATGGAAAAAACTGTGACCCATTTCTTTGTGGTCTTCAGCTTTAAAAAACTAGGCTGTGGGAGCTTTTTTTTTTCCCTGTTGTGTTGATATACTAGTCTTAAGTTCAGAAATCTTGGTGGAAGGGAAATCTGCCCTGCAAACTCATGATTATGATCTTTTTTTGTGCAAAGTGAGTGTAATTTCAGATATGAGATCAGAAAAAAGGACCCAGTTTACATGGTGGCCAATGTGTAAGTTATTCTGGGTGATGGGAAACTGTTCTCACCCCCCAGTCAAGATTCCTCTTTGTACTTTCTGATGTGGCCAGTCAGCAATCTCAGAAAGAGGCATAAGAGAATCCAGATGGAAAATCATTAGTTCTTTATTTTTATTTTCCATTGAAATCCACAATATTCCAGGAAAATTTGCAGGGTACTAATTTTCTGCCTGTTCTGAGAACAATCATATGAGAAGACCTAACCTGAACTGTCATCATCTAGTAGAAGTTAAGGGATTTGTATCTTCATTCAGCAACACTGTCCACTAGAAATAAGAACTCCAGTACCATCTTGCTATTATACCTTAACCTCATTTGACAGAACTTTTCTTCCTCCTTCTCATACGCATTTGCAATTTGGCTTATCAGTTTCTGTGAAAATCTGGGGAAATAATTGCTTATTAGTAGATAATAGAGATATATTATTTTTTTTCCCCCCAGGAACTGAGATAAATTCACCAGGAGTGAGGCCACTGAAAGACAGGCTAACTTGTCTGTCAGTGTTTCCTAGTGTTTCAGTGTTTCACAGTGTTTCTGTCTAACTTGCTGTCAGTGTTTCCTAGTTATATCCCACCTTCTCACAGAGAAGTGAAAGGCCTAAACTCTTCTGTCACAATTTTCCTTGCTGGATTTTCTGGGAATCAAACACAGATGTCCAAGCCACTGATGCCTGGAGTGTGTCCATGGTGGGGCTGGGACAGCTGAGATGAATTTTTGTCTTCCTCCGCACAGAGCTGTCCTAATATTGAAAGTAATTTTGAGCATATATAGTTTACAAGGACCTTTTTCTGTGTTGAGCTTAAAATCTCCCATCCTGAAATGCTGCTGTTTCCTAAGGAGTAGGGTTAAAATTGGAGTTGAGGCTGTCTGGAATGCAATTAAGACCTCGGAGCTGCAAAGGTAACCTGATCTGACAACATCAGGAAAAGTCAGCACTGGCTTTGGAACAAGTAACTACCCACAGTCTGCCTCCTGTTTCTCCCTGAAAGCCAGCAGCATCTGGGAGAATGCTACATGAGAGCAATTCCATAGTCACAAAGGTGTGCAAAGTCATGAAAATATGAAGAGAACTTTAAATCACGACCATCCCTCCAAAGCAAAGGGAAGTATCAAAAATTCTTATTCTCTTTGGAGGAAATAATAATAATGATAATAATAACAACAACAGCAAAAAATTAAAAATGTTCTGATTTTCCACATGTAACCATGTTTGTGACTTTTTTTTTTTTTTTAAGTAAGAAAACTGCACTCCCCTGATGACAGACCTGCTGAATATTTCTTTCCTTTAGCAAAATCCTGATGTACTGACATTTCACGTTCATGCAAACAAATTCCCTGTAGGATAAGTATATGATTTGTATCATTATTAATGTTGCACTTGGACATGGAATTGCTATTTCAAAAGATTTCACCTCAATTTGGTGAGTGTTTATCTGCAAATAACCACAAATCCCCAAACTTTTTTGCAATTGTTTGTAAAACAAAGCAGTCAGAAAAATTAAAATAAAATCTATTAACTGCTTGTTACTGCAGGGGGAAATAGCATAGCATCCAAGCTCACATCTGCAACCATTGATTCTGAAGTAGTGACTGACAGCACCCAACTGACTAAGTAGGTTATAACAAGCTAGCTCCAGGCTGGAACAGCCAGAAGAGTGCAGAGGAGAAAAAAACTGGCCTCTAAACTTTTCTTCAGCCAAAAGAAAGGCAGGGGAAAAGGAAGAAAAAAAAAAGATGGAAGAAAGAATGCTCTGCAAACAGTCGCTGTCCTTGTTCTCTTGTGAGCAGCAGCAGCTTGTAATTGTCAGCTTTCTTTAATTCATAGTTGTATCTTGAGGGGACAAGAAAAAAAAATTCTTTGTAACAGATAGCAATAAAAGTATTATTCATCTAATCATTCACAAGCACACGTGTTTGTATTTGAAATCTCTGCCTTCATGAATCCACAGCATATCACATACCCAGACAGGCAGAAGCAGCTATAGCAGTGTACAGGGACATAATCCAAATGAACACCACTCCACTGCACAATAGCACAATGTGCAGCTGAATGTGCTCTGCCCAGCTGGACACGGGACTGGAGCACATTCAAATGCAAATGACATATTTTCTACAAGAACTTTGCCCTTCTGAGACATTGTTTCTTCCATTTGGGTCACTCCTTTCCCCAGCTCTCTGCAACAACCATGAAATGATTATTCTCCCTCCCAAACCCCATTTTTATGTCATACAGACAAATTATATTGGTCCTTCATGTCGAAGCACTCAGTGTAAATGCAAATATATAATATCACAACATGAGGCAAAAACACACTTCAGGACACTTAAAATGTCATTTCAAAACCAAATTCCTGATGATTCTCAGGCAATGATTTCTATTATTGAACTGTGGCATTGTGGTTATTGCAATTTTGCTATAGGTCAGTCTGCAGGAGAACCATACAAGGAAAAAATCAGTGCATAAAGCATCATTCCCCAAAATGCTGTCAAGTCTGAGGGAACTGAGAATGTTCTACAGTTTGACCCAGTGCATAACAGGATATTGTCTGAAATCTAGAAAATGTTCCAGAGCAGCAAATTACATTCCCAACTTTCTTTTACTTATAAAATGAAGATACTTGATAGACCAGTTAATTCTACCTCCAATGGACAGCTTCCCTGACAGACATGTATCATATTCAATGAAGTTGTGGCTGAGGCCAAGTTTTGTTTACAATTCACATGATTCACAGATTTTAAAGGCAGTGGGAACAATGAGATCATTAAAACTGACTTCCTAAATACCACAAGTCCTTATCTCCAGTGGAACATCTCCACATCGTGCTCACTGAAAGATCTTACAATCCTTATGCAAACATTGTCCTTCACTTTCAAGACTCATTCAAAACTTAGCTACTTCAAGAGATGCTTAATCTTCCAGAGAGGCACCCAAGCTTGATTTAAAGGCAAAGCTTGATCCAAGACAAAAAAGAATACACTTTTCCCTTAGCACTTTGTTCCAGTGGTTAATCACCCACGCTGTTAAAAAATATTGTGCTTTATTTCTAATTTGTCTGGCTTCAGCTTCAGACATCGTCTCTTGTTATGCCTTGCTCTGCTAGATTAAAGAGCTTTTTAGTAGTTAGTGTTTTCTCCCTGTGAAGGTACTTAGACACTCTAATCAAATCACCTCTCAATCTTCTTCTTGATAAGGCAAATAGGTAAAGCTCTTTCAGTGTCTCACTATAAGGCATTTTCCATGGCTCCTAAATCATTTTTGCGGTTCTTTTCTGCATCTTCCCTGATTTTTTCATCATTGCTTTTGAAAGATGAGTATTAAAAGTCTTAAAAAATATAAGAAATTCTAAATCTGTTTTATCTTTCTGATATATGAATGCTAAACCAGTCCCTATTCCTACTGATCTCTTTAGACAGCCAGGGATTGCATTAGTTTTTTTCACATTATAGCCACGGCTGAGAGGATTTGCATGGGATTGTTTTCCCACTGTAGCCACTAAAAGCAGAGCTACTCACTCCCATAGCACAATACCGTACTCTGTTTCTTAGTTCTGCCTTTTTTTT
>VYXF01009100.1:112940-123742 GCA_013397295.1 Polioptila caerulea | reverse complement strand
AAAAAAAAAAGTGCATAATTCCCTTTTAAGCTGATCAAGAAGACCAAGAGCCCTGCACTCAAGAAGACAGCCAAAATAAGAACTTGTAATTCTCAAAGTACAATTTTATATTTCTTTAGACCATCTTGAGCATCTGATTAAGCTTCACTCTTAAAAAATTCTCAAGACACAACAAATAATAGCTCGCAAATACATCCCATTTATACTAACAAATGAACAGATCATTCATCTTTGTGAACTTGTGAATATGGACTATTTAAATTGTCTTCACTTGATATTATAAGAAATACCATCTTAATTTATTTGGCATTTCATTATTTTAGTTCTCCTAAGTAAATGAAATCTGAAAGGTTACTGTAGAGATTCCTATCAAACATTTTATCTGGCAATGAGGAGAGAATGAAAAAAAAAATAAATAAAGCTGCCTATGAACATTACAAACTCTAATCTAAATATGAGATTGGAAAACAAGTTGTTAGTGTTGTCCTTGAAAGTGACCTTGTGCTGAAGACAAGTAGGAGGTTGCACTGCAGTCTTTATCTGAGCTGGCCTCCATGCTTACTCACTCTGTGCCTACAAATGGAGAAACCTGTCACTTAAATATTCATATTCCAATCAATCTAGGATAATAAAATACTTTCAAACAGCTTTGGTAGAAAGGTTTGAAAACACAGAAAATACTTTTTTGGAATAATTTATAAAAATACAGACAGAGAAGGATCTGGTGATATTTCATGTGAAGAGAGAAGGTTGTGGAATCATTTATCCCAGGGGTTCTAAGTGTAACCAGAACCCCATTTTCTCTCTGACCAGCATTCATAAAGCATGCAGTTGGCTTTTCTTTATTGTACTGGCAACTGAAAATTCAGGCTTTAGCATTTCAGTTTCCCTTCTTTGAAACAGGAGATGATATTGCATTTCCTCAAACGACAGAGCTGGGAGTTTGATTATACTTACATATATGAAACACTGCTACTCGCATATGGTGGGAAGAACAATGTATTTAGAAGAGAGGTATTTTTAGGACTTGAGATACATTTCTGAGAGGCAAGACATGCTGCTCAGTGAGTTTTGGGTTCTATTGAAGAAATGTGATGCCTCTGCCCTCCAATGAAGGTGGAGGATACTAATATACTGACCCTTTGCATAGCCATCACGACTTAAATGGATAAACTATTACATTAGCCCATGATTTCTAGACATGATTGGCCCTCTTTTCACTATGAACTTGTGTAAACAATCAGTAAAAAACCAGCAGATCACATCACACCTAGGAAAATAGTTGAATTAGCAGGGGAAAACACTTTTCTGGGAGAAAGCTTATTTAGTCTCTCTTACTCACTCTCATTTGCTCTTTCTTTCTTTCTGTTGTGAAACATTCTTTCCCTGACATCCTGACAGCCAGGGCCAAAGCTTTCGGAAATCAAATGTGAACTCATTTTGAAATACCAGCAGCGTTTGAATTTTAAATTAACCTATTTACAATGAAACTATGCCTGCTGATTGCCATCATCTTCAGGAAAATTAACAGTAACGATCATTGGTGTCATAATGCAATTTCCCTGCAAAAATCACATAGGCTTCATTACTGTTTACATAAATTGTCATAAATACCAATTATAGCTGAACATAAAATGTAATGCTCCTTTTTTTAATCATAATCACACGATTGTTCTTCTAATTCATATGCTGGGGGAATAGGGTTTTGATTCAACCTTTGTTGTGAAGGAAATGTTTTGCTGGTAGTTAGTTTTGCTGTAAGTGCCTGTTGGCTTATTTTCAAACCCTCTCTCTCCCTTTCTCTCCCTTTCCCTCTATCCATTTAGATCGTTTAGTCCTTGTCCCCTGTTTGCTTTGCCCTCTAATACACGGAAAAGGAACGTGTGGGCATGCTAATAGCAGGCGAGGGAGACACACTGCTCATGTCCTCTAGGCATCGGACATCAGGCTACAGAGGAATAAGTATTTCCGGTGGGAATTTATAACATCATTTTGTGCAATTACGTAGAAGACCCCATAAAGGAATAATGTAATAATAAACCTGTTAAAACCGCAAATTTGTTGCACCAATTTCTGTTTCGCTCATAAGTCAGCAGAACAAAGAGCTGATAAANTTTCCTGATGACTACCACGAGGAGGCACTGCAGCCTGCTTTATGGAAGGATTTTTTTATAGTTATTAAAAAAAAAAGGACAAAAAAAAAAAAAAAAAAAAGAGGAAAAGACCAGGAGAGAGGGGTCTGGCTTTATTTTAAGCTCATTGTTTGCTACATATATTTTTTGAGTAGCTACAGTTTATCTGTCAGCCTCATGCTATATAAGCAGTGCAAGGTAAGCACTAATTATCTTGCTGTGTAATCGCAAGATAATTATCTTGCTATATCTGTCTTCCAGCTTGAGCAGCAATGTAAAGTCCAGTTCTGTCCAGGGCTTGGGGCTTGTTGATAAACACCAAAACCCCTAATTTTAGACTCTTTGTTTGAACATATTCATACATATCCATGCATGAATGTATGGATACATTACTTACATGTGTGTATGTGGGCAGTAAACGACAAAATGGTGATAACACTATAAACTGATGTTACTCACTTTAGGAATTCAATTTCTGGAAAAAGTAGCTCTTTCTTGTGTTTCTAATGGTGTGCTCACACCTCTCCTGATGCTGTGTTTTAAATTATAACCCCTCCTTGTGTGGATCAGTTGTGATTAAGATCAATTTCCGAAGAAAAAGGAGAAAAAAAAATCACTGAATATTGTGCAAGATGGTCTGGCACTTGGGTAACCTTAGCTATAAAAAAGCTAGGGTGTCAGGTGCTGAAAAAATATTGTTTTTTCTGATGTTAGTCTAGTCTGTAGAGCAGATAGATCTGCTCCGAAAGACCAGAAAATCTGCCTTGGAGGTTTAGCTAGTCTGGGGAGCAGTTCAGAATCTTCTCCCTGAGCTTGACATATTCAATATATTTGCTCCCTTTTGTTCTTTGCACTTACCAGATCCATGCCAAACACACCTGTAATATCTGTTGAGAAAACTTGGGTTTTTTGGGGTTTTGGTGTTTTTTTCCTAACCTGCCTGGAGCAGCCACATTGTTAATCTTACTCAGTTTTTCTGCTGTGGTATAAATTCTTGGTATAATCTTGATTCGTGTTCTTCACAGGAGTTCGATGAAGAGCACTCAAGCATGTATCCCCAAATTATGGACCATGCATTGTCAGAGGGAGCAGATTCATCCGCAGGTCTGCTTGCCAATATAAAGTAGAAACATTATTTTTCTTTTGACATAATTAACTATCCCTCTATAATAAGGATAAAATATTTTATGCAGAGATCCCAATATCTTTTTTTTTTTTTTTATCTCCTTTGTTTCTGACTGTTTTATTTTGTATCACTGAAGTGAATTTTTAGATTTCAAATAAAGTAGGTTACAAATTGCAAATTTACCAGCTGTTGATGTTTAAACAAACAAAAAAAACTTTAGGATGATGAAAAATTTCTGATATTTTGTAAAGAGTATAAAGTATTTACTATGTTTTCTGCAGTAATATAAACCTGATCCTGCTGCATCTAAATCAAGGAGAATCTCAAGTTTTTTTATGGAACAATGGATGACTGCTACAGGTTATATATGTGAATTGTTCAGGATCTTGACATTTTCACTCCTGACCTCTTTTTGTCAAATCTGCTCCAAAGTCAGCAGATGTTCAGAGGACATAATTCTACCTTTGGTATCTCATTGAATTGTTGGTCACAATCAAAGTATTTATAAGGATGTTGGAAAGATATTAAACATTTAGTAGTACATGCATTTCACCCAGTGAACTTTCCATAATAATAATTCACTGGAATAATTGTCGGACTCAAAACCAGAGGTTAAAGATCCACCTTCTGACTCTGCAAAAACTGACATTTTGTGTGCCTTGGCATTAAAGGAGAGATGTATTCCACCACCTCTGCTGACTGCTTAGGCAGAATAGGTATCCACTACAAGAGGGAGTGCAGTACAATAATTTTAATTTAGGAATGAAAGTTCTCAGACAGTGTTTAACACTCCCATTTTTCTTTCACAAAACAATGAAATAAAGAAAAGCTAATTTTCGCTCTCAGTAGGAAACAATTGTTTTGTCCTATCAACAAAATGATATTTTTTCCTGGATACGAAGAAAGTATGGCAAGCATTAGATTGTCTTGAATTTTTTTTTTTTTTTTTTTTTTTACAAAATATATTAGTCATATTGTGTGTAGATTTTCTACATAAACACAGCTTAAACATAGAAACACAACAAAATAAAAAGTACTTTTAAATAAATTTCTGAAACCATTCAAGTATTCTCCATTTTTATTTCATTTAAAGCAAACTCAGATACACACAATATATTCCTGTTGGTAATTTTTCATAAGTTAATTCTGGTAAAAGTTACTGTATGGCTAAGTAATAAATATTAATCAATCTCATAATTACTGGAGTTGTTGTCTATATAATTAATAGTCATGCAAATTTTTCTGCACATCACTAACTTATGACAGTGGCTATGACTGCTGTTGCCTTCTTCCATCTCTTGCCACTCCTCTCTCAAATTGGAATGTTTGTTTTGGAGAATAGGAGTTGTCTATACCCTAGTACTCATCTGTTCCTAATGCAAGATACCTTTAAACTAGGCAAGATTTTTCTAAGGCTTTACATCAGCTCAATCTGTGTTGTATTTTCTTCTTGTGCAAAATACAATATTTCAGTTCTGAGAGTTCCAAATGGATCTCTTGGATTACTTGTAAGAAAAAGTATATTCCTAGTTCTATAATATTCAGATTTGTAATAAAGTAATTGAATAAAAGAGAAAATTTACTTTTCCATTCTTTGCTTTTATATGTAAAAATGAATAATTGTAATCAGGTTTGAATTCTTTTTTGATCCAAATTCTCTGGTGATAGTGTCAGCAACTGTCTTCAGTATAAACGTTGAAAAAAATTACTACTACTATTATTAAACTCTAAAACAATCTAAAATGCTGTTAGAATGCATTAGGGAAGAAAATCACCTTTCTTAGAAAAAAAAATGGTTTTGGTTAAGAATAACTCTATATTCAAGAAGGATCCAAAGAGTGAAAATTGCAATCAGACAACATTCTGTGTTGATTAGCCATGATGTCTGCAACAGATTAAACAAGTCACATAGTATGGCTATAGTTTCTGATTTGAATTCAATAATACACAAAGAACAACAAATAATGAACACATGCACCAAAAAAGAGAATAACAAATAATAAATTTTCTTCACACATGGGGATTTCAAGGTTAATCCAATACAATCTGAAATAATGAAAAGATTCACTTTTTATTTCAATGGAATTTGCATCAGACTCATGAGTTGTTGTATAAACAACATTAAACATTAATTTCTTTAAATATCTGTGTAATAAAAACTCTTATAAATCAAAGCAAATAAAATGGAAACAGAAGAGGCTGAAACTGCATACTGAAGAGTAACAAAGAGTTTGAGAGTTTGGGGAAATACTTTCTGGTTTGATGTTTTTGATGTTGTTTTTTCTTTTTTTTTTTCTTTTTCCTAATTGCTCTGTGGGTATTTTTGGTTTTGTTTTTGTTTTTTGGGCTTTTGTTTTGTTTTGGTTTGTTTTTTTATAATTTTTGCTGGCGTATAACTATCAGTGTTATTTTAACTGATAAAGTTGGCTTTGAAAAATATATTTGTGGTACAGATGAGGGTGATTGCTCCAAACTTGGATTCTTGTTTATTGGTCTAGAAGAGGTCAAGAAGTTTTTTTTTTTCCTTTCCAAGTTTGGATTTTTCAAAAACTTTTTCAGAGAATGCCTAAATAGAGCCTGTGTAATTATTCATTGAAACGGCACATGGGGCTCAGAATAATGAGATTTTTGGTTGTGGTTACTAAACTTTTTGTGAGAAATCATAGAATCATAGAATGGTTTGGATTGGAATGAACCTTAAGATCATCTTTAAGACCTTAAGACCTGCCCAGGCTATGGGCAGAGACACCTTCTATAGAATAAGGCTGCTCAGGGACCCATCCAGCCTGCTTTTGAAGGGAAGGAAATCCACTGGACAACCTGTTCCAGTGGCTCACCCCCTCACAGTAAAAAATTTCTTCCAAATACCTGATCTAAACCAACTCTCTTTCAACTTGAGGCCATTCCCCTTATCCTATCACTACATACTCCCACAACAGGTTCCTCTCCATCTCTTTAGGTGCTATGAGGGGCTCTTAAGCCTCCTGTGAGTCTTCTCCAGGCTGAACAACCCCAACTCTGTCAGCCTGTCTCCACAGGACAGATGCTCCAGTGCTGTGTCCAACTTAGTGCCTTTCTTCTGGACTCGCTCCAACAGATCCAGGCTTAGCTGGTGTTCTGGGTTGTAGGCACACACTGCTGGGTCATATTGAGCCAACAAAAATAGTTCTGGCATTTCAGTTAATGGCAAAACCAAGTGTTGCAAATATACCTAATGAATTCAATTACAACTTCTTTGTGCAGGATCAAAATTTAGTGTCTCTGTTTTGGTGAAGGAGAATGTAAGCATAAAGAGGGATCACTTTTAGTCTTTAAATTTTCCTTGGGACGGCATGTTAGTTGCCTGTAATTCCAGCAAGGAATATTATTTTGCTCTGTTGCAATTAATACAATTTCATCTTAATTCTTCAGACCATTCTACCTAAAATTCTGTTTCTCTAAATGTTTCAGAAAAGTCTTGTGCAATTGTTTCAGACAATCCCACGCAAAGTTATTTTATGCCACCATTATGAGATAACCAATATGTAGTCAGGAATAATTTCCTCATTCAATGTATTATGGCAATAAGACTTTATTTTCTCCTTTTCTCTTGTAAAAGAGGACCTCTGTTCCCCTGCTACAGGCAAGGTAGCCCAAGCTTTTGTATCCTGGCACATCTTAACTCCTCCTTATATGAGATCTTTTCATTGATATTATACATGGTTGGGATAAAGTTATATTTTTTCCCACTTTCAACTGATCAGGTTTTCAAAAGCACACAATTCTTTATAGCATTCCAGCTTCCATTTGCATTTGTAGTTACTTCCCATGTTGTGCCTCTGGTGAATATACACAGCAAGTCACTTTTTTACAAAAATCATTAACAAAATCATTAAGATGAGGGTTGAGGCAAACATTTGAGCAATGTCTTGAGCCACCGGATAAATTAAGCTGTGTGCACTCCCCAGATGTTTGTTGTGGTCCAAGATGGAGAAGCCTCTGGATTATACTAATATCAGGTTTATGCATTACTAGAAAGTTAAGTTTTAGAATTGGTCTGTGTTACCTGGTGTTTCTACCCTGCCAGGGTCTGATTTCCATGCATCAAATATCTGGATTGAGAATTCCCTGAATCTTTCACTAACAGAAGCAAAAGATGTTTCTTATAATCAGAGAATCTCTCTCATGCAAATCTCTCTTTCCTCAGAAGAGGAAAAGGAGGGCGTGAAGAGATACCAGCCTACCCTGTTTGGAACAGTGGAGTGATTCAGGCTAGAGTGTATCAGCCACCACCTTTTCTTATCAGCCACTTCCTCCTCCTTCAGCACAGGCTGTGTGCAGAAGAAATAACTTTAAACAACAAATTGCCAGACACCACAATAATAATCTTCCACAAAAAAAAAACATAAAAGAGAAGAAAAAAGACATTTCACCATTGAGTTATACCACATTTTTAAATGCTGCATATCATCAGTTCTATCATTATCAAACTCCTTGCAGAAGAATAGAGTGTCTTGATGAGAGAACTGATCATATGTGAAAGTTATGCATTTTAAGAGACTCTGATACATTTGTATTTTATCAAATAGTTCCTAATGATGTTCTATAATACAAAATTAAATATTTCTGTCTCTGTTCTGTGTTCTTATTCATGAGTTGGGCATTAATTGTTAAACAATGTAACTGTTTATTTGTACTAGATATTATTATTTATATTCTGAGTAGTCTGCAAGGTCTTTAACTGCATTGCCTAGCCATTTTTATGAGTTTGTGTGGGGAGAAGGAAAAGGTTAGGTTATTGAACTCATTTCCCCGCTCTCGTAATAGAAACCATTTTCTTTATTATTTTATTAAAAATAAATTGATTTTTTAAAAAGACATGAAATAAGAGAGCTACAAAAAATGTGTTTACACCTGTTACTCATTTGGTTATACTGAAAACTGTCTAGACCCACTAGAATGATATATCTGTATTCACCATATGAATGATGTATGTGTATTTAAAACATGCTCTTATTCATATTTACAACTATTTGAATGGTGAAATTTTAGCACATTTAGGTGTTTCACTAAATCTGTTTTTTCAGTAAGGAGCAAAATTTACCTGATCAGTTAAATATATTGTCTATCTTACTGAGAGCTGTCCAGATTTTCCTTAGACTTACAGAAGAGAAATAGGTAAATTTAGATAATAGTTCATATTATCTTCTGTTCTAGGGAATGCAGAGATAGAGCACATAAACAAAGCACTAAAATACTTAATACTTCTCATTATTTAGAGAAATCTCTCAGATATGCTCTGTAAAGTTAAGGAGGTTGTTAAGAGGAATTTTCTCCAAACTTCTACCCATTTTCCTTGCATAAGGCCTTATCAGAACTTATCAAGTACTGCTTAACTAATTATGATAGGCTATAATAAGAGTATTCAAATTACTATGAGTATACTTGTATTTACAGAACTACTTATTTAGAGAAGCTTGAACAAGCATAGACAGAGCAAAGAACTTTATAGCTAATACATATTTTAAGGTTCTATAGAAGATAGATTTTGCCTGAATTCTTGCTAAGCTATATATTGTGATTTTGTAAACAAACTTTTTGAAGTTTAATTGGTTTGTTCATTGTTTTTTTTTTTTTAGATGTGACTTTTTCTACCTAAAATTTACTGTATATTTTCATGCAATAACAGAACTTTTATTTGCTTATTTAGCTTAGCTTGAGGTCTTAGATCAATTCTGTGACTAAAAATTGACATACGTACCCTCACACCATGGTTTAAGGACCTTTATTTGATCCAGATATTGGAATATCTAGCAGAGTAAACAAATTTTTTTTTTTTGTACTTGCCATTAGGTAACCATAGATATAGTCAGGCAATGCATTAACTGATTCTACTCAATTTATTTACCCACCTCCATCTCCAAGTTTTTCAATGATTCTTGATTCCATCCATTATATGTAACAAGCTTCAAGATGTGTTTATTTCTGTAAAAAAAACATTATCTTAGTTAATCTGAACTCTCCTTTTTGCTAGAGGACTACCAGGAAGGTGAACAAAGTTTATTTGGGAATTACCTAGAAATCATACTCAGAGGGAAATTAATCTTTTCTTACATTATATGTCTGCAGTGTCGAAATCTGCAGCTCATCTCCTTGATCTAAAAACCTGGGGAATGAAATACTCAGAATTCTTGCATATCATCTGCTTTGTAGACCTGCTTCAGAATAGTGAAGTTGTGTCTGAGCTATGGCTATTTCTCTCCATTGATTACACAGGGATGTTTGTAATTGAGTAGTTCAGATAAAGTTGTTTATAACTTATATCTGATTAGGTAAATCCTTATTTGAAGTAGCTTCTTTTATCTTTCCCATGTCATATATCACAATGGCCTGAGACCAGAAAAGTAAGATAATTTAATTCAAGATTCAGAGATATCAGACTAAGAGCTATCAGTGTTAAGCAATTTTGCTTCAAATCAGTAGTGTGTGAACTAGCCAGTTCCTTGCTATATTACAGCCATAAGAGAACTGTACATCCTATGCAAGTACCATAATAATTTCCTAACAGCCCTGAGGGTCTTCTTTTGGAATTTTCTACTCCAGTAATGTTCTTATTTAGACAATGCACAAATCCTCATGAGTTTCGGACAATTCAGCTGTTCTGGGAGAACACAAAAACTAGAAAGAAGATGGGGCATTCATTCTAGGAGATGATAAGCCAGAGAAACATTAATAGTAACGCAAGGCTAAGTGACAGTAAAAGTAGCACAACATTTAAAACCTTAACTACCAGCTTTAAAGGAGAGAATTTGTTAGAGCTCCACCTCTAAGTCCCTGGTCTGAATCCAGATCTAACGAGACTGACCAAATGTCACTCCAATTAAACAGGGATAAAAGTTCCAGAGTGAAATGAATTCCACAGTCTGAAGTCAGCTTCAAGTGGGCATTTGTCTTCATTACAAGCCCAGCATATACTTGGCACAGTCTGAACTTGTGTCTTTAAAAGAGCTTCATAAGTTAATGAACAGGAAGATTGAAACATTTGCCTGGTTCCTACTGCCACATATCCAGGACTGGGGTAGGGGAGAGAGCAAACAACTTCAACATCCTTTCCTCTCCCTTCTTCACACACAGAATGGACTTACTCATTGAGGATCTTTCAGTTGTTAAAAAAACCAAACCAAACCAAACAAACAAACAAACAAAACCCCCTCTAACCAATAAATTTCCTCTCTTTCCTCCTATCTTGTCCTTTCCCCTCTGCTCCCATGCTTGCAAGTGTTACTCAAGGTCTCCCCATAAACTTGACAGAAAGATTCAAAAGTCTTAGATTTTAATTTTTCTTCCATCATGTTTCAGCTGTGATAACTATTGGGGGAAAAAAAAAAATGAAAAAGGTGCAAATATTTTAAGTTCAGACATGAAAAAGTCTTCCTGCTCTGCAACTTATCAGAAACTTCCCTATCAGAAACACCTCCAAAATTTGCTTGATGTATGCAGAGTAGTAAGTACATTGGTTTATAACACAGATTATGAATTTCTTTCTATTTCTCTTCTTTTTTTTT
>VYXF01009100.1:99020-111047 GCA_013397295.1 Polioptila caerulea | reverse complement strand
GGTGTGGAAGATGTCTGTATGATGTTTATTTTCTCCATTAGTCTGAAAATACTCATTTGCCCTCCTTATCTCTGTTAAACTGGGCACTCATCTCACCAGATAATGAAGACCACCAAAATTTTAGCAGATAAATAGATCTGATGATTTTACCAAATTTGTGTGACTGTTTCTTGGTAGTAAATACTTGTAGGAGCAGTATTTTACTTCACAATCAATTTAGGGCAGTGTTTGTCATGTGTTTGTGCTTGTACAATGCCAATGTGTTTTCAGCATTGTAAAAGACTTACATATTCATTAAAATTCTACGTAATTAAGTGTTCTGATAGCTTTTTAAGGGACTCTATTCTTAAGAACCAGTCCTACAGTTTTAGCTCTTTTTATGTAAGCTAACAATACACAATAATAAACCATTGAAATTTCTTGCACCTCTTCCACCTCAGACTTGTAATATGAGACACTTTTTGCCCTACAACTAATTTGAAAATTTATACATGTATTTCTAAGCAACTTAATTCCAAGAAATGCATCAAGTCAGTATATTTCTTAATTTATTTGGGTCCTTGTAAAGTTTCATCTGATAGACATAAAACTGTAAGATGATAGCATTGAAATGCAAGTCACAAGCTTCAATTAGGTACAATCAGAAATCATGCGGTGACTTCATTAAGTATCATTAAGAATGATCAAAATATTGCTCTTAGGAAAAATACATCAAAAGCATGCATTTACACATTGATTAAACAGGATCTGCAATTTCTAAAATCTGGTACGAGAAAAAAGAATGTAGTAAATTAAGTGCTCATACCCTACTTAGCAACAAGGGACTGCTTAGCAACCAACAAAGTGAAAAATAATGGATATGGCAGTGCACAAACTCTCAGCCCCCTTCAAAATGGAAGAATTGGGCAGCCATAGACAGAAATGGACATAGATGTCTGGGAAAAAAAAAAAAGGAAAAGGTTTTCTTGTCTCAATAAATTTCACTCATATCAAAGATAGCTAAGGTGGTCTAAGAGAGAAGCAGCTGCCAACCATGAACCACTGAACAAGAGTCACAATTCCTCAGCCAACTGAATCTCTAGTTCATGTTCACCCTTTCCAATTGTACAACGACTGGCTTTTTTTCTGCTGTGTCCACTTTTGCAGTCAGTATTACATCTCTGTGTAGTTTCAGACAATTCAGATTACAGCATCTGTAGAGAAAATCCGTTTCCTAACAGTTCCTTCTTATATCCTAATGTTTATCTGCCTGATAGAAACAATGTTTAGGCCAATTGTCCTGACATGACAGAAGGCAAGAGGTATAAAATTTTTCAACCTGAGAGTTTGAGCTTAATTACTTGAAATAACACAATTTTATAGATTTACTACCATTCCAGAAAATTTCTATTAAGTCTCAGTTTCTTAAATGTCATCTTCCAAAAATAAAATCCTTCAAATATTTCTTAGAGTAAAAATTTACAGTCCTTCAGCTGTAACCTTTTTGACACATTTGGATGGAATTGAATAACTCATTCTCTCAGAAAGGTGAATTGAAAAACAAAAACTTGTTTTTTGCCTTGTTCATTTTCTCAGGAGTCAGCTGAACCAGGATTATACAGGAATTATAGCTAAGTGAATTATAAATATGGGAGAATAGTTTTTCCACAGGCATATGGTGATAGAACAAGTGAGAATGGCTTTAAACTAAAGAGCAGAGATTTAGATTAGAGACAAGGAAAAGATTGTTTCCTGTGAGGGCAGTGAAACCCCAGCTCAGGTTGCCCAGAGAGGCTGTGGCTGCCCCATCCCTGGAAGTGCTCAAAGCCTGGTTGGATGGGCTTGGAGCAATCTTAATTTAGTGGCACCCCTGCTCAGGGCAGTGGGTTGGAAATAGCAGATCTTTGGGATCACTTCCAACCCAAACTGTTCTATGATTCTGTGATATATTTGAATAATCAATGAGAAAACACAGATTATGGAAGTGTACACAATCATCAGCAGATGCTTTAATTCCATGTGGTCTGCCCCAGACCAGATTATGAAAACTCTCTAGTAGAGATACACAGACTTCTAAAAAAGCTGTGCAGGGAAATCCCTTCCAGCACACACTTCTGTTAATGGTTCAGGACAAAGCCAGTTTGCATTTTCAATACAAGCATTGATTAGAACATGGTAACATGGTAAGTGTTATATTGGCTAAGACCCATAAATCACTCAAAACTAATGTTTTTCATTTGATGGAATATTTTTCCATATGGTCACTTTTCTACATTGTGATCACTAATTTTAGTTTACCTCCTGAATATATGAATGAATCTTTAGATCTCTTTTAAATTTGAATTAAAATGTCAGTTAGGATGTCAGGGGATATTTATGATGTGTATACGTATCTAATGTATTCCATAGTGGCTTAAAATCTAGTCTAAGTAACTTCCAGAGACTATAAATTCCACCATGAAACAAAGATCTTTGTATCTGATCCACCACTCTTTCTAATTTTTTTTTTTTTTTTTTTCTTTTCCTAATTCAGTTTTGGTTCTTTTGTAAGAGAAGAACAACATCCCAATGTATTTTCATTGGATTCAACACCTGGACCTGAAAAATTTCTTTAATTCAAAGATCTCATAGCAGATATTATATATTAAAATCAGTAGTTTCTGAAATTGCCTCCGTTTTTACCTGACTCTTGTAAGAGAATTACAATCTGAGCAGGCATGAATGGACGTGCATCACCCAAGGTTTACAAATTACGTTTCTCAAGACCTTTGTGCAGTATGCAAATGTTGTTGCATTTGCTTACAGCTGAATAAACTGAGGCATCAAAAGGTTAAGTGGCTGGCTGAAGGTTGTAGAGCAAAGCTATTCCAAGACCACGAGCACACCCCCAGGGTCCTGGTTTCCAGAGTCGTGCTGTGTCTGCTGTATTGATTCTCCCTTTACAACCACTCCAATCTGTTAATGGGCTACAAAGCTAATGGAATATTAAAAGAAGCTTAAGAATTTTGTCTCTTGAGGTTGGCTGGCCACATAATTTTACAAAAGAAGGTTTATAAAACAGGGAGGGAGAAAAAGGAATAAAAGGAAAAAGGAAAAATGCCAGAACTGATTGATTAAGGGAAGAAGTAGGTACCTGAGAAATGCCTGGTCTGATGCCAGCACTGGTTCAGGTCAGACAGGGCTATTTTTAAATTATTTGGTATTTTCAGAAATTGATTACTTGGCTAACACATTAAGAAGTAGCTCTACACATTCATTTAATGGGCCAGTGCCTCTTGTACAGGTCTGGAACAGTCACATTCAATCTCATCTACTCCTCGTTAAGTAGTGTTTTCTTCTTCAGTGTGTTTATTTACTGCCAATGCTGTAAGCATAAAACATATAACAAAAAATAAATAATACCTTAAATAGTCTTTCAGCTGTATGGGCCTTCAGGACAAGTGACTTCACTTCAGGCCTTGTGAGCTCAGTTAGGGCTCAGACATCAATTCTTATTCTTTCATATACCTGCAAATTGAGTAATACTTTCATTTCATACTGTTACCTTTTTAATGTATAGCCACTTCAGTCTAAAAGTGCTCTGAAACAAAACATGGTAGGTTCTTACACTAAAAAAAGATGAATAATAAGTCATTTTAATTTGATGACCCTGTGTGCACTGGAGTAAGAGCAGAGTATTTCAGGTGAGGTAAAACCAGTAAAAACTTTTGGAGAATAACTAAGTCTGTTGATATCTTGAATAATGTGCATGCAGGTGTTAGCTGTTGGCCTGTTTTACTTTTTGCCCTGAATTACCAAACAAAATGATACTCAGAGCTACATTTCAGAAAGATGCTTCTAATAAAGGCACTCCTAACCATAAAAAGGTTTTCCTTAAATCATCAACAATTATATGCTTGTGCTATTATCTGTGGGAATGCTGGGAATAGCTGGATGGCTGAGACTAGATAAAATAGCTGCAGGAGAACCCTGCTTTGGTGTCACATAAGAATTTCAGAAAAACACAAAGAGGAAGATAATAACGATGATGGTAGTGAAAATGATGATGATGATGATGACAACAATAATTAATACATAGAGAATACCATGAGAATCTGCATTATTAACATGAATAATATAGATCTGTAACCTAGACTGAGGCCTGCCTTCTACTTTACTTATTGTAAATAAAGCAACATGGCAGAAAAGCTCAGGCATCCAAGAGCGTGAGGGAGAAATAGTTTTTCAACCTCTCAGGTTAGAGGCTTAATTTTTAATGTGGGTATTTGACTTATGGCCCCAGATACAGAAAGATTTCACTTAGTCTTTAATTTCTTTAAAAGGATGACCTTACAAGGTTTGATGTTTCTTTTTCTGCTGTTGCCCTCAGTGAAAACCACAACTGATGCAAACATGAAATGTGCAGTATTCTGCCGTTGCAATTTCATCTTAAGATATTTTTCTGTAGGAGTTGTTCATTGATTTTCTATACAGTTGTATACAAACAACTGTACAGCACAACCCTACTTGGGCAGGGTTGTACTACCAAAAGGCATAGCCCACACTTAAGGACATGAAGCTCCACCCATCACTCCTCACTGATCATAACACATGCTGATTCATTCTCAGAAGTAATCTGCTCCTATAACATAGTTGAGATACACTATTAATGTTTTTACTGCTTTATTATCTTGAATATGATAATGACGTTGGAAAATAAAGCTATCATCAGCTTCAGGGATACCTTATGAGATACCTGCCTATTTAATTTCCTCAGCAGAAGATATACAATTTTATTTTTTCATTGGAATTTTTAATTGTTGTCAACTTTTGCATCGCTGATTAATAAGTAATTCATTAATTTTGGCAGACAGTGAAATGTAAAAAACAATGTTGCAGAATTAGACAGAGGTTTTAGAACATTCTTCCCTCCTTTATATTAAGGGGATGTGCAAAAGGTGTTGGATCTTCTGATCAAAGTTGTATGATTTCTAGTCAACCAGTCAACAGTTTAGTCTCACTAAACTCTTGTTCAGATACATCTCTATACTGTGGTTTGTTTCAGTAGTTTATTTTGCTTTTCTTGTCCACTGGCTATGACTTTGAATTTCATTTAAAAAGGAGAAAAAAAAAAAAAAAAAAAAAAAAAAATTGCTTNTTAGCTTTGATTTTGGTTTCTATTGTACATGTCTGACCCTTGCAGGACCTCATGGCTTGCCAGAGAGGGTGTAGAGATGGAGAACCAGAGAAAAGTATGTCCTGGTGCTCACCCCAAGTGTTCAGGCTCATTATTCATTGCTTGGTAGACCCAGAGGTTTGCCCATTCTAGCAATAAATATTTCCATAATCTAATAGATCTCACAGTAAGGTGCATGCTGTAATATTTTAACACATTTTTGTTGCCTTGATTTCATCCCATCATTCCTAATTATACCCCCCATGAACTTCACTCTAAATCTCTTTAATTGCACAATTGTAGATTTTCTTTTAACTCAGCCAAATGATATGCACCTGATTTGGTTCATCAGACTTTACATTTTCTCCATCCTGGAAGAAAATACTCTTCCTTTCCCAAGAACTAAAAAATAAAACTCTCTCCACCCTACCCCCAGAGGATGGTTCTGGATTAGAGAAGTTCACTGTGCGGGATTGACATTATCAGGTCAGGTGAATGTGGCATTTACAGAACATTAAAAATCTTGTTCCCTCACATTTAATACCTATAATTATATATTATTTAACTTTCTGTGAAATTTTAAGAACAAAATTGCTTTAGATGCCACTTCAGAAATAATTGTATTTGTTCCTCATTGCAAGGAGAATTATTTGCATGTCTTCACATCAAGAATTTTGAACCTATCTTTATAAGCAGGGATCTTAAGGCACAGAAACACAATGGAATTCATCAGAGATCAAACAAATCATCACTGCTGGTAACAGAAACAATATTGCTTATGTTTCTCTGAATATATCATTTTGCTGTCACAATCTTCATTCTCAAAGCTGAAAACTCTTGTTGACATTGAAATACATGTTCGTTTACTATTTCCAGAAATTAGTCGGGGAAAACTCTTTCATCAGGCTTTTTTGTGGCATAAATTTTCAAACATGCATAGATTTATATCTCATTTATGAAACACTAAGATCATTAGGTGTTTTTGTAAATGTCTAGTGGTCAGCTGTATGCCCTAGTGTAAAAAACATCGCAAGCCCAACTTCAATATGGACTTCTTGATTGAAATATTCTTCAAAGAACACTTGCACCACTAGATAAACAATTGTCTTTGTAAACCTAGAAATTCCATGTGTCAACACCTAGGTTTTTAATGACAAGAACGTAAAGACAAAAAGCTTTTTCTTTGTAAAGCTAAATAAACTTCATTGCTATTTCCATTCTGGAATGTACTAATTTATAGTTAATTCTCTTACTGTCATTATTAAGAACACATATAAAATACAGACTTTTCTAAAAAGCAGAGTGGATTTAATTATTTAAAGGTTCCATTTCATAGCTTCAGAAAAAGAAAATAAACAAATTCATTATTATTAATTGACAATATTTTACCAGTATGTAGGGGCCCCAGTGAACTAAATATTATACAAGCCACAAAACACAGGATTAAATCTTGACTCTGATAAAATGAGTACAATAATTCTATCAAGTTAACTGAAAATTTCATCCCTGGATGGAGACAGTTCTTCTGAAGAGTATGCAAAATTTAGTCCCCAGTTTTGCACACACACAGTGTGCATAACTTTTCTCAGGTGATTAGTAAAGCTCCTTTTCTATTCATCCCCAGCACCAGAACAAATTACAAAGATAAAAGCGTTGCAGGGACTGAAGTGAAGTTGGATTAGTTGTCTGTGATGCCTTTATCATCTGTGATAACTTTACTCAAGGTTACACAGGTTTTTAAGAATGAGATTGGGGGTTAATTTAATAGATGATGTAAACCAGTGGGTGCAATAAACAAATCTGAGAGAAAGGGGAAAGAAGTCTCGCTGTAACGTGGATGGGTATTTAAGAGGGACAGATTGGCCCTTTATTTATTTGTGAATGTTTTATGTGGGAAATAAACTGCATGCAGATCAGACCAGAATGAGCTCATGGCATGGCACTCTTTCTTCAGGATGTATCTTAGCAGTTTCATTTTCTGACTTGCCATTTTACTGTGAATGCTGCAGGAAGCTCTCACTTCTCCGTGCTCTTATCACCAAGATCACCTTTTCATTTTTAACTCACAAAAAAATCTGCAGAACTGAGTCTCGTTTCTGAAGTTTAAAAGGCTTGCACTTTCTTGAATGTGAAGCTTGAATAAGGACAGTGGGTTTCCTGAGAGAGGCATTTCCCAGCACAAAAGAGTCTTTTCTATGTACAGCAGTCGGTAGAAGGGCAGAGTCAGACGTGTCAGTCACCAGACACGCCGATGTGCTTTCACTGCCTGCCAGCACTGCCAGCACTGCAGGTCACACAGATTTACTTTTGTGTCTGTGGAGATTTTGTTTCTGCAGGAACTGATTCAATGGGGGAAGAAAACAGGAGTTTCAATACTTACTTTCCACCATCCAGTGTGGGTTTGTCACATTTATTCTTGCAAGATTCTCACCTTTAGCCTGTGACTGAAGGTAGAGTACTCTGTATATCTGAGGTCCAAGTTAGCCTTTGATTCAGAAAGGTGCTGGAGAATTATGTTTAATTGTGTGCATTGCCCCTGCTTCTAGATATTTTTGAGATATAAGGATTAGCTTGAATAATGAGTAACTTAGAAATAAACCCCAAAACAACAGAAACATTCTGAAACACGTTTGTCTTCAAAGCTCAAGGGGTGATCACTGCTGAAATTCTATGAGGATTTTCAGCAAAACTGCAGAGGGGCCTGCAAATGACTGGAGCTCGTGTTGTCCATCAGTGCTATTGTTAGGATAAAAATACCTGGATAACTTATCACCCTGGAAAGAAGAAAATGAACCCATTTGGTGCAAACCCATTCCAGTTAAATACAGACTGACAACATCAATATTTATTTCCCCTCCACCCCTCCATTTTCCATCATGAAAATAAACAAATAACTAAAATACAGGTGTGTGTCATCTAATTTATCCTTGTATTTGTAATTTATTAGTACTGTCTATTTACTTTTTAATGTCTCTGCAGCAATGATACTGATTCTCACCTCTCTCACTTGGCTATTAAAATAAATCTTCAACAAAACCTGAGGGGGGTGGTGGGGAGAAAGCTTAAGAGGTACTATTGTTTAAAGTTAATCTTTTCTACTTACTCCAGTGTTGAATCACTCATCCATGTTTGAAATCTGAAAATAAGGGAAAGTAGAGCTGGAAAGAGAGTAACAGACTGACAAGACCGCTCTAAATATCCATTCTTAAGAGATAAGGGGGAAAAACACACCTAAAAACATATTTTTTATATACTTCCTTTTCTGATTATAACAATAGCATAGAAAACTGGCAGTTAAAGCTGGATTGATCGCTGGTTAGATGACATATAGTCTTTATGAGTCGGGGATAGAAACTGATAAATGTTTTTTTTTCCCCTTCACAACCTTTTTCTAAAGCTGCAGAAAATGTGTCATGCATAAAAAGTATGCAATTTTCATGTAATTAGAGGAACAGGAGATGAAAATGAGTTCCATCAGAGCAATCAAGGATGGTAATGTGGCATGGATTTGTCAGTGCCTATTTGTCATGAAAGCAAAAGCCAACAAGTGTTCTATATTTTATTTCATTATTATCTCTGCTATACCTTAAAAACCACTTTTAAAATATCAACAGAATACAATTTTACAACTGTGCTGTAAAAAAAAGCAACCAACAATCTATTGTATAAAGTAATATAGAACCCTATTTTAACAAAATTTGTTGGTTTTTGGTTTAGACATTAGGTTAGCTTTATTCTCTCAAAGACAGAAAAAAAGGTGTGATCTATTCTGATGTTACTTAGTTTTGCTCCAGTATAATATATCTGGGTTCACTGTTTCCATTACTGCAAATTCGTGCAGTAACCTCTGCTGGGCTTAGGACTCCCCCATTCATTCCACTGAGTAATAACTGAGGGATCTAAATTAGGAGTGCAATCATCCTAAATTGCCCTATAATCAGTCACAAATAGAAGTATATCCAACGTTGCATGAGAAATGTGTTAATTCCTGACCTGTCTTCACTGCTTGTAGAGGAAGGTCAAGTCAGTCATGTTCTAAACTGAGTGACATGGGCAAACACCTAAAGTTAGACCAGATGAACCTGAGCCTTTTCAAAACCCTCATCAATGTCACTCTCTGTTGTTCATGTTACACCTTCATTTCTCCTCGTGGACATCAGGCAGCAAATAGAAATGTAATTGACACGGTAATACCCAGACCTCTGTTTTATCAATAGCAATTAAATACCAAAGGGTTAATGTTAACTCATGTTGTGGGTTTACTCAACACGTTCACCGAGAAGATAAATTCAGTAGAGCTGGGACCATATGTTTGCATAGTAACTGGGGACAACACTTATAATAAAATTATAAAAGCAAGAGGACTATAAATCAGTGTTTTTAATAATAATCCAGGATGATAGGATCTGCCTTGCAGGGTCAGATCATAGGTCTCACTACCCTAGTGTTCTGTTGATGGCAGTGGTTAAAGACAAATATTTAGGGGAAAAAACTAGCAGTCAGGCAAATATGCAATGGTTGTTCTCCTGGTTTAGTCTCTCAGCTTCTGGTAAATCTGTAGTTTAGAGGGTGATGACTTAAACCATGATATACATGGTTAATATGGTTCAATTTATTTCTTGAAGGAAGCACTAAGCATTTACAACAGTTATTGACAGCTTTAAAAATTGCTGCCAGGGAAATATCCCTTCATTTATTTCCTATAAATATTTTATTTTATTAAAGTCTAGTTATGTACCAAAAAATATAGGCATTATACACAGACAGACACACTCCCCTATTTGTCACAGGCTACTCTGATCAGAAATGCAGAGCCCTTTAGTTAAAGGTTGCTGATGGTTAATATATTCCTGTTTTCTCCCTTCCGGCTGAAGGTGGGAGACAGTTGCTCTCAAGTCACATATGTCTCTCTCGAGCCATCCATGATAGGTCTCTTCTCAGTCTTTCAAGCTGGCATATGCCCAGATTTCCTGCTAATGCAGTAGGAATAACAAAAACAAGAACTTGAGATGACAGAGAGTAGAAAACTGTTACAAATGTTTGTTTGAGTATTCTGAATTATGGATTTCTCCTGATGGCGCTTGCTGGCAAAGCGCATCTCCCTCTGTACATGACTCTGCTGAGGCTGCACCTTGAGTGCTGTGTCCATTTCTGGGACTCTCATGGCAAGGGTGACATTGCATGGATAGAGATTGTCCAGAGAAGGGAATGGATCTGCTGAATGATCAGGAGAAGCTAAGGGAGTTCTCGGAATTCAGCCTGGAGAAAAGGAGGGTCAGGGGGTCTTTTCTCACTCTCCACAAATCCCTGACAGGAGAATGCAGCCAGGTGGGACTTTGACATTTCTCCCAGGCAACCAAGATCATAGGTAAGACAAGAGGAAACAGCCTTAAGCTGCACCAGGGAAGGTGCATCACAGGTGTTGGACATGGAATTTCTCTGTGGAGAGGGTTGTTAAACATTGGAATGGACTAGGGTTGAGATGGAGTCACCATATCTGGAAGCATTCAAGAAACTTCTGGATGTGGCACAGAGTCAGAGGCTGGACGCAATAATCTCAGGGACTTTTGCCAGCCTAAATGATTCTGTGATTCTGTGATCTGCATGCCCAGCAGGAAAGGAATTGCTGATGTTTACCCAGAAAAGCTGAATGGTGACTGCATGTCTGTATGGATTGAGTCATTGACAAAGAACAGACTCAACTGCCCTGACCTTAGAAATTCCTCCTGTCTGCTCTACACTGGTGGTGGAAGACACAGTGTTTTTCCACAAAAGTTTTCATTTCATAAATACATAAGTCACAAAGCTAAAATACCTACCAAAAGGAAAACAATATTTTTCTTTGCAGGGCACCTCCTAAAGAAAAGAAATTGGGAACTTCAAAAAAGCATATCTGCTGCCTTATGTCCATGGGAAGAAAAAAGTGATCTTATAATTATTTTCTTCTTCAAAAAGCAAAACAAAGAAATCAGAGCAATCCCCCATTGAGGGCTTATTTGGGGCTGGAAAGCATAAGAGTATTTTGGGGGCTAAAAGTAAGTTCATAGAATCCTAGAATAGTTTGGATTGGAAGGGAGCTTAAGGGTGATCAATTTCCAACCCCATGCCGTTGGCAGGGACACCTTCCACTGGACCAGGTTTGTTAAAGCCCCATCCAGCCTGGCCTTGAACACTTCTAGGATGGGGCAGCTGCATCTTCTCTGGGCAACCTGTGCCAGGGCAGCCTCACCACCCTCAAGTCTTTTGTCCCACATGTTTAATCTAAAATTATCCTCTTTCTATTTAAATGCACTCCCTCTTGCCTTATCACTGTGTGCCCTTGTAAAGCTGAAAAAGATAGATCAAAATTCCTAGAGGAAAATGACCCAGGCAGCAAGTACTTGTGGTGATTGTTTGGGTTGCTGTAGAGGAAAGAATTATTTTACAATATCTGCCTTTGTTTTAAACATTCCCTCCAGCCACACGTGACGAGCTCCAGCGCCAAAGGAGGAGTCCTGGCCTCACTTCCTTTTCCATTTGAAGCATCTAGGACTGGCAGTGCCTGACTCATTTCCCAAACTCCTTGCTCAAAATGGTCTGTGATTAGAGGAAACTTAGCTGTCTTCCACATGCCAAGAACTAAAGTAAGAGAGTCCTAATCAGGGGAAAATTCACTTTTCTCTTGGGAGTCCACCCATCCATGGTTCCATTTTCAACTGTGGAAGCTGGGTCTAAGTTCTTCAATGGCTCAGTGCAGGGCCTCTGGAGCATAAATGAACTTGATACCTCCTTAAGCTTCAGTCAATCTGCATTTTGCATAAATATATGCTCCTTCAAATGGTCTCAGTAAAATAAAATTACTGACATTTATCACTAATTAGCTAATAATGTCATTATCTAGACTAGTTACAAAA
>VYXF01009100.1:69967-92044 GCA_013397295.1 Polioptila caerulea | reverse complement strand
AAAAAAAAGGAAGAAAAAAAAAGAAAAAGCAATCAGCAGGGTGACATATACTTTATTAGTCCTCTTCAAAATCACTTCCTTCTCTTTCTTCCCTTTATATTTCTTGTCTTTCCATGTGCTCTCCCTGTTACATTACATCCCTCATTTTAGGCATTTTAATCCCTCCAAAGGGATGCATCCCAATGGCACAGGCAGTTGTAAGGCACAATTCTCAGCTACACCATGGCTCTTTTACAGTGCTGCGGCAGCGAAAAGCAGCCTTATAGCCCATGGAACTGGCCACTGTGGAATATCCTCCCTGCTATGCACAAAACGGGGTTTCAGAAACCAAGTAAAGTCAGCACATCGGATATATAATGGCTTCTGTCACATTTCCCTGAGTAAAAGACTCCCATGCCTGGGGTAAGCATGGGGAATGAGGAAAGGAGATCTTGCTTGAAGTCTTATCATGGCCTTGTGAGAAAAATTCCACAAAATTTAAACTATCTAGCTCTAAAGGATACCTTTTTCTTCTGAGTAAGCTGTGGTGCAATGAGGTGCAACATTTCCTGTTGTAGAAAGGGGGGGAAGTTCTCAGATATTTCTGAGGCAGTTATAAATGTACTGAATTTACTTCACATTTGAGGAATTGTCAAACATGAGTATTCTGTCTTATCATAATAGGTAATGCAGGATAATTATTTATGTAAAGGTGGAAGTCTTGTTGAATGGTCAGTGCTGTCTTTCTTCATCTGATGAGGATGTACAAGTTACCTTCTCCTTTTATTCTGAGCCCTGTTTGGCCAGTTGGTAACACTGGAGTTGATCAGAACATTTTTCTTCCCATATTTCATGTATTTACAGCACAGTTACCACTACAGATTTCACATCACTGAGTGATGGTATGTGCCCACTGCTGGCTCACAAGGAACAAAAACACTCCCTGCTCTGCCAAGTCATCTTGTGGGTACAGAGAGCCTGATGTGAAAGTCCTTTGTTGGAGGTCTTGATCAAGCCAGGAAATCTGGGAATGCATTTGCATGGGTGTTTGGGGGAGTTGACATAGGATAACACATAGAATTAGCAGATCTCCATCCTTTTGAGTCAATAAATAATGCTGCTCCACTCCACTATTTATACATGACAAAGATACCACTAAATTGTGTTTTTCATCTACCTATTCCCCCAAAATCCCTCAAAAGTGACAATGTGAAAATAAATTTAAAAAATCACCTCTTCTGTTCTTTATCCAACATGGGTACTGTTGGTTCTTATGAAATTCACTCTGAGTTTCTTTCTCGCTCCCCTCAGGGAAGGTTGTCAGCAATCCTTTGTAGAGAGGACAGTGATGAAGCCATGCAGAAAGTGCAGAGTCAGGATAGCCTTTCTGCTCACTCTGCTCCCCACTGATGCTCTTGTTCAGATGGTGAGTCAACCCTCAGCTACACTCCTCCATTTGGGCATACCAGATAATCCTGATGCAAATGGCCATAGCCACATAACACCGTGGAGTGCTCAACGTCAGGCACATTTCATTGCATATCGTCAGTAGTTTCTGTGTACATAATTTATTCCTCTCAAAAAAACCCCACCACCACCATCACCACCACCAAAGAAACCAAACCAAACCAAACCAAACTAAACGAAACCAAACGAAACGAAACGAAACCAAACCAAACCAAACCAAACCAAACCAACAAAGAAAACCCAAACAAACAAAAAAACCCCAATACCCCATCCTGAAAACATAACTAGTGGATTTCTCAGCCACAAAGCAGAGGAACTTCAGGCTCATCTGGCTCAGTGCTCAGCATCAGCCACAAGATGTTCCATGTCCTCAAGCCCCATCAATTTCAATTGAGTTGAAAGGCCCCAGTTCCCATTATTCTCTTCCTGTTAGTAAATAGATTCCTGTTACCTCTAGTGAGTTTTGGGTCTGTACTCCACAACCACAGAAAGCAAAATATAGAAACATTAAAGTAACTCTAGGTACCTTTTTTCTGGCTTCATTCTTAGCCCTGACCATCCCTAAGGGAAGGTAAAGCAGCCTTAGGGTGAGTAAAAATTATATTCTGCATGCAAATATTGCATATTATTTAAAAGCTGCTTTGTAAAACTGTGTATTTTTTTAATCTTTTCAGCATTGTTTTATGTTCAGAAAATTAGAGAAGAAACAATATAGATCATTTGCAGTTCCTAAGAATTTAACACCACACTTACCCATTTCTCTTACACCCTCTGAGAGTACCTTTAGTAATCTGTTTCCAGCTCTGTTTTCTTTAGAATACTGTTTAAATAATATAGTAAACATTAGTTGGTTCTACAGTGAATGCCCAGTACATGATTTAATTAGAAGTTTAAACTTCCTTTAGAAATAAAATTCTGTGCAAATGCAAGATTTATCTGTATAAAAGTACATGTATGTAAATGTGTATGTGTGTGTTCCTACTGTTGATATTATTTTAATTATTTTGTTTCACTTTTTACTGTCTGTGGTTATTTCTCCCTTTGTTTTGGATTTTCCCTACTCTGTCCTCCAGAAAAAAAGAAATAAAATAGTCGTGACACTTACTAGCAGAAAACATAACAGCTTTGAAATCTATTTTCTTCTCTTTTTAATCCTGCTTTAATCCTTTAGAGCTATAAACCAAGGAAAATGCCTATTTTCTACTGTATATATTTACAGCTTCTATTGTAAATAATTTTAGTGCTTTAGGATTTGCAATCACCATGATTTCCCATATGGAGAAAAAAGAATATCAAACTTTTAAGCTCCACAGGGAACAATTCAGTATTCTTTAATGTAGGATGCATATAAAAGTAATCAGAGCTGTTCTTCTCCACTACAGCTATTTGGCTTCTCTCTGCCATTGTCTGGCATATCCTTACCTTCAATTCCAAGGCAGTTACATTTAATAACTAAATGCACTGAGCCAATTATTAAATTCACCACCATGATCCTCCCAACACACACAAATGATGGACAAAGCTTAAAACCATTTCCCAAAGATGATAATTCTCTAATTTATGTGCATGTGAGAATTATCCTTACACAATCTGTAATTGTGATATAAAGAAAATTGTTAATAGAATATAAACAAAGAGTGACCATGAGCTCACAAACCATTTTCATCCTATCAGAGATACAACTGTTCATGCCCTTATCTTTCTATTTGCCTCTTTTATGTGTATTAAGTAAAATGTACACAAGGAGAATAGGGAAGAGAGATGAAAAGACTCATTAAGCCATCATATTTTTATGTCATTACAGCATTGTTCTTTACATGTTCCCATTCTTCCTAAGAGTACAAAAAGAGAAAGGAGAATATTTCCTAATGTATAATTTCATAGTGGGTATGTAGAATATACTCACAAAATATCTTGAAAGTTAAGCCATTAATCCATCAGCCTAGAGCTACAGAAGTATCCTTTCAGTAACTCTCAGAACTCAAAAGAAGTGGAGTGACTGCACAGCACTCAAAAACAGTCCTTAAAAGAAGAAAGTTTGGAATGGACTATGTTGGTTCCAAATTGAGTTTCTGTCATATGTAGTTATAGATTTCATGACCCTTGAAGCTTCTCTTTTTAGAATTAAATTCTTGAATCCTTCTATTCCCAAAGATGTCTCAAAGATGTGGCCCTTCCTGGAGTGCATATTGTACTTTGGAATAAGGAGTTGTCCTCGATGTTTAACTGACACATTTGGGCCAGTCAGCTTTTAACTGCTGGATAGCTGTTTTCCAGTATTTTGAGATTGCAAATCATATAAAGTTTTGCACTGGAAGATTGAATACTTAGATTTTTGAAGCCTATTGACAGAAAGCTTCTTTTTAGCTGTCTGTCATGGACTGCTGAGAACAGCTTTCTCGGGTTTAAACAAACGAAGCTACTTCAATTTCCTTCTACAACAAAATATGTTTCTACACACTTGGCCACCACAGGCACTCTCTTCTGTGCCTTCTACCACTTGAAGCCGTTCTAATTTTCTATCTGATTCTGGAATAAGAATGGAGATGGCTAATCTGTGCAGAGAAATATCCTTGCTGCTTCTACTTGACAGTTGATAATGTTCAAAGATAAGCACCACATGGCTATTGAAATGACACCACTGAGCTATAAAATGTTAGTCTATAAGATAAATAATATCTCTCACTTGATAGGAGGTTGAGGGAAACAAAAATCTATGATTGTATATTGTTATTCTCAGAATTGTAATGGAACATCTTAAGAAGACAAAGAGGAAGGCCTCCTCTTCTAAAAGGAAGCCTAAAAAACTGTATGAGAAATCAAGGTAATTTCCTTTATCTGCACATGATTTGTTTCTATCAGATAGTCATGTTTTGCTTTTCATGTCAGCAAAATTCTTCAGGTTTAGGAAAACAGTAAAAATGACTGAGTGAAGTAAAGCCAAAGAATACCTGTGTGGATTCTCTGATAGCTAATGCAGGATGTGTTTGGTCAGGATGCAAAATTGCATCAAAGTTTCTATGCATAAAAGATTTCTCTTGTATTTAAACAGCCATAAATTTTTATGGTTCGGGGAAGAAATTAATACCACATCATTCTTCACATTTTTCTTAGATTTGGGTGCAAAACACAGAAAGAGATATATGTAAGTGTACAGACATACATCAAAAGGTGATATATACTCCCTGTTCTCAGGAAGCTAGGCTAAAAATGTATCTGACTTTGAACAAATGAGAATAAAGTAGTTCTGACTTTTGAAAAAATACTACAAAAATAGCTTTTCAATTTCTCAATAAATTCTAAGCCCCACAAGACTTAGAAATTTAAAATCCAAACACCCCAAATTGAACATAGACTATAATCTGAAAAACTTTATTTTAGGGTTCATAATGCACCAGTTCATTATGGCTTCCTTCTTTCAGCATGTCATGGGTTGTCATGGGTTTTGGCTGGTAACAGGAAAACACAAAACATGATGAGAAACATAGTGAGAGGAGTATTAGTAAATTGGCACCAAGTCCTTGAAAGCCCATCCTTTTGGCCACCCTAACGTCATGAACAAAGTTACAGTGATATTTGGAGGCCAGGTTTCAGCTGCCATCAATTGGCATAGCTGCAACAGGGGAGCTAGTCTAGATGGAGCTTTGCTGTTTTCCATCTCTAAGGGATTTGGTTTTAATTTTCTAGTGCTTACTACCACTATACTGTTCTCCAACTGACTCAAAATAAAAGATCTTCTCTTTTCTTTTGGGTAACCCAGAATGATTCATTAATATCTATGTGAAGTAATAAATAGCTAACACCATAGAGAGAGTGGATCTGTCTTCACTGATTTTCTTAAACTCTCCTTTATCTGTGGGAATCATGAAACTGGGTTCAGATAACTGATTAAAATGAGATTCTTTCCAAAATTTCCTTTTCGTAACCTTGTCTCTTTTTTTTTTCTTAGTTTATTTCTATTAATGTACCACTTCATAGCTTAGAAAATCTAGCCCTTTATTTTCTAAACAGCTACTTATGTATTATCCTTTGGATATATTTATTTATTTTATTATAAATCCTCTCTTTGCTTCTAGTCCATATTTCTTTTTCTTTTTATTTACCAGTAGGAAGACTTAGATAGGCTCAGTTTTCTTAATCCTCTTTATAAATTAAAAAAAAAAAAACCAACAAATTAAGTCTGCACAGAGTCTTGTTTTTCTGATGTAAAAGAAAATCAGGCTTCCTGCAACATAATAATGCTTTGCACTTCTATAGACCCTTTTATCTGAGGTTCTCAACTAGCTGTAAAACATGCATTCATTAATTAAGCCTTGAAAGAGCCGAGAGACAAAACATTATGCCTAGGCTGCAGATAGGTAAATTCAGAAGCAGAAATTCCCTGTTTTGATGGAAGAGTAACCCAGATTTGAGAAGTAAGACTCAGAAGTCGGAATTTCTATATGACATCTTTTAGTTCCACATGAAGTCCAGACCAGTGCAAGATGCTTTAACATGCACAGTTCTGGAGCTAACCATTAGAAACCCCCTTTACTATGTTGTTACCCAGAATTTTCCTAAATCACAGCTCGTTTTTCAATAAAAAGACTGTCATACATGTTCTCAGTAGGTATAAACAGCTGTGATTTGACTTTACCTTACTGAGGTCTGGCAGTGTCCTAAGTAAGATGAGTTTGTCCTTAAGTCTACATACATTATAGACACATACATGATAGAAATGGCTTTGTGTCTTCCAGCTATTCTGAAAGCAGAACACAAACAAAACTGTATTGACCATCTAAGAGTAATGTTGGAGGGGAAGGTGAATTGCATGTTCTAATAATTGTGCATAACTCTGTAGCAACAGCAGGAGAGGGAGAGAAGAGAAAACTTAAGTTTTACTTGTCCATTTTTAAAGAAAAAGAAAGACAGGAAGACCAAAAAAACCCCAAACCAATAGTGTAAAAAAACCAGCTAAACAAACAAAAAGAATTAACTGCAGTTTTTAAATTAAACTAAGAGTAAAATTCATCAGGCAGATATAATTTAAGCTGTAGAGAGCCGTTTCATGCTATAGAGAATTCAAGGGAATGCAGCTTCATAGTATAGCCGATCTGAAGGAATACACTTTCAAGAAGTTACTAAGGAAACAAGACGATTTGTTTCATATACAGCTTCTTTATATTCATTCCAAATTATCCTTGAAGTAGGATTAAAAAGAATATTTACACAGTTTCTTACATTTGATGATAGATTGAAATCCATAGCCTGAAGAAGATTAAAAAATGAGGTTTCAAATTCAGATCTGATTTCACTATAGTTTAGAAATATTTCTATTCATTGGCAACAGGATTTACTTCATTAACTGTAGATTTCCAAAAGTTAGACATCTGAGTTATTCAGGCTCAACCTCTTCAGAATCCAACAGAGAAACAAGTACTTCAAGGAAGAACTATATCTGAACAGGGCTTTCATCTGAAAGTGCCTGTTTCTTGCCCCTGAGTATAAAAGAAGCCTTGGTGGGTTAGTTGAGCCAACCATGGCAAAATTAAAAACATTTTCAGGGGAAAAACCTCAGCCTCAACTGGCTTCCATAATAAACATTCATGTACACTCATAACAAACAGCCTTTGCTGGTGGAAGGAAACTTCCACCGTCCCACAGACGTGCTGAGAATAATTCATTTCTATGCAGAGGTTCTTAATTGAATCATCTCATCCAAAATGAGGAACCGATTAACAATCTAGAAGACAAATGGCACCACAAAAAGATAAAGCTCATGATAGTAAAGAAGGGGGAAGAGGAAATAAAAGAATTCATAAATAAGGCTGCGGAAAGAAATATTTCAACAAATTCAGAGAATTAGACAACAATATGTTATGAAAGAAAAGTAATGGAGAAGCTTATTTTTTTAAATAAACAACAGAAGAATAAGTTATCCTAATATGAAGGAAGAACAGAAACTGTAGTGAAGGATAAGATCTGTAGCACCAATATGCCTTTACTGATCTTAAATACAGAAAGGAAGGAAAGGGAACAGAGAAGAAATTTCAGAACCAGTTTAGGATGACCTCAATTTATGCTATTGATGAAAATATGACAAATGTTCCCTCATTCTTCGCAACTTCACTTGTACTTTCCACATGAATCCTTTTGAGCTGATCCAAACCAGCCCCTGAAAGAAACTGATTACTCTTCCCTCAGATCAAATCAACAGGTTGAAATGGTTCAACTGCAATGGTCTTGCCTTGGCATGTGTTGACCATAAAGCTGCACTCTGTACAGTCTATAAGGATAAAAGCATGACATTACAAAGGCAGACTTGAAAAACCAAAAATTACTTAAAAAGCAACCATACTACAAAAGTTCATGAAAGGTAAAAAAAAAAAAAAAAAAAAAAAAAAACCAAAAAAAACCAAAAAATGACCATACTTATCCTGCCACAGAGAAATTTTTCAATTAAATCCTTTTTTTTAAATTGTTTTTTTAACTAATTTTCTGTTGGATGTAATTGCCTTTAGGCAACTAACAAAATTTATGCTGCTGGATGCTGGAAAGAAAGTCCGAAGTAGTGATAGTTACAGGACACTATTGACATTCCTAAAAGTATATGCCAATTTTTTAAACGAATTCGCTTAAAAATTCACAAAGATTAGTTATCCTAATATATTATTTAAACAAGTGGAATATACTTGTATGTCTACCAGTGTGTATTCTGCTTTTATGCTGGTTGAACATCACATCAGTATCCATAAAGAACTTTGAACTAATCTTAGTGATTTTCTCTGAAAATCTGGAGATGAGCGTATCAGAAAAATGGAAGGAAGCCAACATTGACTGCCCCTATGTTTAAAAAGAACAAAATGGAGATACGTGAAAACCAGGTCATGTATATATATATATATACATGTTTTCTCAATAAATAAACAGTATATAAAGATATAACTATATTTATTTATTCACATATCAAAACATAAAGAAACTGATTATCCAATTGCTCTAATAGTCTACTAATATTTAGTTTGATTTTTTAATTCTCTGCTATTTAGCAGTTAATGCAGCAAAGAAGTTGGGCTTTGTTTCAATGATATTAAATATCTTTGTGTGAGTGTGTTTGTATGTGTGTGTTTGTGTGTGTATGCACCTCACAACATTAGAGAATTTATATTGCTTATGGATAAGTGAATCGCCAGTTTGTCAGTATTTGACAGGTGTTTGGCACTTTTCAATTTAAAAACGTATTCTTCGTGAATTTTTAAACAAATTAGTTGAAACAAGTGTCATACAAATAAAAAATAATTATTTTGCAGTCTCTTGGAGTACTTGTCAAGATTATTCTCAGCTTTGAGGCACCTTCAAACAATGCAGAGAAACAGAAACCCCTATGAAGATCTCCCAGAGAAGAAACAAACTCTACACTCAGAAGCAGGTTAGACCCATCAGTATGATGCTTTAGTAAAGGCTCTTTAGCTATTCTAGTTAGCAGACTGGCAGAATGTTCTCTTGTCACTCCCACATTTTTGTTAAGGCTCTAAACATCTCTTCTGGATAGCACCACGACATTTTTTCACTTATATAATCTCTCAGTGATGCAGATCTACTCACTGCACCACACCACACTGGTCAGGGTAGGTGTTGTGTAAAGAAATGAGGACAAAAGGACCATTATTCTTCCTCTCTGCTCAGGAGAAAAGCCAGGCCCCGGCGGAGAACAGCACTTCTCTGTCTCCTGGAAAATCAATAGCAGTCTTGGAAATGGAGGCTGCACAACAGTTGAGTCTCAGTCCAAAGTCTAAAGGAAAATAAAACAATAACAAACTCTAGTTTTTCTGCCTGACATTTTTCTTTGACACAAAGAAATTACTCCCATTTATTGCAACTCTGCTGTTGACCCCGGAGTTGAACCTGGCTCCTACACAAAACCCCCTGAATCTTCCCCTTTCATGTACTTTTGGCCCACACCTCTAATTCATGCTTTGACACTGATTATTCTTTATCTCTTTCTCGATGTGCTGACTTTTCTGATTTGTTTGGATTTCAATTGTAAGTTATTCCTCAAACATGCCTTTTGCAGGCACTAAATTTGACCTATTGTTCTGATTCTGACACATTAGGGCAATAAAAGGTTGTAGGAAGAGTGTTTTAAATTTCAGAACCTGTCCCACCAGTACCCCTAGGTGCTGGATGCAAAGGGAGTAACTACCTCTGTTTTATTTCCTTTTTTACACTTTGAGGAAAAAAAAAATCTCCTGTTACACTAGTGGCTGGGATGGCTGTTCTGTGCATTTTCTCTCCCCATACTTTCTTGTTTCCCTCCTTTATACTTTCTCCTGTTTTCTTTTACTTTTTTTACCCCTGCAATCTGTTGTTTTCTTTTCCTTTTAGAGATAACTATGGTAAATAAATACAGATTTAATCTTTAAATCCACTATCAAGAGAAAATGTGCAGTCCAGGTGAATGGGGGAAAGATAGACAAGAAAGGGAGGGGGAAATATAAAGAAAAGAAAAATCAGTCCGCCGATCAAATCTTTCATTTCCAAACAGAAATAATTACAGTGATGGTCAGTGGGGAGATTTGGGCAATTTATAGTGGTAGAGCAGCAAGTTCCTATCAACAATACTTGATATTCAAGGCAAGCTGCAGAACTACAAGTCCTGAAGCGTTGCCTATAATCTTTATTTCATTTTTAGATGTTATGCTGTAATAAAATGTAAAAAGGGAATACATAAAAAGTTATAGAGGTGGGAAAAAACATGGTTTGAAGTTGTATGGCATTTCTTGACAGGGCATGTTCCTAAGGATATGCAGAGAATAACAAATGCTATTTGAAATAAGTACAATAGAGATCTGAAACTAGATTGAAAACCCAAGTCAATTTTCCTGAGTGTCATTTGATTAGCTTTCTTATATAGAACTGAAGCTTAAACAATGCTGGGGATTCAGAGTGGAGAGGTGCTTGGGAACACAGTGAGAAATGGGTTACTCCTACCAATTTCATTTCTGTAGCTTTACAACATTATCATTGCACATTGTTTCAGTGTTTTTTTGCAATAATCCATAAATGAAGCAATGTCAGAGGGAATTTGATTGATAGCTCGGAAAACACTAAAACTGTGAAAGTTATTTCTTTGCTCGTTCTCTCTGTCTGTCACTGCCTTCTGGGCAAGAGATGTTACCAGTATCTGTATAAAATAGCTGGAGTCTATTGCCTGGCTGTCTATATGGGAAAACACTAACGAGTTTGTGGATATTGCTTTGGACAACAAAAGATGACAAATATGCATGTAACATGTTTGACCTGTGGCTTGGTTTGAGTGATTTATGGTGACGGTGTTTTTTTGGTTGGGGTTTTTTTTTTTGTTTTTTTTTTTTTTTTTTTTCATCCAGATACTTGCTTTTTATCTCTGATTTTAGCAAAAGGTATCTTGCCCTCTCGCAGCAAAATTAACCTTGAACTTGGTTTTCACCTTTGGAAAATTCTAGGTTGAGAATAAGTGCACAGATAGCATTTTGATTTGCATCTGAAATAAAAAAGTCCTTCAGAGCTCAGATTTGAGCTTTGTATGTTTATACACACATGTAGAGCTCTTCCAAAAGAAATGAGATATGCAGAAAATTCATATTGATACTGAAATATGCTGATTGTTGTTTTTCTATACTTACTCAATATCTTTCTTCCTTTTTTTTTTTTTTTTATTTTATTATTAAAATCCTCTAAATGTTCTTCAAACTTAGATTACTTTAAAAAGGCAAGTTGCCAGGTACCCTTTTTCCATTTTCTTTGTCTTTTTTTTCTCTTTTTTTTCTTTCTCTCTTTTTAATTTTCAAGCAAGGAAATACTCTCAGAGCTTGCTTTGTATGTAAGAATGAACACCCAGAGACTCAATGGAGATGGCAACAGAGATAGTTTCAAAAGTGCCAGGGTGATTCCAGCCATCCCTTAGGGATACTGCACTTTGAATCCTGCACAGGTAGTGTTTGAAGCCAAAGCATTCCTCATAGTTTTAGGAAAAAAATACTATTTTATGAGATGTTTCATATTACTAACATTATTTGTCTCTCTTTTTACCCTCTTAGAACTCTGTCGATCTCTCAATCTTTTCACATAACCTCGTAGTAATGGAGTGCAAACCAGCCTCTGTTTGAAAGATATTTGAATTCCCATACAGTTCCCAAAATGCATCCTCTGGAAGTAGCGCAATGTACTTAAATCGTGATCATGAGAAGTGACACAACATGCAATTGTTCCTCTTTGGGTTAATCCACTTCTGTTCTGCCATTTGTATATACCACGGCCTCCTCTAATGCGTGTTAACAAAAATTGCAATTCATGGCGTGTGTTATGGCACATATTGTGTTTAAGTACTGAATGATGACAGACGTGGTGGACTTCCACCGCAAATATTGCCCATGGGGAAAAGTTGCTTCTGAGGCTGTGGTAAGTAGTCTCAAAATACTATTTGCTTTCCTTTTCTCCAGGATTTATTGCATTTTATCATGTATTATATATTTTATTCAAAGAAGTCTTTCCAGGGATAAGGACTTCAGTACATAACAACAGCTCCCTTGAGTGGGAGATTTCAGGGCGACCTGCCAGCTCTTCTTGCTGCAGATGTCAGGCCATCTGGCTGCCATCTCTGGGGCAGGACACATCAAGGGAGTTGGCTGGCGCATCTCCCCAGCAGGAGTTACTTGGTAGGGGTAAAGAGGGGAGGGGAGAGTGTGAGGATGCGTGGAAAAAATATAGCAGACTACTGCCATGGGAAGCTTGTGAGTGCGACTGGTTTTATGTATATATTTATGTAAATAGATAGAAAGACAGGTGTACTGAGAGACATTACTTCCTGCAAAGATTATTCAGGGTTAAAAATGAGCTTGGGTAACTTGGATAGGAAAGACATCTCCTTCGTAGCATTCGATATTTCTAATATTTCCATTCTATCCTTTTTGTTGATTTTCTTTCTTTCTTATGACAATGCAGATAATGTGTGCAAGAAGGATGTCTGTATTCTGGTGGATTTTTATGGATGTGTGTATCACTGAATAAGTTTGAATGGACAGCCATCTGTTGTCAAAAGAGGTACAAATTTTTCTCTGAGCTGGAATACTGGGTAATAATTAACTTAGATAATCTGAGTTAACCACGCAAAGAGATGTCAACGGTTCATTGTCCATGTGGAGAGCAGTGATGAGTGGTGTCCCTCAGGGGTCAGTGGCAGGGCTGTCACTGTTCTACACCTCTGTTAGTGACAGGGATGCTGGGATCAAGGGCACCTCAGCAAATTTACTGAGCTCTGTGGTGCGGTCAAGACACTGGAGGGAAGGAATGGATTCAGATGGACCTTTACAAGAGGTCCTGGCTAGAGAGGGGAGACCATGTAAACATCACAGGATTCAACCCAGCAAAGTGCAAAGATCTACATCTGGATTGCAGCAATCCCAGACACACCTACAGGCTGGATAGAAAAGTGATTCAGAGCAGCCCTGCAGACATAAACTTGGGGGTAATGAAAAACAGCTTGAGCTGGCAGTGAGCACCCACAGCCCAGAAAACCAAAAGCCTCCTGGGCTGCATCCAAAGGAGCATGGACAGCAGTTGAGGGAGGGGATTCTCCCCCCTCTACTCTGCTCTTGTGAGATCCCATCTGAAGAATTGTGTGTGGTTCTGTCTCTCAAGATAAGAAGGACATGGAACAGCTGGAGCAAGTTCAGAAAAGGTCACAAAGCTGATAGGAGGACTGGAGCATGTCCCTTACGAAGACAAGTTGCGACTTTCCATCCTGGAGAGAAGAATGATGAGTGGAAAACTCATAGGAACCTTCCAGTGTCTGAAGGGGCTACAGGGAAGCCAGAGAGGGATTTTGCATCTGTAAGTGGATGGGACAGGGGGGTCTGAGTAAAGAGTGAAAAAGGGGAAATTTAGGTTAGCTATTGGGAAGAAACTCTTTACAGGTGGTGAGAGACTGAAATAGATTGTCCAGGGAGGCAGTGGATGTCCCAGCCCTGCAAGTGTTCAAGGTCAGGTTAGATAAGGTATTGAACAACCTGGTCTAGCAGGATGTGTCCAAGCCCATGGCAGGGGACTTGTGACTAGATGATATTTTAATGTCCCTTCACACTGTTTACATTCTATGGGTACCTTTTACCCAGACAGGTGTAGCTTGAAACAAAGGAATGGTGCAGCCTCAGGAATCAGACCTTTCTAGCATATTTCTACAAGGATGAAACATTCACTGTTGCTAAAAAGACCTGAAAACCAAGGACAGCGGTGAAAACATAATTTTATAAATGAGAAGATGCCCAATAAAAATCGAATCTTTGATGCTTGGAAGATTTTGCTGTTTTTAGAAAAAACAAAATTTTGCTGGTTTTTTGCTGATTTTAGAGTTTGCTGAAAGAGTATGAGAAAGCCCCATCAGAAAAAAAAACAAAAACCACCCCAACACCACAAAAAAAATCCTGATTAGGAAGCAACAGGAGTATGAAATTAATGGATAATTTCTCAAAAGACCCTAGCAAGCTTCAAGCAATGGTGAAATGTTGAGTTTATGAGTAATGGCTTATGAATCCCAGTCTGGGGCAGACAGGTCTAGAGCAGGGCAAATGTGCATAGTGCAAATCTCAAGAGTGAAAAAGGGTAAAATCAGCAATTCTATATTAAGATTTAAGTCTTCTACACAAGGGCTGAAGTCTCACTCTTAGTACTGGTACAGACATTCCTCCTTAAGTAATTCTTCTGTGAGCAAATAGGTAGCAGGAGGATAGAAGATGTCCCTTTGTCAGCTGTTTATTCAGAAATGAGCTACCTTAAACTGATCTTTCAATATAAATTTTATCAGAAGTGCTTAATTTTTCAGAGCTGGAAATGCTGATGCTACCGCAAAGACACAACCTCAGTGTGTTCTTTGAGAACTGATATAGGCTAGTGAACTTTGGGATAGTCCCTTTGGTGATCAAGACAGGCTCATGACTTTTTCTCTTCTGCCACTCTGCCTTCCCTGTCAGCACTGGGAAGGGACCAATATCCCATCTCCCTCAGAGTCATCACTGCTCTTAGGCAACAAGATTAAGATCATAATGTGACATAAGTGGGTTTTTTTGGGGTTTTTTGTTGTTTTTTTTTTTTTTTTTCCCATGGAGATCTCTCCTTCATGGAATAAAAATCAAAGAAAACAGGAACAGAGACCTGAAAGGGATCGTTGCAGTCACTACCTCCCTACTGAGGCCAGTCCTTTGTTCTCACTGGCAGCTGTGTAATTTCAGGCAAATTTGCTTCTCACCTGTATCTTTTATGCAAACTTCTTAACGAGGTCAGTCAATAAAAGGATTCAATAAGATTTCATGCACCATGTGCTAGTCCAGAGGAGAGAAAACATGTTCAGATGCCACATAAGTAAAGAACATGGCATCTAAATACATAGAGTAAAAAATGGAAAGTAAAAAAACATGCACTTTCTGTTAATAGAAATTAAGAGCATCTTTGCTGCAGGTGTGACACCTGAGTGTTTTGGTTTTTTTTTTCCTTTAAATATTGCCCTTATGCAATCACTCAAGCAGGGACTGGGGGAGTTTTTTTTCCCTCATTTAATTTTTTTAATGCCATTGAAAAGTTCTTCTGTTTTTGCTTCAGTTCACATCTCTTCCTTGCTCTTTTTTTCTTCTACTTTATCTGTCTTTAAAAAATTTTGCCCTTGTTTAAAATACAACAAACAACAAATGATAGCTAGAATTAGTCAAGTGTGCTTTAAGACCATGAGGCACTATCAGCAAATGCAATCTGTCCTCTATAGACCTAATATCCGCGGAGATGAAACAAAATGTTGTTTACTGAATCAACACTAACCACAGCACGGCCTGCATGGGGGAACCAGGCACACATTATTGCAGAGGCTAAAGAGTGTAAAACCACTGATCCTGCAGTTACAGGGTCATAAAATCCTGCTTTCTATGTGAAAAGCATTTAATAGTGGGCATTTTTAATACCTCCTCTCTGGGAGACACAAAATACAAGGGACCTTGAATAATTACTCAGTATAAAATATTGGGAGTAAACTTCTGTCAACAAAGCAGATGGTCCTCCCCCTTCCTCTGACACCCCCTGAATCCTCCAGCCTCGAACATACAAAGTGTGTTCTGACAATTTGACAGTTGATAAGGAAAAGACATTTACCATTAACTCTAAATAGGAACAAGGAGCACAAAATGAGAATACGGCCCTTTGATGAACATAAGTGTGAGTTCCAGTCAGCTGATCCCGGTTGTGCTTTGTGAAACGGGACTGTTTAGTCTGTCCCTGTGTGTGCTATTTTTGATGGCAATAAATAGAGCTTAACTGAATAACATTTCAAATGGGTTGCAAGCTGCAGTTTTATTTGAGGTTGTGGTTGATTTCAGCACTGGGCAAAGACATAAACCGTGTTCAATCTTCACATCTTTATGGTGAGTTTGTACAGCACTTCCTGGATTTTTGTATGGTACAGAAAAGGGTTATCATTTGCCTTTACTGCAATGAACCACTTGTGATTGGAGATCTTGCTTAAAAGGAGAGGATTTTTCTTTCAGCATTTATAGACTGCCCAATGCATTTAGATTAACTGATGGCAGGTTAAATTTATGACGTTTAAGACATTTAAGTGTAAGAGACATAAATCCCACACTGTCCTTACTGTCTCAGAAAATATATTAAAAAAAGAATCTTCTTGTGGATTTACTAAAATAATTTTAAATTTAAAAACAACATTCTCACTCTTGATAGACAAGTCTCCACTGGTGCAAATGCAAATAATAAGTGAATATCAGGTTTTCATATTAATCTCAGCTCATGAGAGATATAAGGTAGTTATAATCACCTACAATATTAAACTTATATTCCAGAGTTGGGTAGAAAATGCTTCCCTAACTAAGTAAAATTCATTTCTAAAAATTCAGTCCCACTCACCTGCCCTAATTCTGTCATCAGATGAAACTGTTCTCCAAAAATATAGTGAATAATCATAAGAAATACAGATCCACTCCTTTCTTCCCTTGTATCAGCTGGGGAAATGTTTCTCCATCTTCATAACATGGATTCATTCTGTCTGATTAGATTCTGTCATTAAGACCCTGCTGTATTGGTGATTATAACCATTTTTTTTTGCAGGTTGGTTAAGTCACTGTTCAGCTCAGCCTGTGGCAGTTCATGGTGTTAGGGCAGTGGATCACTGGCTGCAAGTTTCCATGTTAATGCAAGATGATTTCCACCTTTGATGGCGCCAGTGAGAACAGTATCCTTACATCCAATAATCCTCTCAGAGTCAAGTAATCTGTACTGTGACCTGTTCCAAATTTTTAGCACATCTGTATCGTTGGTAGGTCTTTACCTCCCCAGACTGGGAAGTCTGGAGCACACATGTCAGCAGCTGAGGGACCTCAGGATGTTTATCCTGCATCTCTCTTTACAAGTCCCTGGAAGGAGGTTGTAGCCAGGTGGGTACTTCTCCAAGGTAACAAGTGACAGAACACAAGGATATAGACTCAAGTTGCATAGGTGGAGGTTTAGATTAGATATTTGGAAAAAGCTCTTCACCAGAAGGGTGGTCAGACAGAGAAACAGGCTGCCTAGGGAAGTGGTGGAATCACTATACTAGAATTGTTCAAAATGTGTGTGAAGGTCGCACTTGGGAGTGTGGTTTAGCAGTGAACACATTTGTTGTACAGGTTTACAGTTGGACTTTCACCTTAGGGGTCTTTTTCAACTTCAATAATTCTAAGAATTCCTGATTATGAAGCTATTAAGCTTTGCATTTTAGATGTCTACTTCTGCTTCAGTCAGGAGTAAAAGGAAACTTCTGTTTGGTCCTGTTTCATAAGAACGTGATATGAATGTGGTAGGGCAGCTGTGACTTGCTGAGAGTTTTGAATCATTTGTGTTCTGACTCATATTTCAGACCCTGTATCTGTGGCTGGAGAATATCTGCAGAATTAAAAAAAAAAAGAAAAGGTATTGTCACCCTAATGGTATTCAAATGCTGAGTCAGAAATAAACAATGTGAAACCAAGATTCGCCTCTTATTTCTGAAGAGTTACTCAAGTGTTGCAGGATGTAATGGAGAAACAGTTTCATCCTTTGTATACAACAGCGCAATAATGGAGCAGAAATAAGGCCAGGACCTCAACTCCATGAACTGTAATGTTGTTATACCAACACACAAAAGCTGAGACTCTCTTCGCTGTTGACTGCACTGTATGTGCAATGATTTTAAGATTAGCCATTTTTAATAATCTGCATACATACAAAAGCACAGTACTACAGGGATAGCATTTTGTAATTATGCTCTGCATAATATAACAATCCTGCCTGAATAATGTCAGATTGCAAATGGATGTAATCCTCTATGACAAATTTCTTCAGTCCAAATTATGCCACATTATATTGCAGAGACTTTTGAAACAGAGGGCTCGGTCTTTGAATAGGGGGGTCTTTATGCTGCACTAACAGGTGCAAAGGTTTGGCGCTGGTATCTACTAACTACAGGTGAGAGAAGAACTGACACTGCTGTGGAAAGATGATGTGCACACACCTACTGGTGGCAGTATCACTTGGCTTAAATATGACATGACTGTGTCTTGAGAAATGGCCCATTCTCCTTTCCTGCTCAGGGAAGTAAAGACCAGCACTGTGAAGTCAGTGGAGTTACAATTACACATGCAGCAATATGCATTATTGACAGCTCTGTTTTTCTGTATTCAAAGCAGCAGTGAGGAAGTTTATCAGAGCACAAAAGAAAATAAGGAAGAGTAACCAAGAGATGGGGAAAAAAAGAGTTGAAAGACTTTTAATTTGACATAGGAAGGCTTTTTGCCATTAAATGTAATTATATCAACCCTTCACCCAAGCTTCAAGTTTCATGATGTAGCCGTGATGTACCATAACTGCATCTGGTAACTCTATAAGCAATCATAAACACAAGAAATTCAGAATCATTTAACTATATAAATTCCAGAGTTCTAGAAATCCAGGAGTAGAAGACAAACTATCCAAACAAAAAAAAAAAAAAAAAAAAAAAAAAAATCCAAAAATAAAGACAGAAAAAAAAAATAGCCTAAGGAGGATGGAAGGAAAGACACAAGAAATGGAAATTACTGTTTCAACCACACATGAACACACCAGTGACTTCCCAGAAAACTTAATTTAGCACACAAGAACACAGACACACCAGGCCTCTTCAGTACAAGAGCTCCTGGTCCAACAGTTGGTGACGATGATGGTTAAGGATCTGGACTATCTCTCTTGTAAGAAAAGGCTGAGGGAGATGGAGCTGTTTAGCATCTAGAAGAGACAACTAAGAGGGGACCCCATCCCTATGAGCAGGGCCCAGGCTCTGCTCCAGGGACCAGCAGCAGCACCAGAGCCACAGGCAGGGACTGAGCCCAGCAATTCCCCCTGGACATGGGGCAGAACTTCTGTCCTGGGCAGTGACCGAGCCCTGAACAGATTGTCCAGAGAGGCTGTGGAGCCTCCCTCACTGGGAATATTCCAGAACCCTCTGGACATAACCCTGTGCCCTGTGCTCTGGGATGGCCCTGCTTGAGCAGGGAGGTGGGATCAGATCATCCACTGTGATATTTTCCAACCTGACCCATTCTGGTTTCCAGTGTTTCAGGGATACTGAAGGCAAGCATTTCTATTCTGAGAGGCAGCTACTGAAAACCCAGTTCTATGACCTCATTTAATTAAACAGAAACCACTGATTATCATTTTGATGTCACATCCCAAGAGCCACAGGACAAGACCCTAGAGTGGTATCTACATATTAACTTTTCCGCTGAGAGCAGGTGGTTTATTCACTGTCTCTGAAGACACTCAGCCCAAAAGATTCACTCTTAGCAACCTTGAATTGGCTGGGAGGCATTTTTAGCCAGAAAGTATCGCAGGGACAATAGACATTAATAACATCTTGAGGAAAATGAAAAATCCACTGTTAGATCCCTCAGACTTCTTTCTTCCTGACATTTCTATGTGTATGAAGGAGAATGCAAAGGGCTTTGTACTCTCATCTGTGTCATCTCATCTCAACCTTACACAATCAGGTGAACCCGTTCTCCTACAAAGTCCCTGCCTTGCCCCTCCAGCTCATTCTTGTGATGTTCTGCACTGCATGACCAGCATAAAGATGCACTAGGGTACTGTTGCTGTATATAAGCTGTCTTATTCCTTCCTAATGAAAAGTTTGATATAAAACAAGGTATAAGGCAGACAAGTTAGATGATTTGTAGAAATTGCAGCAGTGCCTAAGATGGCAGTGGTCTCCACACACACATTTCTATGGTTACAGACTGATAAAAAAATGACTAAAATTCATCAAGTGCTTCTATAAATCTCTTTACTGAAACAGCAGTGCAGGAGCCTCCCAGGAACTGTAACACTACAGATGAAAAAGCTTAATCTTTCCTCACACTAGCCTGCAGCTAGACCACCACAGTAGGTGGTGCTGTGAGAGGAGTCGATTGGCATTCGGGTCTCTACAGGGGGAATAAGTAACAAAAAAATTACCATCCTTCACTTCCCTGCCCCCAACAACATCTCAGAAGTAGTTTTTAGAGCTGCTGAAATGTTCAAAAGAAGAAAAGTCTTATTTCTACCTCCTCTCATCTCCTCTCCTAAGAAGGGAATCCATAATGGAATTATTTAGTTCCCAGTACAGATTTCAAATTTTCACAGTGAAAGCAGTAAAGGACATACAAGGAAAAGGGGGAAAAAATAAAAAAGAGAAGGAATCACAAAGAACCACAGAACAGACTGAGTAGGAAGAGACCCAGAAGGATCATAGAGTCCAGCTCTTAAGTGAATGGGCCAATTGGGGATTGAATACACATTCCTGATGTTATTGGCACCAAAATCTAACGAAGTGAGCTAAGGAAGAAAGAAGAAAAATCTTAGAGTAAAAAAAATAAAGAAAAAACCCAAAGCCATTAAAATATTTTAAAGAACAATCACTGAAGCAGAGAGATTACAACAATCCTCAAAATGTAGACAAAGAGGGGTACATGAAACTGGACTAATTTTTCTAAATCTTCAAGGAAAGAAAGAGACATCATGAGCAGAAAATCACAGCAGACAAAACAGGGTTAATACAGCAAATACACTAATTAGATACAGTAAAACACTTAAAAAAAGGTGGAGTTTTCATAGAACCAGAAACCACTGAAAATATCAGTTGGCCAGATTTTTGTGGAAAAATCATAAGTATTTTTAATAATTGTTATATAGTTATTTATAGTGCATTTTTCCCCATAGCATCAAATCTTTTTGAATTATATATAGATAACTCCTACACATTTCCATATGGACACCAATTGATTTCTGACTGGCTTCTGAAGGTTTGTTTTCTAGAGATGGAATTAGTTTCTAGCCTCAGAAAGAGCTTTGGCATTGGAACAGTCTGGCAAAGAATGGGCCAGAATTGTCTTCAATGATGAAATTTCATGCTGTGAAATCCAGGCCCTGATGGAAAGGATTACCTACCAGCATAAACTAGATTTCTCTCTAATGATGTTTTGATTTCATACAGCACTCTTTATTAGAAATCCCAACAGCTGCCTGAAAAAATCACTTAGTGTTCCCAAAATCATGAACACATATATGTACAAGTAATTAAAAACATCTTCTTGTTTTTATTGTCTTGTTTTATTGTCTTGTTTTGCTGCATGGTTTGTTTTTTGTTTTTTTATTTAAAAGAAAAGAGAACATATTTTACATTAATTGGTCTTATACAGAGTGTAAAACCTTCACCACTATATACCCATTATTGCCCATTAATTGCTTTCTCATCTGATCTCTGATATTTTGTTTCCTTCAATGATAGTTATTTGTGTCATGCCATACTCTCATGAGGAGCTCCCTATGAGTGAATGATATTAACCTTGGATGAACCTCATTGATTTCAATCATATTCTGTCCAGAAATAATTCACATAGAATCATGAAAATTTACAGTGCCTTCATTCTGAGGCAGGCTCCTCGTATCTAAGAGTGCTCCTTGGTGAATGGAAAGCAAGTTTGTCAATCATTGACATAATAAATTAATTTCAATAGCTAGGAAAAAGTAAAGATGTGCAAAAGCCACACCATTTCACATCTATTTGTCTTCACCTACACTGTTCAATGGGCCAACAGATTTGGAGTCTTTTCCTTACACATTTTGCAGAGATATATTGAAAAAAACTCATGACGGAACTCTAAGTCAAACAAGTTGGTTGATAATCTAAAGAATGCTTACACCAGCCTTCCCTTGAGGTGTGTCCTCACAGGAGCACATTTGCTTGTAGGAACTGAAACTCCTCTGTGGAAATGCTAGAAGAAGGAAAACTCGGTAATAAAATAAAGATTTTTGACTACATCCTCTGATAGATTATAGCCCCTAGTTAGTATTATTCCTCTTAACAGGCTGACACAGTCTCACACAGATTGTTTTCTGGTGTGTAAGAAAACATCATGTTTTACACCAAATGTCAGCCCTTATCTTAAATATTCTATACCCAAAGATATTTAAGTTCCAGAAAAAAAAATCTGCTCCTAAATTGCTGAACAATTTGGCTTATTTTTTTTTATTCCCCAACTATGTGTTATATACTACTAGACAAAAAAAAAAAAAAAAAAAATTTCAAATTTT
>VYXF01009100.1:16180-28971 GCA_013397295.1 Polioptila caerulea | reverse complement strand
CGGGGCAGACGAAAGGAAGTTTTCAATGTGTTTGGAGTACATCAGGTTCAAGTAACTTCTGGCCTGGTGGTCATGCTTTACTACATCGTGCAACCTGAAGTATTGAATGCTTTAGGAGAACAGTTTATTCCTATTGTGGAACCATCCTCAAACTGAAATTGCTTTGGGTCCAGCTGTCTAAGCTGCTGAAGGTCTCCCATAAGCCTGTGAAGTCTTTGAGTCATAAGGTTAAAAAGGCACATTTGTGTTCACAGCATGAAATGCTTCAAACGTTTCCATATTAGGCATTTATCCTACTTTAAAATTATTTACTCATTACCTCAGGATATTTTAGTGCATTCTGTGAGACCTAGATCTTAAGTAAGATGGTTGTGTAGGCCTGGATTCGTTCAGTTAAATCAGTAAATTATGGAAGATAAGCAACTCCTTACAGACAAAATCTAAACTGAAAGTGAGAACTTGCTGGTTCTTCTCTCATAGTACACCTTCCTGAACAGATTACTATAATGTAATTTGGTATACAGTCTGATAATGTTACCTAAATCTTTACTGCAGCGTATTTGTATGCAGCAGGGCATAGCTAGGAAAGAATAATCCTATAAAGACCCATCCTCACTACTCCATGACAATAGCATCTTGTAATTCATTTCCTCTCAAAGCCATATGCACAGTATAAGAATCAAAGAATGTGTAAAGGGAAAGTCCCCCAAAAAGGATTAAAAGTACAACAATTTCAGTAATTGTGACATTGAGTAAGAAATCTGTAGAAATCCAGATCTGTTTGAATATAAATTCATGAGCCCATGAGGGTGCAACTTTTGAATAAATTAGTCACGGTGAATAGTTTACTCAATTTTATTATAATCTGGAAGAGAGGAGCTCAGTGTGATATCTTTTTTTACCTGATTTTTAATGTCCTGAAGCATTTGTCATGTTGTTTCCTTTGTAATCACCAGCATTTTTATAGGCAAGCAATCTCCCAGTTTGAAAAAAACATCCAATAGAGCAATGTGCTGCAGCCATATTCAGTCAGTTTAGTCTCTACAGCTTCGATGCCCAGTAAATACCTTAGGCAAACCATAGATCTGCTTCAGCAAGGACATAGAAATTCAGTCTGAATGTGGTTTAAGCTGATCCCCAAAATTTAGTACATATTCATAAGAAAAGCTGTTCTTCAAGATTGTTCACTGTTCTGATTTTGACAGGATCATCTCTAAAAAATGAAGATATTCCTCAGTTGCCTCATATATTTCTGTGCAGGTAGACAAACAGACAAAATCAACCATCTCAGAAGAAACTAAACTGAACTAGTATCAGTCCAGCTGAGCTATAAATCTGAGGAAGGTCTCAAATCCTTTAAAATTTATTTGTAGCTGGTAATTTTTATTTTTTTTTCCCCCCCAAAAAATGAAGAGGCTTCAATATCAGGAAAAGCTGTTTGCAACAAGTCTCACAGTGGCTTATATTAGAACTGGGAACACAGCAGAAGTTATTTAACTTGAATGCAGTGGCCACAAAGCATGACTCCTTCCTCAAAAAAACAAAACAAAACAAAACAAAACAAAACATAAAACAAAAAAACAATTAATATTTTATATTTACTGACCTACAAATTATGAACGACCAGCACAGGCTTGTGTGTCCATGCTCTCAATTTTTTGAATAGGGCAAAACTCTGTCACATCACTATTCATCACTTATGCTTCAGGTTGAAAGGGGAAAGCAAAACAAATACAAAACAAAACAAAACAAAACAAAACAAAACAAAACAAAACAAAACAAAACAAAACAAAAAAACAACGAAACAAAACCCAGCAACATGAAAAGAGTAGATCAAAGGACCAGCTGTGAAAGAGAGAAAAAATGCTTTTCAAGTGCATTGCATATCTTGTCTTGGTAGTGGATTCTCATCACAAATCCTAAAGAAAGCAACCATTACAGCATATGAATATAGCATAATATTTTTGTTTAACAAACAGATATATATGTGTGTGAAAAATTTAATATATGTAAAAAGTACATACATAGGCTTGTTGTTCAATAGAAACACCTGACTTTTCTGAAAAAAGCCAAAAGAAGAGAAAGAGGAAAGTTGTAAAGGCAGAAAACATACATTTCTTGAAAGAATATAGGAGTGGCCTATGGTTGCAGTTCCTTAGGCTGTTCTTTCCCTGGCTTATTTTGCCTGTAGGATCTGGTCCCTGCCAGAGTGTGGTTCTGTGAATTAGGGGATGGACAGTATTTTAATACAGAGCTTAATATGGCAAGAGAGGGAAAAAAACAATTGTTAAATGTGAAATGTTCTTTATAGGAGATTTGCTCTGTAATTAAGTTACATTCTTGTGAGGGCAAGGAATGGGAGAAAAACAGCAATCACAGAAGATACAAGGTAAAGAAACACAAGAATCCATGTCTTGTTGACTGACTCCAGAAGCGAATACAAGAAGATGTTGTCGAGTAACTTCAGTCTTTTGTCCTTCTTGCTAGTACTGATTCCTTTAAATCAGTACTTTGGCTTTAAAGTTAAGTCAAAAAGTGACAGTGGATAGTAATTGTACAAGATGATATTACTTATATTCTTGGGATAAGAGTCAGAAAAAACATAGTTTTCTACAGTCATTGCTTTTGTGGAATAAAAATTGCTCAGTCAAAATTTTATTTTTATGGTCTATGAGCTGTAAAGACCATTTAAGGACAACTCTTCATACTGTATTAGGTAAACATTTAAGAGGTAAATACTTTTATCCAAGTTTGCTGCAAGCAAAGAAATAGACCATGAAAACTCAAGAGAATGGACTTGATGTTTTCATGCTATTATTTTTAGTGAGCTAAAGCTTCAGTACTAGAGGTGTTCAGAGCCTCATATTTAACGTGCAAGCTTCAAAACATCACCAGAAGAAAATTGTATTGACACAGCTATAAAAGAAAAGTATTATGTAGTCTATAGATTACATGTTCTGTCATTGTGGTACCAGAACCATTTCTGTTTTCACTAGTGTACGTGTCAGGGAGAATTTGGAACCATAACGGTTGAGGTCTAACCACAGCTCTTACCTCTGCTTTCCCATCTCACTGTACCCAGTTCTACAGATTAAAACTCCTGTAAGCTGTTACAGTGTTTTCACTAAGTACAGCCCAATTGTAATAAACATTTTATATGTTCGACTGTGAAGTGACAGTCCAGAACACCTTAACCACAGGAAATAAGGACTGTGTGCTTATAATGGTTATTACAAGGGAAGGAAGTGATACGAATAACCTGTGGGATGCCCAAGCACTTGCATGTGAATTAGAATATTAGAAATAGACAATAGGAAACACCTATTTTATGTATGAAAATTTAAGCACGTCTACCCATGCAGGAACTAGAAATAAACTGAATGATTTCTCCAATTCAAACAGTACAAGAGAGTAGGGTTTTTGTAGGGAAGACTTGCTGTTAAAAAAACTGATGAAGTTCCCATCTTACGCCATCAAGAATACATTCTGTGAAGCCCTCTGTCTCATAGTTCAGAGAGGAAACGGGCAATATGGCATGGAAGTGGAGCAAGATGGAGCTTGGGGATGTGAGAAATGGTTCAGATATTATGCTGGAAAGCATTCTCGTGCCTTAAATTCTTCTGAGGATAAAGAAACTTCATGTTAGACGCTGGAAACACCCTTCTCATCTAGAAAACATGAATGCATTTCTTCTGCTTACTTGTATTTAGACATCCAGAGGGAAATACTTTAATAGCATCTCCTATTCCCCTCCCCTAACTGTATGGCCAAACCGTTTGAAAACACATTCCCCTCACCCTGGATTCATGACTTGTTTTCTTCTCTGAAGAGCAACTTACTCTCAGACCCAAGGGGGTTCCATCCCACTCCTATCTATCTCTTCAGTCCCTGTGCCTTGGAATTTGTTGGTAGGAAACTTGCAAGGGAAACAGGAGATGAAGTTTTGAATACTTTCAAGCAAAAAGGGAGATGAAACCAAAGATCTTGCTTTTGTTTTGGCAAGTACCTCTTTCTCAGGGCTCTTTCTAAAAGCTAGATGATTCCACTATCAGTGACTGCATTTTGCTGTTGAAAAAGACACCTGTGGTAAACATGCAGAAATTAATGGATGTGTGTAGACCCAAAAAGCTTCTAGAGTTACTAAAAGTTGAGAAAGTCCTACAAGCGTATTTCCAGAGTGAAATATGGGGAATATTCGGGATCATAATGTGGCTTCTTGGTAAATTGCTGGTACTTAAGAGAAATACTGTTATTCTGAATCCATATTCTGAGAGCCGTTTTAGACAAGTTAATTATACCCATTCCTGCTTTTTCTCTCACAATAGCCCATCCTCTTAACACCTGAATGCCCCTAACTGTAAAGCAAGAATGTATTGTTCCCATCAGGCTCAAAGGACTGTGGGGCTGCTTAATAATTAACTGGAAGAAGAACATGAAAATTCTCATTTTTTTCCATGCAAAATGTCTCAATTTCAGCTTCCACTGCCATGATGCTTTAGCTACTTCCATGACCTTTTGATGCAAATATGACAAAACAGCAACCAGAAAGTGCACTTCATGGGGTGCATGAAAAATGAACATTAAAAGACTGAAAGTTTTGCTTTTGATGTTTAAATGATTTGTGGTGGTGACTTCAGCTGTGCTTTAATGACTATTTTGCCCAATTAATTTCCTTAGATATTTTAGGTATGCTTTAAAAATGCAGGCTCAAATTTTGTTTTTGCTTTTTTTCATTTCTTTTCTTTCTAAAGTCCCTGTTGTGCTTCCTACAATATGAACTGCAGAAATGTTGCTGCAGTAAATCCCTTTTGTTTTGCCTTGTACAAATCGTAAAAGAGTATATTATCTTCATTTTTCTTCCTTCTTTCCACTTAAACATGTACAAGATTTTTTCAGAGGATGAATAGGGAGTGTAAATATATATAATGATGTTTTGCTTTACTGATGAGCAATTGTCATGCCCTTACATTAGACAGGGTTGAGAACTGAGAAAACTGATAAACAGACAATACAGGCAGTATTTAAACCACAGGATCTTGATTCTCATTTCCTTCTTTCTTGCAGTATACACAGTAATGGACTCTGAAGGGGTCAAGGACCTTGTTATCTCCAAAAACGTTTGATGTTACTTTCTGAACTACTCGTTGGCAATAAAAAGGGGTTTTTTTAGAAGGCTGTGCACACTATTTCCATGGATTTTATGAACTTCATAAAACCAGGAATACCTTCGTATCTCAATATGGTCTTCAGATCATCTCTGAGACCCCTTTGCACTACCATACTCCACCTGGTATTTTTAATGGATTCCTCAGTACCAGGGCTAAAAGTTTTTCTTTTAGTCTCTGTAAAATATCCCAAGGGTCTAGAGTATTCAGGGAAAAAGAAATAGGAAAAATCCCTTTAGGGACTTTCAGGCTTGACTTATGAAGTCAGTAGATTAAAATAATCAAATCAACTAAATATGGCCTGGGGGAATGCTGGGTAACCCTCTGAAGACATCTAAAATGTTGCAAAACAGTGGTGTGAGATAAATTACTCACAGGTCACAAAAAAAAATAACAAATGATAAAATGAGACTAAGAAACAGAACATTTCCACTTGATAAACTCTATTTATCCTGTGCAGAAATCTTCTAGTGAAAGGAGCTATTCTGACTCATTTATAGATGGGCTAAACTACTTTAATAAACAACCTGTAAATCTCTTAATTTCCTGAGTTAGAAGGAGACCTGGCAAGATCTCCTAGTGGAACAGGTATTTTACCTCTCCAGTGCCTATGATTCTATCACACACAGCCCCTTTCAATTATCAAAGCATCACGTGCCCATTTCAGCAACATGACTCCCATTAATGTCAAAGGGAGACTCAAGATTAAAAACCCCAGGCGTCACTTTAAAAATGCAGGAATTAAAATGATGTATCATTTCTCCACTAGAGAAACCAATTCCCCAAATATGAGACCCCCTTGCATTTTTCTGCAACAGGACTACCCTTGCTTATCCTCAGCACCCAAAAATAAATATCAAGTCCAAATCGCAATTAACCAAGAGCTTCTGAAGGTGAAAAAGAGAAAAGCAGAGACTTTTTTTAGTCATTAAAGAAATTAAAGACTTTGCTTTTCCAGGGAGAGTGTGATTTAAGGGCTAATCAGCACCATGGTCCTACACATTATCTAAGAAATTGAAAATTACTGGCTACTAAACCCAGCTCTCAGAAACTCCAGGGGGATTCTCTGCAAGGCTTCTGATAACTTTTGAGTCTAGGCTTGCATGTTATTCTCATCTTAATTAGAAATTCATCGTGTGTGTGTTTGTATATGTGTTTGCATTTGTATATATGTTTATTGCTGTATATGCACATACTTACACACATATTTTGTCTCCATATGGATGCACACAGTTTACAGAATATATAACTCTTCAGTCTAATTGCCTCCTTTTTCCCCGGTCATGTTTAGCAGATTATGCTCTCTACGCTCTATTTTCCTTTCCCTGTATTGGCAAAGACTTACAAATGTCCTATTTGCTTTCTTTTATCTCATTACATTATTCAGTGGTTTTCTGTACACATACACTCAGAAACATCAGCAAATAACTTACTTTCAAAGAGCCTTAAGAAAAGCAAATGTATTTGTTAAAGAAAGAAGTTTAAGGCTGACTCAAAGCAGAAGCAAAATAGTTGCTCAGGGCAAAAGATTACCAAAGATACTAAAATGACTACAGTCCCATGGTTTTGTTAACCCCAGAAGTCACCAGAATCTTCACACCTGCAACTGCCAATAAAGAAAGTTAAGCTGGCAGCTGAAGTAGGAGTATTTGAAGAGCAGTGCAGTGACAGGATTGGTCATCAGCTTGCTGCTGTCTGCCTGAGTTCTGAATAATCCCCTGGAAATGCCCTATTCTCTCCTGTGAATACCAGGGCAAATGTGACGTGTATTTTCCTTTTTCAAATAGATCAATAACTAGAGGAATTCTATGGAAAAGGTGGGGCTACTGCTGAGTGGAACGGGGACTTTTGCAACAGAGCCTGAGATACTGAGTGCCTTCCTTGCTTTCATCTTTGCTGTCCAGGAAACTCTCACGGAACTGTTGTGCTGGTCAAACACTGGAATATGTTTGCAAAGGTCTTGTGGGATCTCTCTCCTTTAATGACATTCAAAGTTTGTGCAAGCAGGGTCTTGAATAGCTTGACCTAACCCTTCTCTGAGTGAGAGGAAAGATATTTCCAGCAATCTCTATAGTTTCAAGTACTCCATGATTCTTTGATTTGTTAGAAATGGGAGAACATAAATGTTTATGGATCTGCAAGCAGATGGAGCTGAAAATAAACAGAGAAATTGTCAGCTCAAATGTGCCCAGCACTGTTTTCTGGTACTGAGGCCAACTGGCACAGAAAAGGCTATGTCCATATTATTAAATGCTTTTCACCTTCAAAAGAGGGTGGATGTATGTAAACTGGTCCCTTGCTTGTGCTAAACACAAAACATATCTGAAAATTGGGATATCTCAATTCAGATGGTTCAAAAGGGTGTTGGGGACCACAGTTAAAATTTAGCTTCACAACCAACTGACTTCTAGAATTAAGAAATATTCCCCATAACTATTTAATTTATTAGTGATACCAGAGATTTCTTCCTTTCCACAGTAAACGTGTAGAAATATTTATATTCCTGAGAACTATAGCAGGTAAGGTATCTGGAATGTTCATCTTTCTAGCATTATTATTTTTTTTTTTTTTAATTTGTTTGTTTTATTTTAGTTTTTAAAAAAGGCCACATAGAAAGTGTTAAAATCCTTTTATTTGTTTTTCACACTGAAAATTATGACCCATGGCTATGTGACAGTCTGTGGATGTGGTGCTCTTAAGGACATAGTAAGACCATAGTAGGACATGGTAAGACCATGTTTCTATATAGTCCTATTGTAGTTTATTAGTGCAAATTCTTGGTATAGGGGAGGGTGATTTTGGAAATAAAAAACCTCTACATGAAGGATGAAAGAGAAGGACGAGATTTTGAGACTAGACAAAGACCTTTAATTTTTGCAAATATTTCATATTGATAGAGGTTTATTTTAAAATAGTTGTAGTGTTTGTTTCTTTTTTTCTCCACACACTTAAAGGGTATTTTCATAGCTCCATACAATACTTTCCCCTCATTATTAGTTTTGGATATTCTTTTAATTTTGTTGTTTGTTTTTTTTTTTAATATTATTTGTTTATTTGGATATTTTTTCTTTCAAATGAATATTTTTGAGGGAATCTGGGGATGATTTTATTTCATTGGTTGGTTAATTGTTTTCAGCTCACCAAATCTCAAACAGAAATATGGTTCTGTCTGTTTAATGTGTTCTTGGCTTTTACATTCTTTATTAATTTATTTTTCAGTGTAGCCTTGAGGATCAGATTAAAAGGAGGAAAATTTGAGCAACTGGTGGGAAATAAGTGGAAAATGAAAAATTTAAAATTTGCTCTACTTCAACTTTAGTTATTTTTTTTCCCTTCTGGTACAGTGTTATTTTATTCACATCTTATTTTAAAAGATGGCATTTGTAAACCATGTCCGTAAGAAAATGGACACAATTAGCTTTTTGATATAAAGCAGAGATGTACAAAGAATTCTGGACCAAATGTAAGCTACTATTTTAATTAAAATCAGCAATGGAAAAAAGTGTTGCACCGACAATTCAGATTGTGAATTTGGTTCATCAACAAAATGTTTCTTTCTCATCCTCTGCTTCAGCAATTTGCTTCAGCGAAGGACAAGTTCAGACTACTCAGCCCTTCTTCAGAGGAACATGCCTGTCCTGGCCTGGGCTGAAGTCCACTGAAGAGTTTCTTTGTTTGCCAAAAAGGCATCATTGCTATTGCTCTGTGCTGGATTTAAAAAAGTGACCTCAGGGTGAGAGTTACACATTATTCTGTGTGAGCTCTCACTCAAGAGAGCCTTACTTTCAACAAGGGCTTTTTTTTTCATATTGATGATAAAGCAAGTTACCTCGTGAATTAACAGATCATAAGAAAAAAAACACAAATAGCAGGTGTTGTTTTGTTGTTGTTGTTGTTTGGTTGTTTTTTGTTTGTTTTTTTTTTTTTTTCTCAAGGACATACCCACTTTCATTTAAATTACACTTGTATAAGGGGGGTATTGCTCCAAAAGATCCAATAGAATTTGTTTTGATCCACATCCTCTGTAACAATCAGTGTTTTGCTTGTACATTACTAAGGTAATAAAAATTTGACTGGAAAATCTTTGTGCTCAGGTGCTGCCTTTCTGGATGATGACCCATAGTTTCTCAAATATATAGAATATCAAACATAAAAGGGATTTACTAAGTAGACTACGCACACACGCCACAGCTGAATCAATTCACTGATTCACAGAGCACAAATTCAGTCAGAAAAATAAAAGAAAAACTGGGAAGGAATTCCATACATCCTAATGTCAAATCCATTAATGTGGAAAACAGTAAGTTCACTCCTTGATATTCTTTATTTAGATGGAGAAGGTTTATTTTTTTCCAGAAAGACAGAGCCTAGAAAGATAAATTCATTATACCGTTGAAGGAAAAATCATTCAGCAGAAAATGTAGGTGGAATAGCTGAATAACAAAGAAAGTAAATTCTTAATCTTTTTTCTCCTAATGAGCAGATTGTTTCTTTTTATCCTTTTCTTAAAGGCATAAAAGGAACAATATAAATCCCTACAACCAAAAAATCAGAACCAGACAAACTGAGAAATTAAAATTTCACACAAAATATTTTCCTGTATCAGACTTTGACAACATTATACAGACTTTAGACAGGCAGCCTGGAATAAGTTCATAACCTTTCCTTCAGAAATCTGAACAGCCACTAAAATAAGCAAACATTAAAGCACCATAACAATGACTTTATGAAAGGAATTGCACAGGTACAAACAGCCATAACCCCATCTCATTGGAAATGGCATTCCTATCTTTCAGAAATAGAAGATGTTACACTGAAGTAACACCTGGGTATTCCAACCAACAGTAATAACATCAGAAGGGAAATAAGTCTTGAGAATAGGTGGTAAGTTATCTATGATCTGACACTTACAGTTCTCAACTATATAATGTGCATTGCCTTCACCTGCTGTGGAGGTGCTTTCAAAAGGCAAAAGCAGCTGATTGTCCAGTCCTTCCTCTTCTTCTGCCCATCCACAATCTGCGCTGGATGTGTAATGGCTGAATTTACGTGCTGGATTTCTTCGTGGAGTTTTAAAATGCTGTGCAAAAAGACTGTTGTTTTGTCTCCAAGATAATGCATCATCTTTAAGATAAAGCAACGTTGAACATATAAGTATGTAGCTCTTTCAAGGAGCCATAGTAAATGTTCAATATTTTCTGTATGTACAGTGTTGGATGGCAATAAATAATATCATATTGAACCCAAAATATTTCATTGGTGTCTTTTTGTATAAAGCACCCATCTGGACTAAATCTAGTCTTGTGTTTTTTCAACAAATATGACAAATTGCTGTGCTGGATGGTAAGACAAAGGTACTTCCAGTAGTAGTTATCAAGACTCAAAACAATCAAGAAGGCAATCACTTTGCAGTGCTGAATACATCGCTTGATTATTCTGGGTCTTGGCAAAAGAAAAAACTCTCTTGATGAAAACAGTAAATATCCAGGCTTCAGCACATCAGGGAAAGAAACATTTCCCTTGAGAAAGTAGAGTTTCAGTCCAGGCTTGAGTCCCTTGATGAGTGCTAGACAACCATTCTTAAAATTCATGCTTGGAAAAAGTAGAATGAATGAATGAATGAATGAATGAATTAAATTGATTAAATTAATTCCATGGTGTGGGAAATAAGAGTCTTCTGAAGGAACAATGTGTAATGATACATAAAAACAGTCCATCATTCCTTCATCCAAATTTATAAACCCAATGTTAAGGTCAAGGATTTGGTCCTAATTTCCCCAACTCACCACAGAATTGGTCTGAACTAGTACAGATACTGTCTTCAGCTCTGCACATGTAACAAAGATAATAAAATCCAGGGAGATGGAGATATCCTGATTAGACAAAATTTTGATACCAAAGTGCCTTGAAAGTTGCCAAACAAATCAGAAAAGAACACGATATTTCCTTCTTTTGGGACACAAAAAGGAAGTGTTTTCTGAGTTCAACATTTTACCCTGCCCTAGTGAAAGATACAAAAACAGACACTAACACAGGTCTCATGCTTTGTTCTACCAACACAAATAATGCACTTTTTTTTTTTTTTTTTTTTCTGGGCACCCATCTGCCTGAATTAAAAGATATTTGTGCAAGATTACCACAGGCTGTCTGCTTAGGCATTGGGAAACAGACACAAAAGGACAGGTATGTGGCTAAGCATTCAATTTCCGTCATTCATTCATTTAAAGGCTTGTTGGATGAAAATATGAGAAATGACAAAGGAACTAAGAATCTCTAAACAAGCAATCTCTAAAGATGGAAGTAAAATGAAGGAGCAGTGGAAAATCAAAGGTCACATGAGTAAAGTAATAAGAATAATTTAAGGTTATTATTTCTTCTACTTCTCTAAAAACTTCCACCAAATGTTAGAGTATTTATTTATAATTTTCATTATATTGATGGTATGAATAAAATAAAAATCCTTTCGTGCTGAGTACTTTTGAGCAGGTCAAGATTCATCTCCTTCAGTTTTGGAAGTCTGACGACATCTGACCTATTTTAACAAGCCATTTTAGTATGAAATGAGCAGCCCTGAGGAACAAGCAAAAGTGCTTATATCTCTCCTTATAAAAGGAGTTTAGAACGACTAGTTTGTACTGAAATGTGTAACTTAGGAGCCTTAACCTAAGTGAGATGAATTCTTCCTATTCTTCCTGACTAAGTTTATCACTCTGAAATATAGGCACCTCATCTAAGATGGTTGCCTAGTTTCTCTCCATGGACAATGGGGACAAATAAGTACCTCTTGAGGGAAATTCCTTCCACATTACTTGGACATCTTTCTTTTGAGAGGACGAGCCCTCCTCCAGAAGGGAAGCTGGCTGGCTAGGGGCCTTTTCACTTGCAGGTGAAGTGAGTGGCATAGATTAGTGCCTTGCTGAAAACACAGTGTCTTTTGAAAAGACATTATAATTATATATATAAAATAACAAAGTCAAGGATGTTTACTGTTGCCTCGGTTGAGGATGGATTTCACTCTAATGGCTTGTTATAAGACAGATAGGGAAACATAAAGTAAGAGTGAAAGAACAATAAAAGTGAGTGAGAGAGAAAATATAAGAAATAACTTCTGCAAGCCCCGTGAGAAATAAACACATTTACAACTACTTTATGCACAGTTAAATTGAGATACAAATAAGTTTAGTTCCAAATAGTAAGTCAGAGAAAGACACAATATCAGAGAAACAGTTCCCAGAAACTGGGAAACAACTTCACGCTGACTGTGGAGAGAACTCCATCTTGTAAAAGATATAGGCCACAGGAATGAGTACTGGAAAATGTATGAATGTGAAAATAGTCAGGGAAAAAAAAAATAATGCATAATAAAATTCCTGGCTGATTGAAATCAGCAAATGGGTTCTTAGTTTAGCTATCCAAATAAACATGAATTCTAGCCACAATTTGATCCAACTTTCATTTAGTTCACTTTAGTTGTTTGGGGTTTTTTTTCTTTTTATTTCAGAATTGGATTATATTCCTTTTTTGTTTGTTTGTTTGTTTTGTTTTGTTTTGTTTTAATGTCTCCCTATTTCCCCATCTTCAAATCATTCTAGTAAACTTCTCATGAAAATCCAAACAAAATAGCTG
>VYXF01009097.1:23006-42801 GCA_013397295.1 Polioptila caerulea | reverse complement strand
GTGGCTGGCAGGACACGGGCTGCCCGGGACAGGGTACCACAGCCCACGCCACAGGACATGGATCTCGGTCCTTACCTGCTTGCTCTGTTTCTCAGCTGCTGCTGGCAGAAGGCCCTGGCTCTGCCCTGCAGCCCTAGCCGGCCCTTTTGGTCACAGCACACATTTGTCGGTGGCATCCATGGCCACCCCGTGGCTGCGCAGCTGCTTCCTGACTGTCACGCTCTCTCCTCAGACTCGGTCTAGGCTGGCTCCCGTCCCCANTGGTCCATTTTTTTACTATATTGGTCCATTTTTTTCTGTCTGCTACACACTTTATCATCATCATCAGTAGTATAATAATTGTAGGAAACCAAAATAAAACAGGAAGATTTGAAGAAACCATTTTTTTTTAAAGTTGAAATGCTTCGTGGTGATCTGTGGTTATTATTACACAGTCTTGGAGTGAACAAATAGAGTAACTGTTGTAGTAACTGTGTGTCCAAATTGGTACTTTTTTTAGTTACTACAAACAGCAGCAAAGAGCCCTACAAATGAAGAACACATGATGGCCATGGCCATGGAGAACTGGTGAGGTGTCTGAAAGTGTCCCAAGGCTGTAGGCATACCAAATACATTCCCATGAAATACACTGAACACCGGGAATGCCACAACATGTTTTTGTTTTTCCACAAGTGTGATGTCCAAATGTCATGCCCTGGTTACCTGACCCCTGTGTATAAAGTATTTTGCAGTGGGGTATCTTGGTGATTGCAGTGTTGGAGACGATGTGGGTTAGATGCTAGCAACATAAACACTGCTCTTAGGATCTGAATGTTCCATTTTGTTCTTCCACAATTTCAGGTTGGCTTTTGAGTTGAGGGAAAAAAAAAGAAATAGGCTTGTGGGATGCCACAGGTGAGGAATCTTAAAATGAAAGAGTAATTTCCCATTTTATTTCCCCAAATGGTCCAAACTAATTATGTGAACTTTTTTAGTACATTCCTATTTCCATGCAAAATACAGGAGAACACTGTTTGAAATTCTACTCTGTCAGTTTCTAGAAGGAAGATGTAAGATCATTCATTCATAGTCGTTAAAACTATCTCCTTTGCCTCATTTTGTCTGAGGATTAAATTAAATCCATTTTTTTTGCCATTTCTGATTTTTTTCCTTCATGTGTTTAACATTTTCAACTTCCACATTCATAAATAGCAATAGATCTAAAGAAACATTGAAAAAAGTGAGTCTGAAGCTCTGGGTTTTTTTCCCATGCAAAGGGAAATTCACATTCAAAATCAACATTTAAATAATGGCACAGATGCATACAAGCAGGGAAATAGATAGCTACAATGGAAATGTGCCACATGTCTCAGAACACATAACCACAACAGGGTGTCTCTTTTATGACTTCCTTAATGCACTGCAATATGCTTAGATATCAAAGGACATATGGTATATTTTCCCTCTAATTGCACATTTCTTTGCTCTTGTGAGTTACTCACAACCTTAACATTATTTAATTGTAATTTAGATGCATAAATCTCAGTCATCATCAAGAGTTTCAAATACAAATATGTTGCAATGAGATTTTGCTTCCACCTCTATCCAACTTTTGTAATTGTAGTCTTTTTTGTGGTGCATTTGAGTAAGTCATATTTTTTGGAGAGAGGAGAATTGAGTTAGAGGAGGATCAGTCCTTTTCTGAAAGACTTTTTCCTGTGCTTCCGACTCATATTTTTTAGTAACAAGTTGTTTTCTGCCACTTGCATTATCTGAATTTCCACAGTTTCACAGACATTTCCTTCCACAAGAAGGAAAATACAGAATGCTGAGTCATTAAGTTTTTCAAATGCACATTTAAAATTTAAAAACAACGCATTTATGAAGCTATATATGCAAGAAAAGGATAGCAAAGAATTTTATGGTAGCACCACTTGCTTAAAAACCTTCCTGACTACAGGTCTTGGTATGAAAGTTAAGAATTCTTCCTATGAGCCAGGTGTTTCTTAGACAAAGCTCTTAACATCTCTTTTGGTGAGAGCACATAATTTTGTGTACTCACTCCAGCTGACAGCAACCCACCCCCTTTCTTTGCTCCAGTAAGGATGATAGCTCAGGATCTACTGCTAATAGATAGGAGATTGGTGAATTTAAGCCTCTTTTCCAGAGTAGACTACTTTTTCATCTTGAAATTTATATTTTTTTTAAAAGGGGGTGTTTATGCAGGTATTTTGTAACATCAACAATACCATCAGGTAACGGAGCAGATCCCAAAGAAGAAGGGTCTTTTGGCAGATGGAAAAGGAAGATGGGAAAAGGAAAAAAATGCCATTTTTGATGTAGTATTTCTTTACCAACTGAACTTGTGATCTCATAACTTTTTTGGGGATTTCTACATGCCCAGTCTTTGTGTTACTTCATCTTGTGGCAAAATAAAGCCTGCACCTGAAGGTCTGCCAGTGTAAATGGTTGATGTTCAAATTCTGTTTATTTAAAACCCAGAAGCTTGTTATCAAAATACATAACAAAATATCAGAGTGGGTTTTAGGGTAAATGGTGCTTTTTGCTTTCTGAAAGGGACAAGGCTAACAGAATAAATTTGTCTTTATTCTGCCAGCTTCTTGCCTGTTTTGGTTTTTTTTGTTTGGTTTTTGTTTTGTTTTGTTTTCCAGAATCTTGTAATTTCTATTCTGCATTGGCTATTGTATGGAATAGTAATAAAAAGCAGCACCTGAAATGCAAGCCTATATGTTCCAGTATAAAATGAAGTACTCAAACAGCACTGCATGCTACAAGGATGTTGGTGGCTCTGCCATATTCCACAGGGGCAATAACAAACCCAGAAAAAAAAATCATTGGGATGCTAAACTTTTATTCTGCTACCTGTCACTTTAGTCTGCAAATATAAATATTTAGAATAAAGAAACTCACAGCAGGTTCACCAGTTTGCAGTGATGGGACAAAGTGCAATATCTGCGATAAGAAAATCTTTCCATGTCCTGATTTTATTCTTCAAAAGGGAATCTCCAGCTACTAGGACCATATGCTATAAATAAAAAATAGCAGAACATCTAATCTAAGCCTCCTTAGAGCTGAAAAATTCCTTAAGTATTCTTACAGGTTAATATTTTATTTTAGGGCACAGAAGCAAAGTGCTACAGTTCACTAACTTCAGTTTTTGAATGTTGAAAGCAAAGCAGGAAAGACAAACACGAGAAGGCACTGCCAAGCCATACTGGAGAAAAGGCAGCAACGATCTTGATGATCACTGAACTTTCATATCTGGTAAAAGGCAACACATTTGCAGTGAAGAGCCATACTGTTCCTCTGGGGGACTCACTTCTGCAGCATCTGCAGCATCTCCAGCATCTCCCTTCTGAAGACTCATGACCAATGTGGCAAGGGCACGTTGCTGGACTACAACCACCTTGTCCACCAGGACTCCCAGGTACTTTTTGCAAAGTCACCCCTCAATATGAGCTGGTGCATGGGGTTGGTTCTCCCCAGGCACCAGGACTTTGCTCTCCCCTTTGTTGAGCTTCATATGGTTCATGTCTGACTATTTCTTCAATCCACTGAGGTCATCCAAGAGCGATGGTGTGTCAACAACTCCCACTTTTGGAACATCTGTCAACTTGCTGAGGGCCCAATTCCCTGTCATCCAGGTCAGTAATGAAGAAGTTGAACAGCAGAAGTGTCACAGCCCCAGCAGTGACACTTGAGATGTACATTGTTGTTGACTGGCCCCCAGCTCAGCTCCATGCTGCTGATCCCAACTCTGTGAGGCTGACGGCCCAGCTAATGTTCAGAACACCTCACTCTACACTTATTTAGTCTGCACTTCATCAGCTTGCCTATGAGCCTGTTGTGGGAGATAATGTCTAAAGACCTAACTGAAACTGAGACTATTAAAACATCCCCTCTCTGCTCTGACAGTATTTCTGTAGTATTCCTCCAGGTGGCCTGTCCTCACTTCCACCTCCGGTAATGCTGCGTTTTCATGTTTGGGTTTTGTCAGGAGCTCCTTGCTCATGTTCATCCGTACAGACTCCTTGCATCTATGAATGTGTGTTTCTTTCCAAGAAGGAGCAGAAAGGAGGAGAAGGAAGATGCTTTGTGTGGGTACAGTCTGTAAGAAGAGGGTCCCAACGCAGAGAAGGTCTGCTGTGAAAAACAGGAGAAAACATATAAAAAAATAGTAACTGTGTTGATTTCTAGTATTTATTTCAAGAATGTAGCTATGCTTTTTACCACTCTCCTTTCATTCAGAAATTTTAAAGCATGCCTCTCATACAAAAAGATACTTTAAAGAAGTGTTATCCTATAATTGCTATATATTTTTTCCAAGCCAAATAGCAATAAATCTTACTATTAAGTCAGTCTGAAAATCAAGTTGAGTTTGCTCTTGGTATCAGTAAGAAAAATTCTAAGTTAAAAGACTAATTAGAAGGCTTCCTGATGGGAATGTGGGCCATAATAATACTTATGCCTCTTTTATGTTGATTCTATAGGAACAAGAAAAGAGTTTTTTTCCTAGACTATAACCTTCATTATTAAATACTACAAGTCTTCTAGTAATGACAAAATGCAGTTGTGTGTAATTTTCTAAATGCATTCACAGTCTAGCTATTAGTGTGTATATATTTTTGAAGGAATAAGGTACTACAATCAATAGGTGCTCAAATCAATTAATTATGCAGTTTTCTAAATGCTCTGTTCTTTCTTAGTCCTTCCAAGTGGGCCTTTCATTCTGCCATCCATGATGCATCATTTTACCCTGCTGATTCAACTACTGAGAATAGTTCAGTTTTGAGTAATTATCTTTTGTAGGATTAAATATTTACGTATCTATTGAAAATACTAAACATGGGTTTTATTTTTCTTTGTGTTTCTCAGAATTCCTCATAGTACTTGGTCAGCATCAACTTGGAAAGTTGATTAGATACAGTCAAGGAAAATAAATTATGACCCATGAATGAAGAATTGAAATAACTTTGCTCTCTGGAGAAAGGAAACAAAAAACTCCAAATTCATCTGAAATTATGACAAGGGGAGCCAAGTGGAAGAAAGAGTGGTCAAATCTGGTGAGGAGAAGCAGATTAAACCTTCTCTGTTTATTGATATTTATTGGTTTAGATCTAATTTTTCTAAGCAAGGTAAAGAATTGTAAGGCTAGAACAAAGAACAAAATTTTAGCGGACTGACAATGTAACACAAAATTGCCTATGAAAACTTTTTGCTGGCATATTTTAAAATGGAAGTTTTATGAGCTGTAAAACAAATAGGATTGATGGGTAGATTGTATGTACTTATTGGTTTGGACATTTGAAAAAAGCAAACATTTTATATTAGAAGTATGAAATCATAGCCTGTTATTCTTCTTAAATGACAAGAATATCAGCTTATGTATTTGAAAATAATATACTGTTTTCTAAATTTATGCATGTAATATTTTACCCTGTGTGTATTTTATATAAAATAGTCACAGAAATTTTGAAGTTTGATGTTGGTTGTAATATACCAAAGCTCTGGTCTTAGGTAAAAGATAAGAAGAATATTTATAATGAGAAAGTCGTGTAAAAAAGGGATGAGTTTTGTATGCAGTGTACTAAAAGAGCTTTTCTTTCTTGAGTTCTGGATCAGAAGATACATTTCTGCAAGGAAAGGACTGTGTGTGTTCCTATAAGCCCTCTTCTACATCAATTCGTTAGTGTTAGTAGGAGAGCATCTTTGAGGAAGACTGACTAAGCAAGGGAGGGGTTGCTTATGTTGTATTTCAATCATGCTTGAGATGTTCAGTTCAAAATCCTTGTTTATTTATCACTGATCCTGTCATTCATTTAATTTCTTCAGTCCACTGTCAGATCTGACACAGTGATGGTCAGTTTTCTTTTCTTCTTCCATTTATTTGCATCTTCTAAGAAAAAGGTTTTATGAGGGGAAGTGCTGAGTTTGAAACAACTGAGAAAGCAGTAACGTTCTTCTCTGGTCTTGAGATGTTGACTAACACTCATTCCATTAATCTCTCAGAAATTTTCAAGGCAGTAGTTGTCACTTTTCTTTCTTTTCTTTCTTTTTCTTTCTTTCTTTCTTTCTTTCTTTCTTTCTTTCTTTCTTTCTTTCTTTCTTTCTTTCTCTCTCTCTCTCTCTCTTTCTCTTTCTCTTTCTCTTTCTCTCTCTTTTTCTTTTTTTGTTTTCTCTCTTTCTCTTTCACTCTCTTTCTTTCTTTCTTTCTTTTTCTTTCTCTCTCTCTCTCTCTCTTTCTCTCTTTATTTATCTCTTTCTCTCTCTCTTTCTTTCTTTCTCTAGAAAAGGAACTCCTCATATATCTCTGTATTGCATCTTCTTTCAAAACTCATTCCCACCAAAATAGTCATGCAACCAGTGACAGTGTTTAAGTTGCAGTGTGGTATTACCTCATAGCTAAGTAAATCTCTCAGCGAGCTGTTACCAAAATTCATGTTTTTCCTTCAGTCCCCTCTACACTCACTTGTGTTCCCTCTCTGTCTCCTGTGCCATCACTTTTACTTGTCTAATCATGTAGTGAGATATTTAAGGAAGCTAAATTGCCAGGAAACCAATTGACTTTCTTTAAAAGGGCTTTTTTATCTCACCAGTTTCACAGACTGGGAGCAGATGAGTTTCAATATTGAAGCAAGGGAAGAGGATTTGCAGGGCAGAAGAGAGGAGCAGCTTTACCCTTGGTTGTCAGCGGTTAACTCTTAGAAGATGGTAGCCATGACTGCACTTATAAACAATGAGAATACTACTCACCACATTTATCTGTGCTGACTTGCTATCTGCCTGGGCTCTCATGTCTGTAACCACCTTACTTCCTTTGTTTTCTACTTGGTTATAAGCCTTTTTTTCCAGGGGCTGCCTATTTGTACTGTATTTGTAAACCACAACTTTTGCAACTTCAAAACCTTTTGCTGTGATGTTTACCATACCTTAGAATTTTTCCTTCTTAACAGGTGTCAGACATTATTATTATTTCTAATTTGGGGAGGATGACACAGCCTCCAGATAACTGTTTGCCAATGTCCTTGTGAAAAGACTTATTATTACAACATCTCCTCTGCATAACATAAATATTTGGGATAAGGAAAATTTATCCTTACTTAACAGGATGGAATTTGAGGGCTCTTTACAGCTGTGTTGGGTATATGAAAACAAAAATGTTACCAAGCTTCAAGAGGAAAGAACTGTGAGGAAGTGGTTGATCACACCTGTTTGGCTTTAGCAGGTATTGTTAGCTGTTATTACACCACAATACAATGCCTTGCAAGTATATGGTACATAGGAGACCTTTAAAATTGTATTTATGAAGACTGAATTTATGAAGATAATTGAATAACTATGAATTTATGATGAATATTGTGAAGATGGATAGTATAGTTTGGGAGATTGGTACTAGGACATGAAGGCTTCTACACAACTGTTTTGAATTAAGGGGTTCTTACGGGGCCAGTGGGAATCACCTCGATTTTTCAAAATTAGTGGTCCTTTTTTTTTTTTTGAAATCAACTTTTAGGTGTCTGTTTGAATCTTGTCTTTAGAAACAAGCCACTTGGATAGCAGAAGTTGCTCTTTACAAATTCCAACAGCAATAGGCAGACTGAAAGGGACAAGAAAGACCAACCTACAAATCAAATTCATCAAAACAAATGAGGATGATATTGGAAATATTTCTGGAGACTAGGAACACAACTTTGGGCTTAAATCTCTGCTGCTGTCCTCCTACCCTGCCCTAGATACTGCCTCTTGTCAAGTCCATCTCATAAAAGAGACCCCTCTTCCAAACATATATAAGCCAGCACTTTAGACCATTTGCCTCCACAAGGAATATTTTCCTTCAGATGAGGACTGAATGAAGGCAAAACTGCATGGAAGCTCAGCAGAGGGTTAGCAGAACTGCCTAGAGCATACATGTCATCCTCCTGTACAGTTCCATGGGACCCCTAAACCTGGTCACTGCTACCTGGCACTCCAAGGCAAAGGTCTTACCTCAGGCTGTGCTCTCCCACTGTCACTTCTGTGCTGGCCTTGCTGCCTGGCTGGAATATGGTAAACCAGGCTGGAAGCCCTACAGGGCAGAGAAAGAAGCCAGGAAAACCAGAAAAGCTCTCTTGCAGTGTCTCACCAAGGCCAGGTGAGAGCCAGCAGACTCAGAAGAAGAGGAAGCAATTGAAAGAGCAAAGCCACTGCACTCACTTAGATCAGTCTAAACTCTCACATTAGTGGTGGCACTTCTTCCTCCTGCCTCTGCTCTGTCCTAAGCACAGTCACCTTCTCCCTGGTGCCCTTTCTGATGCTGCTTTGGAGCCCTTGTGTGTTGACTCAGCTCACCAACCTCCCAGAAAAAAAAAACCTATTCATGTACTTTTTGAACTGATTTGGTGTGCAGCCATGTGAATCTCATACCTGCGAGGAAAAGGGGGAGTGAAGGAAGAAGTTGGGGGAGATGTAACTGCCCTTTTTTTGGGGTCAGACCATTAATGTTACCTACTGAGGGTGGAATTTGATGTTACAACCCACCAACTGTGCATGCAGGCTACTACTGAAGATAATAGAACTCAGTGATCTGATGCAAAGTGAATTCTTTTTTTGGTGAGTTGCCACAAAGGTGTGTGATTATTGAATCCAGCTCAAGGAAAGCTGCAGGAATGTCTGTGGAAGTGGTTGGGAAGAACAGAACTGCTGCATTTTGTGGCAATCTCTCTTTAGGTTATGTTATCAGGAGGTAAAACTATCCTCTTTGTGTTTTCAGAAGGGATGAAAACAGAATTCAGCTTGTCAAAAATATTTAGTTTTGAGTTGGATCAACACACAGGTATGACTCAATATCTGCAGAATTGCTCATCTTAAAACAGGGAAAGAATCAAAATATGTAGTGAGGGGCAGGAGAGAGGAGAACCTCTTCTTTCATAGCAGTGGGCTCTTAGATTGGCTGATGCTGGACATGGAACTGCTTCCCAAAAAGGGGAGTCCAAGTGATCAAAGAATTTTTCAGCTTTTTGTAGTAAACAGCTCAACAGAATGATCCAACTTTAAAAAAAGTTATCATTTACCTTTGGAAGCTGCATGTTTTTACTGGCCTCACAAGCAGGTGAATTTGTGGGCAAATGGTAGAATAAAGAACTACACCAGAGAGTGAATAATTTACTAGGAAATTGGGAAGTAAGAAACTTAATCAACTGGCTTTACCATCAGGAAAGTTGTAATGTGGTACTGTGCTTTGGATTTTCTACAATATCTTGTAATGAAGCAGAGTAAGGATGTACCTCAGTAGCCCTCTCTTCTTACCCATTATTATGCTGCTGGAAACCCACATTTTCTGGTACTGTGGTTGGTGGGAGTGGTACAACACCAAAACCATGATATGCGGTACCTAAGAAGGTGCTTTTCACTTGTGTTTTTGGAGTGGCTAAATCCATTTTTAATTAGGCAAATTAAAATTCTGGAAACTAAGAAACTGTTATGGCCTGATTTTTTTTTTACTTAAAATGGCTATTTTACAGAAAAAAAGTTACTTCTGTATGCAGTTTTGAATTTGTCTCTGTTTTCACCTACACTGTTTTCTCAGCAGTTTCTGACTTTGAAAAAAAAATTGCAATGGTTTCTACCTTCTTGAATAATAATTTGTCGTTAGTTAATGAAGGACTCTTTGTGAGGACTTTATTGTTGTGATTTTGCAGACCTGACTGCTGGTGCCACAATGGTGATTTAAAACACCACAGACTGACTCTTGAGGGTCCAGCCACAGTAGAATGCATCCCACACTGTGTAGCAACTTTAGCAGATAAGCAGTTTGATGCTTATAGGTTTCTGCTTGGAAGTGTCAGATGATAGTGAGTATCATGAAGAGGTATGGAAGCTGGTTGAGGAAATCCTCTGGCCAAAGGAACAGTCACACCTGGAAGCAGCTGATGTTGTCCATACTCTGTGCTCAGTCCATCAAGTATTTACCACTTGTCATCCAGTGGAGTAATTTAATTGCTGGGTTTGTGCTTAGTGGATTCTGAAAGCTCTTGCAGTGCCTGAGCTGATGGGGTACCTCTTTAGTAGTGAACAAAACTGCTGAAGACCACATTTTGTCCTCGAGACCATGTTCAAACCAGAGTCTCCTTGCCTCCAGAATGCCCTAGCTGTGCCCTAGCTGCAGGTTCCCAGTATGTGCCAGAGACCATTGTAGCAATAGAGATGAGCATGCTCCAGTGTCTGATGACCTCTCTGTTCTGGCCTAGGTACAGCTAAGGCAGCTGGAAGTTGCTGCACTAGATTTGTCTCTCCAATGCACAACAGGAGGGGTGTCCACCTTCACTGCTCAGCTTTGATTAGTTCTCTTTGGTAAGGCTTAGTAGAAGAGGAGGGAGGAAAATATAGTGCATCAGCACATTTTGTAATTGCCTCCATGATTTAGTTTTGACTAAATTGGAACAAATTTTCTATAGAATTAAAACTCACCCAGTCCTGTAAGAGTATGTGCCTTGGTGAAGGCAAAATCAAGTGTCACATTGGCTTTGAGGCAAAGGACTGAAGGACACCAGGATCCTTTAAAGTCTTACACTAATTTTATGTATGATCTGTGTGTTTTATGAACTTCTCTGCTTTTTTTTCCACCAATTGAATAAAAAAATTCAAAGTTCAATTGTGATTATCACTTTTCTGTTGATCTGTCTTTGTTTCTAAGCGGGTAGTTTTATTACATACGTACTTCTCATTACTGTGGTGATGTTGTAAATGCTAGTTTTATCAATTTGATATTTTTGCCAATTTTCTTTAACCTCTTAACGCTATTGATGCTTTGATGTAGTTGCTAGAACTGGTAAGTAAGTACACACTTTGTGTTTGTCTCTATTTAAGAACTTTGGTGGGGAAAGTTGCTTTTTGATAATTTGCCAGGTAGTAGCCATTCTTGCTGTTACCAATATCTCCCTCACACTTCCTTTTTGCTCAGAGGTTTGGGCTCTTAACTTGGAGGTTATGGACAAAAGGTAATGAGGAGTTAGTATTCCTTCTTTTCTCCTTAAGTATTGCATGTTTGTTTGTGTGGTTTTATTTTTCCCAAGGTGAGCACTGAGTAGCCGAGTTACTTACCAATGCAAGTGGTGGTATTTAACTTTGCAGTCTTCTACTGTTCTGTACTCTGATGTGCCCATCACACCTTCTTGGCTTCCTGTCCTGCTGGGACCTGCCTGTACTTGCCTCTTATTCCCTAGTTTTTGCCTCAGGAGTGTAGTTAATTGGACTACTGTTCACGTTCTCTGCTTGATTCCCAAAAGAGACAAAGCAGGGAAGCACTTCCCCCATCTGCTTTTCCCATCCTCTGAATATACTTCTTTTTTCACTCTAAACAGTGCAGAACACCTTTCTTGCCATTCTCATTTTAATTTCAAGAAAATGCTGATGGATGCTCCTCATCTTCAGGACTAGTGAACGTGTGCTGGCAGTTGGACCACCAGGGATACCATTTATTGACAAAGTCATGGCACAGGTGAAAATGGTCATAATCAGCTCTTCAGTAAAGTCAGGTGAAGCTTCTGCCCACCTTCTGCATCTCTTCTATATGAACAAATGCTACTGGGTTTTTTTAGTGGTATTATGTTAGAATATTTTTTTATTATTATACTTCAGGGAGGGGAAGACAATAATTGAACCACCACAAATATTTATTGTCTAGATAATGTAAGAAAAGAAAACAGCACTAGAAGCTAGTCTTGCACATGACACCATGTGGACAAAATTAAATTCACTATGAAGTTGATAGTGAATTAGATGCCAAAGAAACGGAAAAGTTTGGAATTCCATTTGAGAGAAATCCTGTGCATGCCTTTTTTTTTTTCCTTCTCTGATGTAAAGAAGTATGTACCAAACTTTGGCAGTTCTTTCAAATGGATTTTCTTGGTTATTTTTGCAGAAAACCCTGCCTAAATCAGCCACAGCATTCTTAAAATGCTCCATATAGATCTATATGGGTTAGTGAAATAGTCTACATCCTAGCTTCTTTGGAATGTTTCTACCATGGGCAGAATTTGAGTTCCTTCATCTGTTGCTCACAGGAGTGTGTTAAAGGATTGAAGTTTTTGTGCTTTCCACGGTTGTTGATCAGAAGAGGTTTTGGCAAATAGGAGTTGACAAAGAATAAAGAAAAAGACATGTGGCAAAAAAATAGTTGAGAACTGCTGCTCTCATGTATTTATGTTCCTAGATATCCTAAGATGAAGTAGTGGAACATTAGCAGAGTGTGACTACGAGCTGCAAGGGGAAATGATTGACCTGGCAGACAGGAAAGTTGTGCACTGCATGTTGCATACATAGTCACACTATGTATGAGGGAGGGAGTCCCTTTGCAAAATGTATGTGAGCCTTTATAAGATCCATTTAATCAGGTAAGATCATGTGTGATGTGGTGAGATTTGCAACTTCCTTTCTGTCATCCGCAATTGTTGGCAAGGCTAAAACTGGGTGAGAGTTTTTGGAACAGAAATACCCCAAAGTTGCTCCGGGAGCTCAAAGGACACCATCAAACTATCTAAGAAGTTATCCAGTACAAAGTGCGTGCTAAAAGCTTCAAGAAAAGCCTGTGCCTCTTTCCTTCATGAAAATGCAAAATACCAGATAAATATACTTGTTTTAATGATTTAATTGAATGCTACACTGTGAAATCTGGTGGAAAAAACTTGCTTAATAAGGAGAAACCAGCCGTCCCAGATATGTACTAATGACTCTATAGGAAACAAGTATATAAATGGTATGCAAAATCTTCTCACAAAAATTATTCCAGGTGACACCTGTGCATTCAACTTGATGTATGAAATCTCCCCTAACATCTGGTGGTACAATGTTAGGTGACTTTTGTAGTGTCTCTGTAGATTGATAGTGCTGGGAGCTATAATGGTTGCTGCTGATTTATAATAGTGTAAGACACTGTTGGGAACATTTCATGCAGGAAGCAGTGTAGGAAGGTGTATGGCAACATGCTACTTGTGTGGGTTGTATAAGACATTATCATTGTCTTTGAAAATGATGAAAATTATAGCAGTGTTTTATCCTGTAGTGATCCTTATCACAGTGTTTCTGACATGTTGTGGTCCCTTTGTAGCTTAATAGCTTCTGTTTCCATCACAAGTGGAAGATACAGACTTTATGGTATATACAAAAATTCACATTAAAAATATTACCGGGATGCAGCATTCTCATTTTTCATAATAGCTGCTGTGATACTACCTCTACAAAATACTGCCAGCAGGTTAAAGGAGGGCAATCTTTCTTCTCTGCTCAGTACTGGTGAGGCCACACCTGGGGTGCTGTACTCTGTTCTGGGCTCCCAGGTATAAGAGAGGTGTGCATGTACTGGAGAGAGTCCAGCAAAGGGCCCCAAGAATGATGGAAGGACTGCAGCATCTCACCTATGAGGAAAGGTTGAGGGTGTTGGGACTGCTCAGCCCGGAGAAGAGAAGGCTCAGGGAGATAAAGTTAATGTCTATAAATACCTGACGGGAGGGTGCAAAGAGCCAGTGGTGTTCAGTGACAAGACTGGAGGTAACAGGCTCAAACTGAAACACAGGAAGTTACATTGAACATCAGGACTACTTTTTTTTTATTTTTTTTTTTACAATGAGGGTGATGGAGCACCAGAGAGTATTGCCTGTCTCTAGGTATTCAGCTTGAATTACAAATTTTAATGAGTGTGTACTTTGAAATTCAGTGTGTGTTTCCTCTCTCCCACTATGATGTGATTCCTTCAGTGTGTGGAATCCCAAGTGACTGTGACTTGGTTGTTTTGGAAACAGCACAGAAAAAATAGGGGAGGCAACAAGATGTAAATAGATTTTCCCAAATTTTTAAAAAGGACCAAGAATTTGCTTTGCATTAATGCTTTTGAAATTAGACTAATTTTTCAGTTTTAACACTTGTTCAAAGTTTAAACCACCCCTCTTTCCCCCTACAAATATGAGAACAGTGTGAAGGAAGGAAGAGGAAGGGAAAAAAAAATCTCTATTTTTTTTTAATTATTGACTAAAAGAAAAAAGATAAATCCAGGTATTCTTTGCAGGCACTTTTTGATCAAGTAAACCAGTTTCTTTGAATTATCCATGGAACGAAAATAAGGGAACAAGATTGCAGTTCCAGGTTCAGAAATCATTAGCTTTGTATGCTTTTATACTCTTTGTGCATTAAGAGTGAATCAAATTATGAATTCCCAGTGGAAGACCAGCAGTTCAGCTAAAAAACATGCACCTGCTTAATCTAGGATGATATGCAAGAATAAGGAGGTGGAAATTTAATACACCACTCCACCAATAGTTTTCCACAATGTGATATTTGTGAGGATAAAGGAAAAATAGATTGGAGCATCACAACTGGAAATTCATGGCATTAATAATTTTGTTTTACTCAGATTCCTAATGCAAAAGATACTGAAATGCAAGTTACAGAAGCAGAGAAGGGAAAAAGATCTAAGCCACAGAACAATTATGACAGCATAATGTTTTTGAAGCTCTAAGAGGCAGTAATTGTCCACAGTGTGCAGAGTTGCTGAATGAACTTGTTTCTATCTAAGCTGAGTTTTGTGGTTTTCCTGAAATATGATGGAGCTACAGTTGTGCTACTTCTGATATGCTTGAGCTGTATAAAAAGAGATTTTTTCCCTCGCAGATATATTTGTCCCAAAAAATTACTGATGTGTTTTCCAGAAGCTGATGATTGGCCTGGGTTAGTGGTGGTACAGCATATGAAAAATCTGTCAGAACTTCTTTTTTCCTCCTTTTTTTATTGTAATTTTTGCAGATAGGCTAATTACTGCTCAGTGGTACTATGAGTTCAGTAATGATCTTATTTGTGTTCTGTTTCATTTACTAAGTGTTGCAATACTGTACATTATTCATGAGCAAAAGCAATAAATAAATAAAATAGCAACGTCACTTTGCATAATGCTGTATTATTATAGGCCACTGCAGCTTCAGTGATAAAATTCTTTTAGTGAGTTTTACAGGATAGAAAGTGGTATCCAGTATAACTTCGTAGTATGGTTCTGCAATTCTTAACATATAAAGTCTGAGATCAATTGGTTTTATTCTCTGCATTCTGATGAGAAGATATTTGTGCCCAATGGCTAAACTTTAGTACTTTGGATCTCTTTTGTAGAGGCATTCTTACTGTACCTGTTTCCTGTTACTGTATATTTTCAGCTACTCATGGCTATTGCTCATGCCATTCCTCCCTTCTTTCTTCTTTTGTTGACTTAGTTTTCTGATCTGCCTTTCTCACTTAGAGCCAAACTTGTGAGGTGTGCGTGCTTTCCAGACCTTCCCACCTCACCAGGTCACTTCCAGCTGAATAAGAGCCAGCTGTGCCCAAGTGGCCAAGAAGGCCAGTGGCATCCTAGCCTGGATCAGGAACAGTGTGGCCAGCAGGACCAGGGCAGTGATGTCCCCCTGTACTCGGCACTGGTGAGGCTGCACCTCAAATCCTGTGTTCTGTTCTGGGCCCCTCACAACAAGAAGGACACAGAGACGCTGGAGCGTGTCCAGAGAAGGGCCACAGAGCTGGGGAAGGCTCTGGAGCACAAGTTGTTTGGGGAATGGCTATGGGAATTGGAAGTGTTTAGCTGTGAGGAGGCTGAAGGATGCCCTTATCACTCTCTACAACCACCTGAAAGGAGGCTGTAGCCAGGTGAGAGTTGGTCTCTTCTCCCAGGCAACAAATGATGGGACAAGAGGAAATGGCCTCAGATTGTGCCAGGAGAAGTTCATATTAGAGATTAGGAAAAATTCCTTCACTGAAAGGGCTGCGGGGCATTGGAATAGGCTGCCCAGGGAAGTGGTTAAGTCACAATCCTTGGAGGTATTGAAACAATCAGTATGTGTGATACTGAGGGACAAGGTTTAGGGATGGACTTGGCAGTGCAGGGTAATAGTTGGACTTGATAATCTTGGTGGTCTTCTCCTGTTGTATTGCACTGATGTATCACTGAGTTATTATTGTGTACTGAGGAATTTATTATGTACCACATTTTGTTCTGTGCACTCCCCTGGATCCTGTAGTTAGTTTCTCCCCCTTCCCCAGGTTAGCTCCTCCCTTCATCCCTCCTCAACTATTGTTTCCCATTGGCTTTGGTTCCCTTCCTCCACCCCCCTCCCCCTGAGTTTAAAAATTCCCTCCTCGAGGTGTTCAGTCTTCTTTCCTTTCCTTTCCTTTCCTTTCCTTTCCTTTCCTTTCCTTTCCTTTCCTTTCCTTTCCTTTCCTTTCCTTTCCTTTCCTTTCCTTTCCTTTCCTTCTTGCCCTCTTCCCTCTCCCCTGCTCCCCAGGAGTTGTTCCACTCTTAAATCTGTGGGATGTAGTCCTGAGAAGAAAGAGCGCCTCTCTCTTTTACTTTTTGTCCATATTGATTTGCCAGGGGACTCTGAGCTAACCAAACTAGTCCCTCAGGGAGCAAATACTACATTCTCCAACATAAATGTTTCTACAATTCTGTGATGTAGCTTGGGGTTCCTCAAATCAGGACTGCAGGTGCACAGCCAGACAGGAATTCCTCTGCTGGGACTTCACATGCCTCATTGTTAGCTCTCTTGCTATTATCAGCTCGGTATAGTCAACCAAGCTTTATATCATATAACAGTATAAAAGTATATGCCCAATTCTTTTATTATACCTTCCTGTTGTACTTTTGAATGTTTTATAAGATTTTAAAGCTGCAGGGTATTGTACCTCATGGAACAAAGACTTACGCAAATCTGTATATACATTGTGACCTGAATATCCGAAAGAAAGAGGCACCTCCATAAAAATATCATCAGTCAAGACAGAAAAAAAAAAGGCAGACTATATCTCTGACTATAAACAAACTAGAAAATCTACTGAAATTGCAACCAAAATGCAGGTGTGTTTGCTACTGATATTGGATATTAGTAAAACCTGTGGTTTTACTTTGGTTTTTTCATTAGTAAATAGATACACATTTACAACTTTTATTCCCATTACTTAGTCTTTTTGCTCATGTACTCTATTCCTGCTTTTCCAACTAAGAGAATATAAAACTTTTGTGGAGAGGATCATGGACAGATTAAAAACCCTTGAAGAATACCAGACAGAGGAAGCTGAAACCATTGTTGTATATGAAACTGGCTTAAGACCTAAGGACTTATAAAGGTCCGTTTTTGGAAGAGTTAAGGCCTGCTGTGTGGACAGAAATTTTGGAGGGTGAGTGGCTTTATGGAGGGTGGTTTGTGTTTTAAATATGCTATTTGAAAGCCTCCAGAAAGCTTAGATCAGCACAGACTGATTCAGTGCACACTGTGAAGGTCTCAGCTGTTGGAAACCGCTGAGCAGAGCAAACTACAGACAGTATCTATCCAACCTAATGGCTCCTGGAAAGGAACTCTAAGCTGTAATGCTTTCCTACACCTGGAAGGTAAAGAAGGGACTTCTGTATGAGTGTCAGATGCAGCCATTCATGGGTTACTTGAAGTAGTAGAACAGGTCAGTTTGCCAAGGCCGGGTGTTCATGGAAGGAACAGTTTCATGGTTAGATGCATCTTCTGTTGAAAAGCAAATACCATGTTTAGCAGTACCCCTCAGGAAACGTCTCGGGGTAAAAAAGTGTGCAGGCAAGAATGATGACTTAATTCAGAGTTTTTCAGTGTATGGAATATTTTTTTTTTGATGATGGCATTTACTCAAGAGAATAGAAACTTTTAAAACCCCCAAAACTCAAGGTAAGGACAAAAGTAACTTCCTTACATGTGCTGTAACCTCTTAAGTTATGAAAATAGCTTTCAAGTTCCAGATTCGTTGTTCCTTTTTATTTTGAATGACTTTTTGTATTTCCCTTAACTTTGCTAATAAAGAGTAGGTACTAGGCCTCTATGATAATACATTTTTCCAGTGAGGGAAAAGGACTCTTTTATTTCCTGTGCAGTTTCATACAATGATGGGTGCCACTGCTTTGTTTGGAGAAGACACTTATGGCACTTTAACTTTTTAATTTTTTTTTTAATATATGCATATTTCTAACTCTTCTGGGTATGTTTTTTTTTCCTCTTTATTGTAATTGTTCTATGCTTTTTCTTGTAATGCATTTCATATTGCTTCCTTCGCTCCTATGATTCATGTATTTCTTACTCTCACTATGCTATATTTTCTACTTGGCTTTTTCACACATTGCTGTGCTTTGCAGTTTTGGGGCATACACTTCTGTTGTCTTTAGCTCTTTGTTTTTGTCTCTTTCAGATACACTTTCCCACCTGAGTATTTGCAAGGGGCCTCAGAGATTCCCTCTAAAGTTCAGTGGCTGTAAGAAGATAAAAACTTGGCTTTCAGTAAGAAGCCAACTCCATTCTTCTTGAAGTCCAAGAATAATAAACATGATGCCCTGCTTTGCATCCTCTTCCCTGCTGCCAGCAGTCACTGCTGGTCTTTGCTGAAACTGAATCATCCCTCTCTCCTGGTCTCTGTGCATCCTTTGGCATGTAGGAGGTAACTCACTACACCCTGGTTGTTACTTTTCATGTGTAACACAGCTTCATATGCGTAAGAATTGATGTAATTTGGTCAGACTTGGCAGAGCTGTAAAAAGTACAGAGGATGCTCCCACTTCGTTACCACCCCTTCTCTTTCACCATCTTCTTAGCTTGCCCTGACACTTCAAAACTGTGACCATTGCTGCTGCCACCTCTTTGAGATTTTGGGCTGATTTGTTCTGGAATAGAGCAGGCACGGCAAGAGGTGAGCAATTTCTCTTCTCTGTTTTTGTTGCTGCTGACAGCAGTATAAAGCACTAACCCTGTGGAATCAAGCAAAGTTGTTACTCAAAATGGCCAAAAAGAAGAATGTTTCCCTTTCTTGTCTACATTTCTTTCTGAAAAATATGGTTGCAAGGGAAGTTTAATACAAGAGGGTTTTTTTTTTTTCTCCTATTATTTTTTGGACTTTGAGCTTTTTGTACCACTTTAATGAACCATACAACAGGCCCTGTATTTTATAATTGCTTATGTTGTTCTCAATTTGGGTAGTTATAAGCAATACCCTGTAAATTTTATGCATAAAATAAAGCACAAGCATCAACATGCTGCAGAATGTACTGAAATTTAACTCAGACTTGGCTATGAGACACAACGACCTCAAAGCAAAATTACTGAAGGTCATGCTGAGTTCCCTATCACACGTGCAAAAACTTTCCACTATATTCTGAAATTTGTTTTTAGAACTGTGTTGTGTGTATTCTATCGGGATCAAACTTGCTTTACAAGGGGGACCGAGTTCCCCGTCCTCCCTCAGCCTTTCTTCAAGGCGAGCCCCGGGCATGAAGGTCAAACGGGACAACTTTGTCCCCTTCATCCCTACAGGTCCGCGCTGCTTTCGCCGTCTCGGCCTGGCAGCAAGTTCCCATCACGACACGACGAGCCCTCACACCCGCCGGAGCTGCTCAGGTTTGCAATGGAAGCCCCAGGGCCACCTGCAGCCCAGGTACAGCCGGGGCTGGTCTGGCGCAGGTGGGCGGGCGGGAGGCTGGCACGGCGGGAGGAGCAGCGTCGCGGCTCTGCCGCGGCCACCGCGCGTCAACCCCAGCCCGGGGCTCCGGGCGGGTCCCGCTCCGGCCGCCCGGCCTCTCTCCGCAGCCGCCAAGTTCAGCGCGGCACGGGAGCCGGAGTCCGCATGGCTCCATAAACACGGGCGGGCTCAAAGGGGCGGCGGGGCCGGGCCGGGCGCCGCCGCAGTAGGACGCGCCGGCGGCGTTGGCCCGCCCTTCTTCCCTCCTCCCTTCCCCTCCCTCCCTCCCGCCGCCGGCAGGGGAGGCCGGGCCGGCCGGGCC
>VYXF01009097.1:0-22418 GCA_013397295.1 Polioptila caerulea | reverse complement strand
GTCGCTGCCTCGCGTCCTGCTCCGATGGGCAGGACGGAGCCCACCGCGCTGCCCTTGCTGCTGGAGACGAGCCGTGGCGGAGGACGGGCAGGGCGGCGGGGGTGGTGGTGATGGTATGGCCGTGCGTGTTTCGGGCTGGTTGTCTGCCCCAAACTTCTGGGTACCGGCGTGTGCCACTGCCTTGCAGGGCATTGGCAGTGTGACTGGGTTCAGTCGGGTACCGCTGGAGATGCTGTATCCTGTCTGAAAGATGGATCTGGAAGTCTCTGGATAAAGGGAACTTCTTACTTCGCTAGATAGCAAGAAGAGCAGAAGTAACGAAGAACTCAGCGGCCAAGTTATCCTTATATGTGACTTGAAAAAGACTGCTCGAGGCTCTAGTGGAAGTTGGATGGAGGAGTATCTCGGGAGGGGGCTGTGAGCGCGGATCGGCGACTGCAGAGCGAGTCCGTAATTTACGGATCTGGCCAGTCTGCCAGCGCTCCCCTCCGACCGGGCCGTCCCGCGGGAATTCTTGGCACTGGCACAACCAGGCCGATGCGACTGTTCGTGGGACAAATACTGCCGTGCCTAAGGAGGGCAGAGTTGAAAGTTCATTACGTGTTGTTCCTGAGACGCTTTTTTTCTGTCAACCCTCTGTGGGAAACATAAGGTTTCGGAGAGATACTGCCCTTACAGGTGTGGTTCCTATAGCAGCAGTGACAATATTAACGTAGGAATTGCACAATGCTGATAAGAGATATCTTAATACTTTGGATAGCAACAGACTATTAGCCAGGGCTTCCACCTGCACTTTCTTTTAAGAGGAAGAAGGTGCTGTTGGTTCTGAACTTCACACTTCTCCCTGTTGGGCTGTATTTAAATGATTTTTTTTGAAGTGACTTTGCTTCCACAGGTTTTGGTCTCGCTCTGTTGAGACCCCAAGATATGTAATGACTTTATTGCTATTTGATGGTATAATTACTTCCTGCCAGGACAGTTCTGTTGTTGGAGCATCTGTTGCAATTACTTTTGGTTTGGATATTGCTGAAAAGCATGACTGGCTTTACAGTAATCCCTATGCTGGTAGTGGGTATTTGCTTTTTTTTTCCCTTTCCTCGGTTTTTTTTAATCCTAATGTCTTTATCAAAGACATGCACCTCCCAAGGAAATATATAATGCTAATTAAAAAAAAAAAAGTCTTTAGTCAGTCAGTTTCACTGTAGATTTCCCAGCACTCATGATGCTGTAATGTCTGGGTAGTCAGCAGTCAAGGATGAGTCTAAATCCTTGCCAACTTTCCTCTGAAATGAACCATGATGGAAATATATTAACTTCTTGTTGCAGGGCTTCCCAGGTATTCAGGTTTTGTATCCAATATTTTTGCTCTCTGGAATGTACTGACATTTGGTTAAACACCTTTCTGTGAAGGTGCTCATGCGAGTTGCCTGTGATTTGGGAACCACAAGTTAGCAAAACTTACGGGTTTTTTGTAGTGGCTTAAGTTTGATTGCATCCAGGTATGCTATTGAATGCCATCTGACTTGTATTGTGGTAGGAGGTAAATGTCACAGAAGTGATATTACCCCTCAGTTGCATCAGCTTGTTTTCCTTGCTCCTGAGACAATGCAGTCTTTGTATCAGAAGTTCAGAGGTGCTGGTACTCTGCAGCATTGTAATTTAAAATAACTGTATGGACTTCAGTGCTTCTGAAGAAACTAAACATTGTCAGATTTCAAGTGGATCAATGTTTCAGGGAAACTTGTCTATGTAATGGTTGCAAGGTTATAAAAAAATGCATTCCGTCTTGAAAAAGTGTTAGTATTTTACCTCTGTCTTCAAGGTTGATTCAATTTTTAATTAATAATAAAAAATGCAAGATGGATAGCATTAAAGCTGCAAGTGTTAGCAGCGTTTAAAAAAGAAAGTGGAATAAACCACCAAATTCCTAGGCTTGAAAAGTTTTTCTTTCAAAGAAACTGCCAAATCTAGCCATACAGGATAAAATTTGTGGGGGAGAATGCACTTAGGTCTAAAATCATGGCATTCAACTTTTGTGGCACCTGTTAAGAAAAACACTTACAGAAAAGATCCTTCCCATGAGTTTCAAAGGGAACTATTTGAGGTGGCTTGTTCTGAGGAAGGCTGGACAGCACTGCCCTTCCTAGTCACGCTGAGTTACTCATGCACTGCTTGTGGCCCAGAGTGGGCATTGCCTCCCCAGCACTGCAGTCTGGGGAAGGAGGGGCACCAGCAGAGCTGTGTTTGCCCCTGTGACTTGGAGGGCAGTGAAAGTACATGGAAATCTGGGATTTACGCTGTTCTTTCTCTTCCATCTCTACCTCCCCCTTCTTCTTGCTGAGAATAAAGCAGGAGTTGGAAAAAACAGATGACTACAAAATGACTGACTTCTCATATCTCTGATTGCCCGTCTGCCAAGTGCCTCTTTTAGTCTGATTGCCCAGGAAAGGTCACTGAGCTTTTCAAGTTCTCTTGGTCTTGAAGGACTCAGACTTGCTCACGAGTAACAAGGGTTTTCATCACCTTCCTATGACTTCCTCTACAAAGTGCTGGTTTTCAGTGGAGCAGCCAGCTGGCAGAGCAATGATGGAGCTACCCAAGGCCATCCTCTGCACCAGTCCATCCCTGGCTGACCACCACTGGAGGCTTTAGCACACAGTAGGACTCCAGCTGGTCTGACTTCAGGGTTTGGGTTTGGTCTTCTTGTCGTGCATGCCATCAGCTCCTAAACTGAATGATTGGGCTATGGCCTCCCAAGTGAAGGGAATTTGATCTGCCAAGGAGACCTTTCCTCAGTTGCTCTCTTTGTTGACAGGAGCAACAAGGCTAGCAGCATTTCAGAAGGCTGTGCACGTAGCAGTCTGGGTGTGCAGAGAGCAGAGCAGTGAGTGCAGTGCTGCCTCAGTCCTGAGCTCCCTGTGGCCTGTGCTGATGCGTACAAACCTGCACAAGTCTCATGTCATGGACCATCTGCTTAACAAGAAATTGTGTCCTTGGTTAACCTGAGCTTAATAGGAGGGGGAGGAATGGATGGGCTGTGCTATTAGACAGGAGGAAATAATTGGGAAGGGGGAGGGAGAGACAAAGGCCATGACAAATGTCTATAGTTCAGCTTAGTGTCTTTGGGCCCCACACTGCTTTGGAGAAGTGGAGGGTAGAAGAAGTGTGTAAAAACAACAAAAAGAATGTTGTTTCTTGGTTTTGTTTACTTCTCTCGAACTTAGGTTTTTGTCTCTTCTGTGTCTGTATTTTCAGTCTATCCCTGGCCCTGGAATGCTCATTACAAGCAGGTGTTGAAAGGACAGTTATTAGATAAACTTGCTTCTCTGCTGATGGGACGAAAAAGGACAGAACTGAACCGGATGCCAGGGTTCCTCCATTGTTACCTTCAATGTGCTTAAAGCAGGAAAACTCTCCGAAAACCTCACCTTAGGCCACTAGTGCTGGCTACAGGGCTATGGCAGCAGCTGCCATCACTTTCCACTGTAGCACTGGCTGCCTCTGGTGTGTGTATTTCTGTTTTATGCTTTCCATTACTCCTAACACCAGTTAGGTTGCCTGAGTAAGCATGGTGTCAGCAAAGAGAAGTTGACCTGAGTGTGCTGTTATTTCACTAGTAATGTGCAAGGCATGGTCTCTGTATAAGGTTTCCTTTGCACCTGACTCGGAGGGGAGCAGCAGCAAGTACAGCTTCTTGGTTTCTGTTTGCAGCTCAGTTGTCTTTGCTTGGATGTTTTGCCTTGTCCGTGGCAGGTTTTCCGCTGCCTGCAGCTTATCTAGGCTGATAGTGGGTAACTTCAGAAAGTGCAGCCACTGTTTGTGTCAGGTGGCTGGGCTGAGCCGCGTGAAGCAGGCAAGGCAGCATGTGGACTCCTGTGGGTGGGAAGGAGAGAACTGGTGTGAGTATTCCAAAACTGCAGTGGGATGGTGTGGAGCCTGGTCTTGCCAAGTTTCTCTTAATAGTCTGTAGAATCTAAGGTAGGTAACCTGAAGAGGTAAGGGCTGATAAATATCGGGATGGTGCTGCCTTCTGCTTTCGAAGTTGACCTAATATGTCACACACAGAGTGCTGTGAATCTCCCTTGTCGTGTTCTAGTTGTTGTTTTTCAACAACATGTATGTATGTATCTACCATATGAGGTAGATCTTTTCATATTTGCATCTGGTCCATTGCTTTAGAATAGGAGGAAATGCTGATTTTTAAATAATTCTTAGTTTTTATTATGTTTGAGTAGGAGTAGGCTATCTAAAGATTTCTTGTTTCAACTGGCAGAAAACCATACAAATTCCTTTAAGGTATGCAGTTTCTGGATGTTGATAATCCCACGAAGTCTGAGCATAGTACTTGTGCTTAGAGCAGTAAGGGCTAAATAATTGGTGCTTGTAACTTTTTTTATCCCAAAAACGTCCTCTGTTTAGCAGGCTTCTGGGGATGGATTCTCTGCAAACTTCTCTCTTCTCATTAGGTGACACTGATCAACAGCTTTTTTTTTTTTTTTTTCCTGAGGAAGGGTGTACAAAGCTTTGGCGGGCTTGAAGAATTAAGTCAAACTTAGATGATAGTGAGAAAATGTCTTGTGCTGTAACCAGCTGAAATTTCAACTGCACTGTAGGACTTGATTCTGCTTTCAGGACTGAGTGTGTCTAACAAAATAATGCCTTCATATGATTAAATGCACAGCCATGTGAGGATTAAGGTTTAAATCTTGGCAGACACTATAAAGCTAATGTCTAGATTTATTGTTTTTCAACACACAGAAAAAAAAAAAGAGATACATTCTGAATACTGAAGCACAGAAATATGATGCTCAGTAAAATTAATGTTAAATGCTGTTCAGATTTTACAGTCAGTTGGAGAGTATGGCAAAGAATTATAGCTACAGTTTGGTGAATAGTAAACTTTTTTTAATCCTTAGAAGAGAGAGAACATGAGCCTGACTTGTGTTGCTTTTGCAGTTTTTAAAGGACCTTTCAGCTTGTAGCAGTAAAAACAGCATCATCCACACACAAGTGACAGCTGGAAGAAACACTAATTATGTCTCAGTATTCTTTTTCCAAAAGATGCTGATAAAATCTAGGTAAGCTCATGTGCTGTTATTTTGTGTAGTTACCATAGCAGGTTTTTTAAAGTCATTTTAGAGAACCAGGTATTTGTTATGCCACTTGATTGGAATCTGTGCTGTGCCTAGTGGGTAGGATTGTATTTACAGATACATGTGTGTGCGAGTTTTGATGTAGATTGCAACGGTTCTGATAACTGTCAAAGGTGAATAATTAGTACTGCCTTAACCATTTAGACAAAAGCAAAAGGCAAATACTTTTTTTAGAATTCTCTTTGCATGAAACCACTTTTCTGAAAACCGATAATGTTAGGAAAAAAGCAGGTATAATTTGCAAAATGGAAAAGATCACCATTGATGTTTTTAAGTGTCTTACTATTCAAATTGTCAGAATTAATGTCTGTTCTGCTATCTGGATCACCTTTAGAGCAAAGTCCACTAACAGATCTTTTCCACCAGTGTATTGAGGAAATAGTCTCTGGTTGCAACTGAAGGGGGGCAAAACTGCAATAGATGGGAGATCCTTGTTGCTGATGAGCAAATCTAGGGTCTGTTAAGGCTGGAGAACTGGTGAAGCTCAGGGATTTTACTGTGTTATAAGAACAGTCCAATGATATGGTGACACTTAGTTTTTGTAGCTCGTGTTTGCAGACTTCTTCCAGTGCACCCTTCCAGTTTGGTGGAGGCAGAGGAGATGCTTTCATTAGTATTGGCTGCTCCGAGGAGTTGTGTGGGAAATCAGAGTTCCTTGGGTGGATGTCCAGGCTAGATTAACAACTGGGTGAAACAGCACACTCTGGTTGGCACAGCACCTGAAGGCTTTCCCTGGCAGCTTGCCCTGTGGCAGTTGCCACCTGGTCCCAGTGTGGCCCTGGAAGCCGTCAGGACTGATGGATGTTGCATTGCCAGGCAGTCTCAGTGGGGCAGGCAATGCTCTCTGTTGAAGGGGGTTAGTGCAGTCAGAACACCTTTATATATGGCTTGCATACTAGGCACTTGACAAATATTACACAGTTCTGGTGACAGTTTCCACAATATCTATGTAGACAGATGTTAATGCTTCCCATGAAGGTTTTGCTGTCTTCTGCAATAATTTTTGTTTGCTTCATCATGCTTAGAGCAAGGTGGTGATCAGTGTTAAAATTCAGTGTTGATCCCTTGTTTGCAAGTGAAAAACCATCCAGCTGAGGAGTGAATTTGCAGTTTCAGAAGTGGAATTCAGCTTTCTCTGGTCCTCAAGCTAGCAATGAGGAAACGAATGTCCCATTGTAAAATAATTTGAATCAACTGACTTCTTTCTCCTCTTATTTAAAGGAGACAGAGATATAAAGGGAACTGATCTTGTCCTTTGTTAAAACACTACCAAGACACCAGTGATGTTTTCAGCAGCTTTTGGTTTAAAGTTAAGATTTGTGGTTCAACATTTCAGCTTCAGATTTCTGTGTAACAGCTAAATGGCTGTTCCAGAAATGGTAAGTGCAGGGTGTTGGCATACCTTCTGGTCCTTAGAAAGCCGTGTGCTGTATTTAGATGGCTGCAGTGTGCCAAGCATATAACTTTGCTATTTGAAGAATTTCACTCTAGTGAATACTAGGAATACACAAGAGGGTGTGGTGTAGAGACTCAATGCTTCTTTCAGTGCAGAAAGAAGCATTGCAGTAGGAAAGAAAATAAAGAAAAGAAAAAGAAAGAAAGAATCAGTGCAGTAGGAATTGTCTTGAGAGTAAGGAAGTGTCACTTAGTTCCTTTGAGGTACTATTTCACTGCCATCAGCCGAGTGCTCTGCAAATATTTGAAGCTCCTGTATGAGGTAATTTGGGTCCTGGAGAATGCTCAAGTCAGATCATCTTAGCTGTAGACAATCCTAGAACTGTCTGATGACTCAGATAGGAAAGCAACCAAGCCTCCAGGTGCAAAGTTGCAAACCACAAGGATGCAATGGGGAAATGCTGATGGGAAATGATCCCAGTTGCTGAAAGTTGTGGCCCAAAGACAAGAGCTGGATGTTATCACAATATCAAATAAGGCTCTGCCTGGTGGTACACAGCGTTGGCTGGGAATCCCCAATGCCTGTGCACAATGAAAACAATCCCTCTTGGGATTCAAGTGTAATAAATACACTCTGAATCCAAATAGAAACGGTAGTGCCATCTTGTACCTATGCCCAGAAAGCATATTGGTTGTTTACATCCCCTCCTAGTACCAATACAATGTCCAGATTTTCTTTAAATGGTTGATACGGACATCTGTTGCTTGTTATAAAAAAAAAAAAGGTTGACTACCCTTGCAACTGATAGAGTTATACTTCTGCTTAATAATTCTAGTAAAACTGTAAAATTATGTGGATTTAAATGCATTCTCAAGGGAAGAAAGTCAACCGTATGTGCAGTTGAGGAGAATCCTTTTGATGTTGAAATGTGGGCCTGTATTCTGTGAAAAGGCATCAGAAAATGTGAAAACTATGGGGGCCCAGTTGCTAGACTGTTAAACAGATATCCCTCTGGGCACCAAAATGCATTGATGAGCAGTTAGTCTCCAACAGTTTGGATAAGACTTGCTGGTTGAGCTGTGTGTGAAACTTGGCTTCAGATTTTTGCAGTTTTAGCACTTTATGTCTAGCTCCTGGAGAAAGGGAGGGAGAAGAGACTTCGTTTTCACTCTTGAGAAAGATGTGTGGTGTCCATTATTCCAGACTGTTTTAAACAATAGGATATCAGAGTCTGCTCCATCCTGCCTAGAAGAAATACCATCATCCCTTTCCTGGCTCCCTACACTTGGGAAGCCTGTATCTGTGCTGGGTATCTCAGGAGCTGTTAGCACAGAAAGGTGCTTAGCCAGAGAAAGGTTGGAGTTACTGGAGGCAGCAGCCTTTGCTGGGACTGTAAGCCCCTCAAGCTGTTAGTGTGTACATGGTGGTTATTTAAAACACTGCTCACAGCAACCCAGACAGTCTGGGAAACATTAATGCTGGTGGAACTGTGCTGTCAAGGGGACAGTGGTGTCTGTGAGGAAAGCTGGTCACTGGCTTTGAAAAGGTGAGATGTCAGACATCAGCCTTGAAAGTGGTAGGCCAGAGTCTACATGAATTTGCAGTGCAGTTTGTGCAGTTGGCAAAGATGCCATCAACATCTTTAAAGAACTTACAGGTACAACATCGTGTTGTATTTTATATAGACTGTGTTCTCTTGTAGCATAGAAGAATATGGGGATTTTGCCCTTTGAATTTTTCTTCTGACATTGAAATTAATGATGGGTGAAACAAGGTATCTTTCATTGGAATTCAAAATCTGACATTTCATTGTGACTCTGCAATATCTACATGCTAGTTACTGGTCCTGAGCCATTGCTATAAAGACCCATTAGTTTAGAAGCTTCCCTGGAACAAAGGGAAAGAGCAACAGAGGGTGATTTCTGAGATATGTAATTATTTAGTTTGTGAAACAAAATGTGAAGGGAATTAATTGGTTGAGGGCCTGGATGTGTGGTGAGTGATTCTGGTTGCTGCAATAGCAGTGCTTGATTGTGGGTTAGACATTGCTGACTTCTTCTTATATCAGCTAGAACTGAATTCAGAAAGTTAGAATGATTTGTTGTATAGAGTAAAATGTTTTATGGGTATAGTGTAGAAGCTGAACAACTTCTCTTGACCCCATATAGTGTAGATGAGCCCTCTGCCTTGCTTATCTGGGAAATATGAAAACAATCACAAGTATTTTTTCCCAGGAAAAACCTAAAACAGGCAATCTTTGTGACTTCACAAAAGATCTGTTGTCTGAAGTCAATTGCATTTAAAAATAGAAGCTTGACATCTTTATTGGGAGCTTGTGGTGAGGTAACTTGGTGTAGCCTCTAGATCATTGTTGTAGCTGCATTCTTAAAACAGTGAAATGCACGGCTAGATGTTGGCTGTTGTCCTTGTTTCTTCATCTCCACTACAAAAATTTGCAGTAGACATCTAGGAAAACTCAAGTACTGAGTGAGGTTCATAGGGAGTAAGTAGTTCTCCTGCATGCACTACAGACACTACTTCATCTGAAAACATCACTGCCCCATCATATTAAAAGGATTATGTAGATCATGTAGAGGTTAAATCACTGTCTTTCACAGTATTTCATTAACACTTTGTGCCTCTTTAGCACTCTTTTGCAGCTAACCTATGATGTAATGCACCTTGACACAATCACTGCCGGAACAGTCTATGTGTCTTATAATGCCCTTTTTTGGTCTGTCTTATTCAGTCCTGTAATGTATTTTTAAAAACTTTGAAGAGGCCTATTCTGCAGGGCTCGATAAGTGGAATTGAAGAAGAAAAAACAGGCTTTTTTTACCTAAAGAATGACTTTAGAGAGAAAAACTCTGTTCAAACCTATTGCATGGATTAGTAGTGTTTGCTATTTTATTTTCCAAATTTTGAGTTATCCTAAATAGTCAGAGAAACTTAAAAACAGTATTCCTTTTTAAATGCCACTTAGTTTCTTATTAGAACGTCCCCTTTAGAGCTTGGTCTTGGCTTGAAATAACTGCCTTAAAAGCTATCTCTGTTTTGAGTAGCTCAGTCAAAGAATAGGATTTGTTTAGGAACAGAGAGCTCTGACACATTACTATTTGTTTTAAAACATTTTTGTTGTTCAGTTACTGATTTGAGACATGGAATTTAGCCATTTAGCCTTGTTTTTCTAATTGGATTAGAATGTACTTTACTAAGATTGGCAGCATACCTGATGCAGGCACTCCTTGTTTTGAAATAAGCTAAGTTTACCCTTCTTTGAATGCATCTTTTGTGGCTTGTGTTCTGTTCAATAAGTTTGGTCTCATTGTGGTTCTTGCTTGTATTTTATTTTAGGAGCAAAAGGCTTCTTTTCATTTCCTCATGTTATTCCCTAGCCAGCAGTTCCCAGGAGCTCTTTGGTTGAGCAGTTGGGTTAGAAACCTTGTAATCGAAGTGGTGGCTTCTCTTGACAGCTTCATCTTCCTGTGTAGTGACAGCATAAGGTGTAACTCCACTGGAGCACCAATGCCAGCCGGCTCATTTCAGGAAATTCTTGGGTGAAGGTCCCCTTCAGAAAGGACCTCAGGTTTGTCTCACGTGGCAGAAGTTGCTTTGCCCTTACAGTAGGATGCTTTTAGCCTACCTTGGTGTTCAGTGCTGCTGTATGAAGCCCAAAGCTTCAGTTGGCAGCACAGGTTTATGTTAACAACATTGTGGTTTCCTTAACACTATTCCTGAAATACAGTGAAGCCCATGCAGGTGGCATTACATACAGTGGTACAAACAGATCTCTGTTTATCCCACAGCTTCTTGGTCATGTCTCCAGAGAGGTTTTGGTGCTTTCTAGTTAAAATGCTGAGGTATCTGGAAGCTGCTCCTCCTGCTCACCTGTGTTTCTTGGTTCCCGGGTTGGGGGCTAAAGCAAGTTCAGAATAGGCTGGGTTTCCTTCACTGATGGTGGTGGGACAGTGAAAATTTGTAGCAGAGGGATCCCAAGTTTGCAAAATGAAATGAAATTTCATTAGAAGGCCTCTGATTTTGCATTGCTCACCGTGCTGGCACATCTAGGTAGAGGCTGATCTGGGTGGTGGCTGCCCGAGCTTTGCAGGACTGCTGCCAGGCTCTCCTCCTGAAGGCAGGGTACCTGAAGGCAGCCCTGGCTCCAGGAGAAGGCAGGGCACTGGGTGTAGATCTCAATGAGACCTCTTCAAGGTATGAAGGTATAGATCATGTGGCTCCTTCTGTGTAGCTTTTGGGGAACTGAGTTGGGTTTTGGTTGTCAGGTACTTCCCCTCCTTCCCCAGGGCTGCAGCTGAAGAAAGGTGTGCAGAGAACAAATGGCTGAAACAGCTGATTGTGTTTTAACGCCTTCTCTGCCAGCGTTGGAAAACCAAATAACTTTCCAAAGTATGTTTTTGGCTGGACAGGCAGAATAGCTAAGGACAGAAGTCTCAATTCATGGCAAAACGAGTTTTTTTTTAATCTGCAAGAGACATCTGAGTCCTCCAGTGAAGCATGTAAGAAATAATACCTGATGATAACTGGTCACTTTGGTTTGAAAATAGGAACAGCTTTGTTGCCCCAAAGGGATTGTGCCTTGCTCTTACTACAAAGTGCGTGGAATAGTGAGAAAGTTGTTCCAGTCCTCATGAAAAGATTCCAGTAAAAATATCAGAGTGTTCTTGGAAGTGCAGCCCAAAAGCGGGCATCTCTGGTGTTACGAGGATGCTTCATTGCTCTTCATTTATTACCATTGGTGCTGATATTTTGCTCAGATTGCCAATACCTTTTCTGTTTTTAAATGCAGTTCTGAGAGGTGTTCACTGAAATTTGTTCTTCAGCTGTTCAGAGATCCTGTGTTATTTTGTGTATTGTCTCTTCCTTCCCCCCATTTTCTTGTGGAGTTGCAGTGACTTCAAGGCATGATCTGTTTTCACTTTTTTTTTTGGATAGTATTTGCCTTCTAGTGCATGTGAAAACAGATCTTGATAAGAAGTACTATTTTTCCCCCCTGCCAAGTGGAGAATGTGGATTCTTGCACGTATCTTCATTTCTGGTAGTAGCGTCTTGGTGGCTGCACGAGTCTATTTATGTGACCTTTCTATTGAGAGCCTCAAGGTTGCCATCACCTGCTGTTCCCTCATTTCACACTTGTGCAGCTGTATAAAGTGTATGAGACTTCAGGCATTGGTTTTGAGAGCCATGGAACCTCTTCTGGTATAAGAGACCTCCTGTGCTGCCTCTTGGAGTCTGTGCTATTGGCTGCAGTATGGGGTTATTACTTTTGTTTCCAGGCAGAAATGGAGTATCAAAGTTGTGAAAAGCTGTAATTAAATTGTGGCAGCCAGAGGTAAAAAATAAGTGCTGTTCTCAACAGTTTTCAAAGTGTTTCAGGCAATTCATGTGTCAGTTTTCTGTCCCTTTGTGACATTAGGTTGTAACTGCCCAGAACTGTCTCTTGTGCTTGGACAAGATGTGGCTCTTCAGTGTGTGGAACTGTAGCTCTAACAGCTGCTTCAAATTTACCTTCAGCTTTACCTGTGCTAGCATCAGGTATCAATAGCATTACACCTACAGAAGCAGTAGTTAGTACATTACCATACTACTGGTTTGGAGTTAAGATTTTGCTAGTGTCACAAAGAGCTGCTGCCATGAAAAGGTTACCATGCTTTATTACAAATGCTGCCAAATGGAACAATGATAGGGAAATTGTTTGTTCCAAGGGGAACAATTTCTTACTCTAACTTAAATGCAAGTAGCAGGCATTACCACAGTTGAATGTTCCAATCAAGGCTATGACCACTGGAGTGGCCTTAGGTACCTTCTTCTGTGGATGCTCTCACCAAGTTATTTTACAGTGTTGTGATTGAGTATGGATGTCTTTGTGTTGCCTAATCCTGTTGTGAGGGGGAAGGTTGCCTTATGTTTCAGGTTACATGCTTCTTGGGATCATTGCTATCCTGCTCAAATGTATAGGGGCTACTTGTTAGTACTCGTGGTAGTTGTTTTTTTTTTTACCTTTACTTTTTTGGAGATGTTACTGATTTTACATATGAACTGTATTGTATTTGCATAAACTTTCTAGCTCTGTCGCTCTTGAGGTAATTTCCTGTCAAGCAAGTAGGTTGTGCTGGAAACTCACCCCATTCAGGTGACTGAAGGATGGGATACTTTTCCCACAGGATCTCCATCTTTGGTGGATGCCAACTGAAAATGCAGAACAGTAGTGCAAAACCAGCCCTGTAATCAGGTTGACTGGTTTCAATGTGGTTTCTCAAATGCAGAAGTAGATAATGCACTTTGGATAATTTGACTTAACAGACAAATGTAATGACTAGTGACAAAATATCCAAGTACATGAACACTAACTCTTAATGCATTCCAAACCTCTAAAGAAATGAAGTTATAAGTTTATATGTGCCTTCTCAAAGAGTAGAGCTGTTAGTGATGTTTTAAACCAGGCTTATAAAAGAAAAGCCCAAAATCTCAACAACACTTCTGTTATTCTGAATGTAGACCTAGAGCAGAGAGAAATGCTATTGCTAGCAAAATGTGGTCAGCTTTTTCTCTTTCAGTGAAATCTGTGTGAGCATGTGGTGTGAACAAGGAAAAAAAATGCCCTTTTTCTGGCTGATGATAAATTGTTTGCCATGAATCACTGTCTAAATAAGATGGCCTGAAAAGAATATGAGAAATCTAATATGTTTTCTATAATTCCAGTTATTCATTGATTAAATTAAATGATCCATCTGTACCTAAATAGAATTTTAGTCAAGTCATCAGTGGAGGAGGAGAAAGCTGAGTTGTCAGATGGAGTTAACAGTGTTTTTCTGAATATGCAACTGCCTTGTGCATCTGCCCCAAGTAGTAAAAGCTGCTTGAGAAAGGAGGAGATCATGTAGATGCTGCTCTTGCAGTTCTCAGTTTGTGTCATAGCAGTTTGTGTCTGCTATGTAAATGGCAATATGTTGATGTTACAGAATCTTATACCAGGTTTTGTGTTGTCTTGCAATATCCTCTTATGCTTTTAGATGTGGGAGATGAAAAGCTGTTTCTAAGCATGTGGTTATAGCTTGATTTTCTTTTTTTTTTTTTTAAACCCTAAAAGATATCCAGCAAAACCCAGCTCATGGAGCTTGTGGTTCTTCTGTTGTATGCATTTAAACTCAAACAGAAGCAATGTTTTAGGCTGTATGGAATGACAGTATTTTGACAGCTTTCGGACTAACCAAGTAAGAAGACTTCCATTGCAATCTTGTTTTACACTAAGAAGGATCATAAGTGTGCCTAAAAGATCTGGGTTTCAGATATCAGATAACTTGCAAGAAAGTTTAGTGCAATCTTCCAAAAACATTGAGGTAGTCTACATATCTGGATTCTCCTGTACCTCCTCCTTCCTTTTATGTGAAAGGTCAGTGTTAAGTGGGGGTGTTTGAGGATGATGTTTTCAGTGGTTGACTTTGCAGCAGCTGCTGTTGGAGGCAAAGGAGGTGAGCACCACAAAGGCAGGGTCCTCTGTAGCTCCCTTGAAGGATCTGATGTGGTACAGAGCAGGTATCCAGCTGGCATTTTGTATTTGTGAATGTTTTGTATCCTCTGAATTTTTCAGAGATGAGCCCTCTAGGGGAGGAGAGAGGAGCCTTTGGTAGCTGAATGGTCCTTTTTTTTTTTTTTTTTTTTTTCCTTTCTTTTTTGTTTTTAATTCTTTCCCACTGGAATCTCCCTCTTTGGCTTCAAACTGTTTTAATAAAACTACTGGTTTTAATGCTTTTGGACACACCCTTGACAGAGGGACAGCTTCAGATATCTCAGTGAGCTTGATTTCATGGGAGAGAGACCATTGCCCTCTTGATTGGGGAGAATGGTCTTGATACAGGTAGGTGAGCTCATACTAATCAGGCTTCAGTTCCCACAACAATTTTCTGTAAACTCTGTTTTCACCTTTAAGTATGTGCCTAAATGTTCAGAAATTGAAGAGGCAGCCAAGTGTGATAGTGGTGATGAATTTTGCAAGTTGAAGAACTGTTTAAAATCAGCATTAATCCCAGAGTGTGTGTATATATTGTGTGTCTGTCTTTTTAATGTTCAAAATATCTTTTTTACTCAAATAGTGAACTGCTTTGCAATTTACATCTTGTATGCACACAATGTTTCACTGTGGCTGGTGATTAAGTTTTTCTCTTGAATTTAGGAATTCTTTTCTGTCATAAGGTACATAGTAAAGCTGATGTACACTTAATTCTTATATTTCTGGTCAGCTGTTCCTTGGAATAATAAACTCAATATTATATTATAAGTGTGGTCTAGTTATTTCTTCCACTGAAATATAGGAAAGCCTTAATATAACATAATTTCTAACAGTCTGAATGTGTTTTTTTTCAACAGGAGCTGTTCTTATCAGAAGCAGTAATGGCCAGCTAATGCTGGTATCTCAACAGACAATAGCACGGTCACAGAACCAGACACAAAATAACACCAGTGTGAGACCATCTGTGCCAACCAGCACACCTGCAGTCAGAATATGTGCTGTGCAGGTAACTGCTCTCATGACTTTAGTTGGATATAGCCGTATGTTATGTAGTTATAACAGGATTTGCAGATAAGTTGTGGAGGGTTAAATAAGCATTTGAACCCTTTCTGAATGGGGTGATGGTGTTTGGTTTTGCACCAATAAACATCACTATATGCTTTGCTTTCTGGCTTGTGAAAAAACTTGTGAGCTGTTAGATGTGGTAAAGGTCAAATTAGTGAACTACTCTCTGATGATGATGTAAACCATTTTAAGAAAAAAATGCCAGCCAAAACTGCCTAAATGGTTACTGCTAGTGTCTAAAACCTTGTGATCTTCTGTTGGGATATTTCTCTGAAGCTGAGTAAAGCTGAGGACCTTTCCCATGTTCCTAGGATGTTCCTCCTTCCCTGAACTCTCCTGGCTTTTTGCTTCCATCTCTTGTAGTGTGGTAAGGGTACGAGAGTGAGGAGGTCCATAAAAGTAACAATTTACATATTTCTGTAACCATTTTATTCTGATTATGCATTATCTGTAAATGTGTCTGAATCTGTTTTTGAACATTAGAACATGGTAGACAAAGAGCTTTGTTGAGCAGTGTTTAAACTATGTGGACTGTGTAAATGAAGCCTGTATTGTTACTGTAAGAGGGTGTGTCTCACTTTGTATCTGACACCAGCTTCAGTGTCTGTTTTGTCATTGACTTGTCTGACAACTGTTCTCTGCCCATGTGTAATTATTTTTTATTTTCATTTTTTCAAAGAATTCTGGCACACAGTTAGTAAAGAAAATAGCAGCTGCTCCTGTGAAAACGTTATCTCAAACAACAAATGCTGTGGTTTCTACTCTTCAGACACCTGCTGTAATACAGGTACTTTGCAAGCTTTATGGTATGGTGGAATAAGTGTCAGAAGGAACTAGAGAAAATATGGATGGATGCATTCTTGTTATTTCTAACTGTAGTCTGTTTTTCAGTAAGCTTGGTAACCTTTGCCCTCATAACCAATTATTTCCTGAATTGTTTTTTTAAATGCATAATTTAATTAGGCTTCTGTCAGTGTGTGTCAGATAATCTTATCTCACTACAGTAGAAAGCACATGAACAATGAATAAAAGAAATAGTTCAGAGAGTCATTTCCAGTGCTTTTGTATGCTGTGACAGCATACAAACATCTCTTGCTAAATCTTTTCTGGGAGATGTGCTCCTGTTGGGATTCCCTGGTTCCTTATTTGGGGAAAAAGGTATACCTAAGATGATGTTGAGAAGAAAATGAGCTATCTGCACCAGTCAAGCTGTTTTTCATATGTATGATTTTTTTCCTCCTCATTATAAACTGAAGGAAGGTCATAGCTGAAGACCTATTCTCTAATTGAGTGTGGCAGATGGGTTCCACAGGTACAAGTGTAAATAGGCAGTGGTTGAAAATGCCTCATTATTTTTAGGTAGTATTTTTGTCTTATTTCCTAGGTCTTATTTTGCTTTTTCTAGAGAAAAATATTGTAGTCCTCTTCTGAAGAGGTTTTTATCACCTGCAGAGTATGAGCCTTTTCCTACATATGGTTCATCCTCTGTTCTTGGGGATCAGACTTCTGGATAAGCGTGTGGAATGAAAAGAAAACTACATTTTTCTGCAGATAATATGTTCTGTTCTCATAATCTGGAGGAGAAATCATGAAGAAGTCTGGCTTGTACCTATATTTTGTGATAAGAGTTTGAAGGAGACTGAGCTGTAGCATTTGACAAAACACTCAATAAATGAGCAGGATCAGTCATTCAAAAAAACATGCTGGATGTATGTTCTTGACCCTGAGGGGAATGTTTGCTGACAGTGGTAACAATCTGACTAACAAGTTCTTCCTTCTGCTGTTTTTCTGTATCAGCAACTGAACACTGCTCACACTCTGTGCTCTTATTTCACTTCCCTCTCACTACAGATGGATAATATTGGGGCTAAAAGTGGAAAACCCAGAGGCCTCTCTTAATACATTTTCTATTTTGCTTAGAATGGAAACAGCGTATGCTTTGTGTCTAAATACAGTGATGGATATTCCTTACTTTTATTTTGGAATACTAGCTTGCAAACCCTGTGTTTGTGATCTCTGCAGAGAGGTCTTTAGGATATAAAAACAATAGTCATCTACCATACTACCCTTGCACTGGGGTAAAGAAATGAAGGTCATCCATCATCTGATGGATGAAGTCACATGGATCCTCAAACTCCCGTGTGGATAGACACTGAGATTCATTATGCTAAAAAACTTCTCTTTTTTTAAACTTATAGCTGCCATTGGCTTGGTTTTTCTGTACTTTAATTCAATTTTGATGTAGTCTGTTGAACTTATGTTCTTCTGAGATATTTAAAGACATAGACATGAAGTATTTTTTGTAAGCTGAGGTTTGTTTTTTTTTAACCCCCACTGTAGAAACTGGAATACTTATAATGAGATGTAGGGCTGGATTTAAACAGCAGCAATGATGACTAGGAAGAATTAATGGAGCTGTTTTGTTTGGAGTGGCTTCCTTGAAGCCCCTCTGTTTTGCAGAGGATTGCAAAGCCCTCTGTACGAGCTCCTTTAACAGTGAAGAGTAAATAGATGCAATGTGGATACATCTTGCCCTTACATGGTCACGTTGCTCCTCACCCTGGGCTGGACAAGAGAAGAGTGCTGAAAAGGGAGTCAGTGCAAAAGGTTGATGGAACCATCTGGGGAGAAGATGGCAGAGGCCTTGAGTCGGATTTCCTTGGCAGCAGTTAATTCATCAGTCTTAAAATAACTTCCTGATCTTAGTCTCGACAATTTTTTGAGGTCACAGGAGAGGAGTGTTGGTGTGGAAGTATGATGTCATCACAGAAAGTGGTGGAGAGGAAATAATCCTTGGCTTGGTTGTGCATCTTCAATCTTGCGTGAAATACAACTTGAAATGCTCTCTGCAAAACTCTGTAGGTACTGACTGCAGGGTTATTCTCCTCATCAACAAAAATATTTTCATTTTTTGACATTCCTGAATGTTTAAGCTCTAAGGTTAGACAAAATTACCTGCACATTCCTACATTTTACCTGTTTCCCAGATGGGGAAACGAAGCTGCAAAGTGTCTAATTAGCATCATGCTGGGGCACTTTCATTTAGATGCAGAGCACTTCTTCTCTTGAAATGACTTCAAAAATATGCAGGATAAATGCCATTTTTTTGTGGTGACTGTTTCTCTGTTGCTCAAAGTGAGAATGAGAATTGTCAGTAGTGAAAAAGGTTGACGGCAGATGACAGAAGTTAATTCCCATGTATTCATTTTCCTGGGAAAAGGGTCCAGCAGACTTCCTGTTGTTTCCTCCCTCAGCTGATAAAATGCTGTTCTAGTCTTGATGTGTAAGCATGCAGGAATTTGCAAGAGATCAGCTCCTGTTTTCGACTTCTAAAAGCCCAGGGCATTGCAACTTGGCAGATCTGTGCTGTGTCCCCTTCCGTCTTCCTCCTGCCCATCTGTTTGTGGGATTCTTGTGCCCAGTTTGCCTCCCTGTGGTCTTAGAGCTGTTGAGCCTCATCCTTGGAAGAGGCAGTGGTGGTGGCAAAGATCCTGCAGAGAGCTATTAAAGTGTTACCAACAGCGGGAGCCTAAGCTAGAAAGCTTTCTTTTAGAAAGCCTGCTGCTTTCATGTCAAGCTGGCAGCAGCTTGGGGAGGGGAGGACACCCACCCAGAAAAAGAAAATTGTAAATATATGACAAATGAGGTACGGTTTTGCTCTAGCTTTGAGTGTTTGTTCATTAATTTTCCCTGTCCTGAAAGACTGATGTTCTACGTGATGTCTGTCCCACTTTTGATTAGTTTTTGTTTTATCCCTGGTAGGGTGAATTAGACTCCTGTCTCACTGTCTCATGATTGATGCAATTAGCAAGTATTAGTTGTGCCTGTTCGACTAAGCTGGGGTGCTTAAATGTCTTAAGAGTCAGTGAAAGATATTGTGCAGATCTGAACATAGAAGTTGGACTGCAAAACCAGACTTTCCCTTCCTCTTCACAGGAGTGGAGGAAAGATGACACACAACTTTAGGTTTCAAATGTTAACTTGGAACTCTGCCTGTGGGCCCCCTTTGGCTTTTCAGTTTTTTAATTGAGAAATTTAAAAGGGGCTATTTTTTTGCATGGTCAGAGTCTTTTATTCATATTTTATTCTGTTGTATTAAATAAACTCTGTTTGTTTTCTGGGTATGGTTTGTTTATTTGTTCTCTTTAAAAATCTGAAGTAGAAATGCTTCAGTTTAGTGGGTTTTAGATGTAGCCTAGTTTGCAAAGAAGGGAGGTATTCTTTCCTAAACCTTAATTACTGTCCTGTTGCTGGAGTTTCTGAATCTTGGTAAATTATAATGAGCTTTTAAAAAGAGGTCTGAAAATAATTTAATTTTGTGAGTGTTTCTGTCAGGGCAGATAAGGAGGTCCAAATTGCTGCCCACAGGAAAAGGCAAGAAGAACTTGTTAGGTCCATTTGCTGAGCTGGCTGCTTCTGCTGGCACTTGTATCCTTCCAAAGTGGACGTGATGTCTTTTGCCTACTCTGTGTGTGACAGGAAAAGCAAGGGGTGTTGCAATTAGAAGAGGAGCTTCAGGGAAAGACTGGAAGATAAATAATACTTATGGTTCTGCTTGTCTTCAGAATAGTGTCACCTGGCTTAGCATTGTCCGAAATCCATTAGTCTTAGACTGCAGGAGCATAGCAAAATTAATATATTGGTTTCTTCAAGACAATTTTACCTTTCTCACTTCCTTCAAAGTTGCAGGCAGTGCTTTGGTCTGGATGTGTCTTTGTGATTTCTTCCCCCTGCCCTTGATTTGTAAATAGAATTATGACTGTGGCTTTTACTTACTGTATTAAATAGAGCCTCTCAAAGCGAATGAATCTAAACTCTAAAAACAAAGAGAAGAATTGTTTCTTTGTGTTTCAGATAGCAGTGTGGAGGGAGGTTGCTACCTTATATGCTAGCAGAATCCAGTATGTTTGTCACGTTGTTCCTTGGTTAAAAAGTGTTAATTTTTCTCTTCAGCCAGCAGCTGCAACAGCTAGTGTTACTACAGTTACTGCTGTAAAGCCTTTGAGTACTGGAACACCTGTAAAACTTCCAGTTACAGGACCACCTGCACAAGCTATCTCCCAAAAGGCAGTCTCTGTGAAAGCAGAGGGCACAACAGTAGCACAGACCAGCGCTTCTACAGTAAGGTAAAAAAAAAGTTTTTAATTAAAAATTAACATTCTGTGTGTTCATCAGAGGTTGAAGAGACAGTGCAACATCTAACAGTCTTCTCTTTTATTTCCACGCTAGGAGATGCTAGAGAATGTGAAGAAGTGCAAGAATTTTCTTGCTACGCTAATAAAATTGGCATGTAGTGGACCTCAAGCCCCTGAGATGGGGCAGAATGTGAAGACTCTGGTGCAAAATCTACTGGTGAGACTTTTTTTTCAAAACAAAGTCTGCGTCATTTGTGTATAGATTTTTCATATTTACCTAACATAATTTTGTTCCTGTTATTTTGTAGCTTTTTTTTTTTTTTTTAACAGCTCAAGAGTTGGGTTTGTGGCTGAGTGCATCTGACCCTCATTAAGTCTTACGTTATAAATCTTATTTTAACTGAATCCCATTGCTGTGTTATTTTCCCCCTTCACATTTCTGTTTCGTTTTCTACTCACAGGTAACTGATAGCAGGAGGAGCTGGTAATGTTAACACAGCTTCTGGGTCTTCTTTTTTTTCACGTTAGTGTAGTTTTGAGTCATCAGTAGCAAGAATCTGATGTGGAGGTTGCAGTGCAGTGCTAAGTCCATACTACTGCTTTACTCTGAGCCAGAACTGGGCAGTGGAACAAGAATGACATTATCAATAGCTTAAAACAGTAGGATAGAGCAAACAAGGTGGTGGCTGCCAGCCCCTCTCTCTTTGCAGGTGCCTTCTGTATGGTGCTTTGTGCTGTGTCCCAGCACAGCTGGGTTTTCCTGGTAACGATTTCTCCTGCCACTTCTTGTCATGGCATTTGACCGCTGCTGCTGTGTTGTTGTTCCACCGTAGCAGAAGGCTGTGTGCAGGTGGAGGGGGGTGGCTTTGCTAGTGGCACCAAAGGGCTTTCCAGTCTAGGAAGGTGTGATGTAGACAGGTGTAATTTCAGAGAGCAGATTGTGTGAGGATGCAGCCTTGCAAAAACTTGGTTCCTTAGCCTCTGTCCCTGCTGGTCTATACGCCTTCTTTCTGTGGGAAAAATAGAGTTGCTCTTTCTTGTGCTTACAGAACCTTTTAAAATTTTTTTTTAAGAGCAGTTGTTAAGAGACATAAATACATTTTTAATTGCACACTTGTTTGCTTTTTGTAGTAGTTTAAAAATCTGCCATTCGGTTTGTGTATGATTTAAATGCAAAATAAAATGACTGTTTTGTGTGTATGAGAGAAATGAGTCAATTGCAGCTGGGCAGCAAGATGATCCTTAAGGCATCATTTCATGATGAGTGTCAAGCACCCCATATGCACTGAGCCTCTGTGCCAAACCACTTGAATCTGTATCAGTGAGACCTCTGTGACCCATGTCTGCATCTCAGTGAGATGTAACAGGCAACAGATCAAGTGGCTAAATGGGGGGGCTGCTGGAAGCTCTGTTAGTGTGCAAATGCACAGTCTTTAAAATCCCTGTTCTGGTTATGTAGCAACTTGGAACAGTTGCTCCAGAGGTGAATATAGGTGAGAGGGGTGATTTCTCAGCAGAAATGGAGATTGGTGCTGCTCTTTGTGTGTCTGTACCTTCTTGGAGGAGGTGATGTTCTTGATGACTGTGGGAGGAGTCTGCGAGGAAGGGCAGCAGATTCTGGGGCTTAGCTCTGTGTACAAGTGAGGGGTCTCAGAAGTTTGCTGCAGCTTCCTAACCCTCCCAAGCCCTTGAGTCAGGTGTTTGTGTTGGGACAGGGTGGAAAACATCAAGGTAGGAAACAGTACTCTGCAATTCAGAGAGCTGTTACCGTGGGAGTATGCAGAAATGTTTTGATAGCTTTTGAAAGACTGTGTTAAGTGTTCTGTTTTATTATGCTGTGTATCCATTAGCCTAGAATTGTCTTACAAAAGCGAAGTTGTGTTAGTCTTAGTCTTTGATGCCTCTAAGTTTATTTTTATGCAGATAAACTACCTTTACTGAAAGAAGTACTAGTAGTTGATTTAAAGTACATCTTCATAACAGTGAGATACTGAAAAGGATCAGTGCTGCCTATAAACTTTTCCCTATCCCTTCACTTCAGTGACTGGGTGTGAACACCTATCCCTAAGTGTGTTAACTGCCTGTAGCTGAAGAAAGAGTAAACAACTTGGGTAATTCTATATGAACATTACAACATTATT
>VYXF01009096.1:93788-109105 GCA_013397295.1 Polioptila caerulea | reverse complement strand
TATTTTATTTTATTCTATTATTATTTTATTTTTATTATTATTTATTTTATTGTATTTTTACTTTCTATTTTACTTAATTATACTTTATTTATGTCACTTAATTTTATTTCATTTCATTTCTTTTAATTTTAAACTTTATTTTAATTTTATTTTTCGTTTTATTTCATTTTTATTTCATTCCTTTTTGTTTTATTCTTCACAGCAAGTGCTCACAAACCCCCAATGCCCCCTTTTTGTGTGGTTTCCATATGTGGGATGGAACTTTCAAAGGCAGAGACAATCTTATCTTCCTGAAAAACAGTAAATTCAAAAAGCAGATTTGAAAAGAATCCCTAAAGGGTCATGATGATCCATCGGGGTGATCAGCAGAGGGAAGCAGAAAGGATTGGTGCTCCTTGCTTTGCTCAAACGCACATTTCCCCCCAGCCTTCCCTTCCTGATGCCACCCTGGCTTGCAGAAAAATGTTCATTTGCAGCTTTTAGCCTGTATTTTGCCCTGTCCCTTTCCCTGCCTGTAACCAGAAGCCGTGCATTTCCCAGGATTTGCTCACCTGGACTTCAGCCCCCACGTTTTGAAAGTGAAATCCCATTAATCGCTGCAGGACAAATGGGATGGGCATGTTTGTAATTCCTTTTCCCCACGGAGCCACTTCACACCCCGGTACACAGCGACTGCTCCTGGGCCGACTGCTCCTTCCTGTTTGTCCGTCTCCTTTACCTGCTCATCCTGCTGTACATGGAAATCCCTGGGTCAGGGACTTGCTCTTCTCTGCTGCTTGTGTGTCAGGGCTGGTATTTGGTCGGGGTTTAGCGGGGATCACTGGGTGCTGCCCCGGAACAATCGGCATCCTCCGGAGCCAGAGGGCTGCCATGGAATTTGCTGAATTCATTCCATGTGCAGCACCCAGTTTCAGCCAGAGCTCTCCGGGATGGAAACAAACCCTTCAGGTTTGGGGAAAAACCCTTCTGCTTGGGTTTGCCTTTCTGGACCCCCCTTCCAGCTGAGAACTTTCCTTAGCTCTGGGCACAGGGGAGGTTCTGAGCACAGATCAAACTGTCTGAAGGCTCCCGGGCTCTACCCGAGGCTCGCTCGGGGCTTTTTGTTTAGGGAACTGTTACACATAACTGCATTAATGGTTTCGAGTTTTGACATCTATCTTTGTGGTTCTGGAACTCCTGGAGTGTTTCCAGTGTCCTTGCACGCTTGCACAGCAGGGACCTGCCACTTTTACTTACAGAAAAGCTCTGAGAGCAATGGGGGCAATTCTGATAAGGATAAAACACTTAAAAAGCACCTGAAGATTTTGAGAACTTGGCTTTAATTACCAAATCCAGCTAAGCTTTATGTGCTAGAACAAGAAATTCATCTCACTTTGCTCTGTTGGAGAACAGGGTCCCCAGAGCCTCACTTTTTTCAATCTGGTGTGGTTTTACCATTCTCTCATTTATGCTAAACAGAATATTTTCCCCTTCAAGCCCAAATATTGCAAATGGGAGCAAGGAATGCAGAATATGATGGATCCCAGTTACCCGGGGCACTCGTGTTGTATCTTTGATTGGTGCTGGGAGAAAGGAGATACCAACAGCCCTTCCCTGGCAGGGAGGAGGAGGAGAAGTATTTTCAGAATTCCAACCCCGTGGTGAATCAGCACATCCCCAGGCTGGGTTTCCTGCTGTGGGCAGGACGTGGTGCAGGGATGGGAACCCAAAGTGCCCCTTCCTCACCTCTCCCAATTCCTGGGACAGCCCAGCCAGGCTCCCACCAGAGCCTCCCACCTCTGTTCCCAAATGGAGTGAGATTTGTGGGGTNATCTGGGATGGAGGCTGCAGGAGGAGTTCGGGGCTCTGGGATGGAGGAGTTCAGGGATCTGGGATGGAGGCTGCAGGAGGAGTTCGGGGCTCTGGGATGGAGGAGTTCAGGGATCTGGGATGGAGGCTGCAGGAGGAGTTCGGGGCTCTGGGATGGAGGAGTTCAGGGATCTGGGATGGAGGCTGCAGGAGGAGTTCGGGGCTCTGGGATGGAGGAGTTCAGGGATCTGGGATGGAGGCTGCAGGAGGAGTTCGGGGCTCTGGGATGGAGGAGTTCAGGGATCTGGGATGGAGGCTGCAGGAGGAGTTCGGGGCTCTGGGATGGAGGAGTTCAGGGATCTGGGATGGAGGCTGCAGGAGGAGTTCGGGGCTCTGGGATGGAGGAGTTCAGGGATCTGGGATGGAGGCTGCAGGAGGAGTTCGGGGCTCTGGGATGGAGGAGTTCAGGGATCTGGGATGGAGGCTGCAGGAGGAGTTCGGGGCTCTGGGATGGAGGAGTTCAGGGATCTGGGATGGAGGCTGCAGGAGGAGTTCGGGGCTCTGGGATGGAGGAGTTCAGGGATCTGGGATGGAGGCTGCAGGAGGAGTTCGGGGCTCTGGGATGGAGGAGTTCAGGGATCTGGGATGGAGGCTGCAGGAGGAGTTCGGGGCTGTGGGATGGAGGAGTTCAGGGCTCTGGGATGGAGGCTGCAGGAGGAGCACACGGCTCTGGGATGGAGGCTGCAGTTGGTCACAAACCACTGTCCTACTTTTTGGTATGGGTGGCCTGATTTGCACAATGGTGCCAGTTCACATCGGGCTGTTTACAGAGCACAGGCAGGATGTGCGCCGGGCTGTCGCACTGCATTATCTGCTCCTGGTATATTTTTAGGCTCTTGCTTCCATGACTAAATATTCAGTGACAGTATATTTGCCCACAAGCCTTTGAAGGTCTGGTTTTGCCTCATGGAAGAGCTCCCATTGTTTGGGATTCAGCCAGCCTTGAAGCAGCAGTGCTGTGTGTTTTACATGTCATCTCCATAATGTTTCTAGAAACAAACTTTGGGGTTGCTTTCAGTAAAGCCACGGGTCTGTCTCAGAAAGGTTGAGTTTGTGGCAGGCTGGCTGCTGCTCAGTCCTTGGTGCCAAACAAGTTGTGGGGAATGTTGTGAAAGCGGTGGGGAGGGTGTGTGGTGCTGGCAATCACAATAAACAGAGCAGCCTGTGCAGGAGCTGCTCTCCTCCCGCCTGCCTCTGAAGGGAGCCCAGATCCCTGCAGGGGAAAGACCTTCCCGGAGATCCTCAGGTCAGGCAGCAGAACAGGAGTGCAGATTGTTGTTGCAAGGGCTGGAGCTGAAATGTGAGAAAGTCCTGCCCTAAGGAGCAGGATGGAGGCTTCTGGTGTGAAGTCCTGGGCCAGAACTGTGGAACTTTCCACCGGCACTGAGGGCTAATTCCCCAAGCTCAGCGCATTCAAAGCCTGAATTCAAAACTCATCTTTTCCATGAGTATTTTCTTTTCTCACAAGCTCACAATGGATAAAAATAAAATCTTAAGAACTAATCCAGTTAAGCTTTTCCTCGCTGGCTGAGAAGAGAGGGATGCAGGAGGAACAATGAGCACTTTGTTTCTCTTTTGCAATATCTGGTCAGTGGTCAGATACAACAGAGGTAAAGGGGTCACATAACCACAGATCATTTGGAGCTGGAAGTGCTGCATTACTGCTCTGGGTGGAACGTTTTGGAGGGGATAGAACCAGCACAAAGCCGTGTGGGCATGGTGACTTAGAAGACTGAAGAAGACAAATCCTCTTTTTCACGCTCATCTATAAATCAATTACCATTTGTTCCTTATTAATAATTTAGCTGCCAAGAACGTGCTTACTGCTTTAGAAGAGGGGAAAAATACAGACTGTCCCTGTACTGAGGAGCTGGCAGGCTCAAAGATGCAAGGCAGTCCTCCTGGGAATATCCAGGGGAAACTGTAACCATGGGCTGTATTAATTACTCCAATAATGCTGTGCTATCTGCTCCCTGCAAACCTTTTTGTCTGCTTGCATGGTGTTGATCCTGGTTGGTGCTCACAGTTTAATCAGCCTTCCCAAGGAAACGAGATGGTGAAGGATCATCCTTCCAGCTCTTCAGGGCTAGGAGGAATTTCTGCAGCACTGTAATGCTGAAAGCTGCCAAAAAGTAGGGAGAGGGGCCGAGGTGGGAGGGAAGGAGAAGCCAGAGGGAGCACGTGGGGGGTGTCCAGTCTGGACGTGGAGTTTGGGAGAAGCTGCTGTTGGTATGAGCTCTCAAGTGTGTTATTAAAGAGGGCTGGAGTGCCTTGAGGACAAGGTTTTGAACTTAATACCTGCGAGGAGATACGGGACAGTGTGAGAGAGGAGGGTGATTGATGGGTCAGGGTGATAATTTTAGCAGCTGTGTTTTCTGATGGGTTGGAGGAACAAGATATTTATCTGATGTGCCAGGGAGGAGGAAGAGATTAGCTGGGATGACATAAGGACAGGCAAGTTGTTTTGAGTGCTAACAGGAAAAAAAAGGGGTAGGTCTTCACTTGGTTCAGAGGTTTGGATTTTTGTTGGGTTTTTTTTTCTTTAACTTTTGCATAAGAAAATGTCTCAAACAGAAAATGGCTGGGAAGGCTGCCTGGGGTGGTCTGGAGCAGTGGTTCTGGATGGTGAGCAGTTTCTAGAGTAAGGTTTGATGCAGCAAATCCCTGCCAGGATGGGGCTGAACCTGGGATTTCTGGCTGCAGGTGCAGGCTTTGCCATTCCCCCAGCAGTGCTGGGGCAGCACAGACAGACACAATAAAGTGAGGGGCAGAATCAGAGAATAACAGAAAAATTTGGGTGGGAAGGGACCTTAAATCCCACCCTGTGCTATGGGCAGGGACAGCTCCCACCATCCCAGGCTGCTCCAAGCCCCATCCAGCCCAGCCTGGGACACTTCCAGGGATCCAGGGGCAGCCCCAGCTGCTCTCCTGCCCTCACAGGGAAGGATTTCTTCCTTATGTTGAATCCAAACCTCCCCTCTGCCACTTTAACCCATTAATGCGTGGCACAGAGCCTGAGCTCAAGTGCTCAGGGATGTTGGGAGGCAGAGCAAGGAGCTGCCAGTGCTCTCCTCTGGGGGAGAGCCCCTGGCACAGCCCTTGGCATGGATTTGGGATCAGCTGGCACTCTGGGCACTGCAGTGTCCCTGCCCTGGCAGCAGCTAGGAGCGATTGCAGCAAGTGGGAGAAGGATGCTGTCTGCAGGCTTGGAGGTTTGGGAATGGGGTAAGGGAAGTGGAGAGGGGTTGGGCCTGCTGGTGTTTAATGTCTGATGGAGAGGGGGAGTTGGATCCTGTTCCAAACAGAGCAGACGGTGCAGACTCTTAGTAAATAGGCTGAGTGCTGTGAGGGGGAGGGTGGTTGGTCATTGCCTCTGTGTATTTTAGAGCAATCACATTTGTTTTTTTGAGGATGGAGTGGGTGTGTGGACCAAAGGCTTAGTCACAAGGGGAGGGGAAAGAAAACTGTCTTGACTTGTGAAGTCAAATATTTGTGACTTATCCCATTGTTTCCCTATCTTTGTGTAGTTTCATGCAGCTCACATGCAGCGCTGCCCCATTATTCCTTTTTGTAGCATCCAGGTATTCCCAGAGGATTCCTGCTCTTTTTGCACCCTTGGTCTGTGCTGTGCCCCTCACTCTCCTGCCCCGGAGAGCTCGGGCAGTATTTAGGGAAGGTGGAGGAGGTGAGACACCTCCCATCAACAGAACCTGGAGGGTGCTTAAAGCCCTGGGGGTGATTCAATGGAAAGCCCTCTGTTCTCTGAGTCACTGCTGAGCCAGGCACCCAGCAAGAGCGTTTTGCTGCTCCAGAGGAGACAGGAAAAGGCCATAATTGAGTGTTCCCCTTGGTGGAACATCCTCGTGTTGGTTTAGAGGAGCTGGGGGCTGTTCCTGGGTCTCCTGTGGCTGGCCCAGAAGCTCCCCTGGAGCTCTGATCCGGGTGAGCAGTGGTGGGCTCACTAAATGGTGGCATCCAAGTGCTGGGATCTTGGTGTTGGCTGTCACACAGAGTTCTGGTGTCCCCCTCACCCTGGCTGCACAGTTATGGACAGACCTGTTCATGTGCTGGTAGAGGGCTGAAAACACTGAAGGACTGGAAAGAACTGGAAATTGTTTTGTCCTCTCTGGATTCCCATTCAGGGCACAGCAGAAGGTGTTGGGGCTGCTGCTTCAGGATCCCTCCTGTGGCTTCCAGGCTTTATCTGGCATTATTGCCCAGGAAGGTGTGAGGCCTGTGTGGGAGCAGAGAGGAGCAGAGCATTCCCAAGCAGCATTCCCTGCTCTTTGGAGAGTGCCAGATCCACACACACAGCCCAGCCCACCTCCTGTGTGCCTGCCTGGCACCAGCCAAGAGGGGCCAGAAAGGAAACCAGGAAGAAAAACATCCCTTGTTTCTGGAATTCTGCTGGCTGTTTTCCATCTTTTGCCTGGCTGTGCCATTGTCCCCCTGGAGCAGCTGCCAGAGACACCAGGTGCTTGTCCCCCCGTGTCACCTTGGCCTTCCAGTGGTTGACAGAGGACGATGTGAGGTTGGCATGAAAATCGAGAGCAGCTTTAAAATGTGCTCTGGCTTTTTCAAGTACAGACTAATATTTACCTGTGGGTCTGCTTCCCTCCTCGTTCCCTCTCCTTGGCAAGCTCCAGGTCTGCTTTAAGCTCAATGTTTAAGCATTTCTCCAGTGAGGTTCCCAGGACGTGAATATCAAATATTCTCCTGAGTTTGGTGGGGAGGGAAGGGGGAGCTGACAACAGGAAAGGCACCTGAAATGGCTCTCTGTTCCTTAAATGTAAGTTTGGATGCAGTTGGTATTTTCAGCTGTTCGTAGTGGACACCTCATGGAAAACTTTTGAAAAACATCTCATTTGGGAACAGTTCTGTGTCCCGTGGTGGTTGAAAGGTGACCTGTTTTCATGCTGGGGTTTTTTCTGGACTGTTCTTTAATCACTTCTTGCGTCAAGCTTTTATTACTGCTGACATTTACGTGAAAAGAAGATATTTGTCTCTGTGGATTTCAGCCACTTGCTTTTTCCTGCTGTATTTTCTGTCAGCCCAGGTGGGTTTGCACGGAGCAATAGCAGCACCCAAACCCTCCTGGGAAGGCCCCTGTGCACGCACAGGCTGGAGATCCTGTTTGGGTGATAACAGTGACTTAGCGTGATCCCGGGGCTTTGGAGAGCTCTTATTCATGGAGCTGCTCTCCCACACATCCTGCATTAGTCAGAGCTCAGCTTTGAAATTCCACATCTTCCTCCAGGAGCACCAGGGCAGGGAAGAGTGGAGGAGAGGGGGAAGTGGTGCATGCAGACAGCAACACCGTGGAAAAATCACATTTTTGGCGAGCAGAGAATTCCTTGTGTCTTGCAGCGTGGGGAAGATAAGATACTCTTCCCCCTCCTTTTCTCGAAGTCTTCAGGTTTTTTTTAAGCATAATCTGTAATTTAGGGAGGCAGAATTTGGTTTCCATGAATAAGATAATTATCTTGGCTGGAGGGGGTGGCTGAAGGAGTGACTTCTGCAGCCTGAAAACAGCCCCTGCTCTGGAGAGTCACAGGAGGAAAGGAAGCTTTCAGGTAGGCCCCATACACAGCTTCCTTCTTCCTGCTGAGAGTTTGAGGTGGGGGAAAAAAAATATTTCAGCTGAAGCTTCTTCCACCTCTCTGGTCCTAAGAACACTTTTTTTTTCTTATTGCACAGAACCAGCCCCAAAATCAGAGTAAATACCCCTCAGAGGTGTTGTGAAAGCTGATTATGAGCCAGAGGAGTTTACAAAGTGCTTCCTCCAAACACACCCGGGCTCTGATTTCACTGGTAATCACAGAAGAGACTGTAAAATATTCACTGGTGTGAGCTTTTAATGAGCCCTTCCATCTGAAACCTGCAGCGCTCCCCAAAGACATCCCACTCTTTTTGGGGTGGCTTTTGGAGCTGGATTTCTCCTGCATCTCCTGCTGGCGACTCACAACGGAGGAGCTCAGAGCTGTAAAATTACCAGATTCCAATTATTAACAATTAACTTCTTCCAGTCCCTCTTCACCTCAGCCTTGACACACCTTGTGTTAACTCCTGGTGGGAACTCCGGGGTTTGTTTGGGTCGCTCTGTGTCATGGGGATGTGGGAATCTGCTCCAGGATGGAGCACATGGGAAATGATTCAGCCCCAACTGATTCACTGCCCTGCTGGAGCTGGGGAGCCTCGTTGGGAATAGAGAGCTGGATCAATAATTCTTGGGGAAAAGGCTGCTCAGGAAGCCAGGAGGGTTTTACTGAAAGGAGAGCAGATCCCCTCACGGGGCATCCGAGCACGTGTGGGATGGATCCCAAAGGACATCCCTGCCCAGGGAGGTTGGAGGAAGTTTGTGGGACCAGATCCCCTTGTTTGTGGCCTGCTGTTAATTGCTACTGGTTGTGCAAATAATTACATATCTGAGTGGCTGCTAACTCAGCTTGAAAAGCCATAGAACACAGAGCCACTTAAAATTGGAATCTGTAATTCCAGCAGAGCATTGATCCCTGCCTTCAGTTGCTTTTGAAAATGGGAGATGGGCACTCTGGAAAATTTCACCCTGGATCTCCTTAGCCATGCGGGGGAGGCCCAAACACAGCTGGGCAAACCTGGAAATAGCTGCTTTTCAAATTACAGGAAAAGCAGCAACATTTTCACTGTATAATAAAGAAAATAACAGCAACGAACCTCGAGGAGCCTCCAACTATTCCAAACAAGATAATTGGAGGCTGGAGCACAATGTATTTTTAGCTATATCAGCTATAAAGTAAACATGTTCTTTGTCCAGGACCACCAGAAATGTTTCCATAAGAAATGTTGGCTTTGTCCCAACCTGATAGAATGCACAAACATTTGTCTGAGGAGCCAGTTCCAACTCTGGTATTTATATGAAGGTTCTGCTGAAGGCACTGGGAGTTGGATATATTGTGAAGGGGAGGCCAAGGTCTTAAAACTGTCATTTTTCCACACTCCCTCTGATAATGCCTTTTGCTTTTGTTAGCACACACATATTTGGGGCAGCAGCTCTTGGTGTGAGGCTTCTGTCCAAGCACTGCAAAGCACATGAATTTCTTTTTTCCTTTCTTTCCCTGGTTTATCTGGGTTGTATCAACAGCTGATGCTGATTTGCAGAACCCTCTTGATTTCAGTGCAAAAAGGAGCATTTTTTTTCCCTACAGCATCAAGAAGATGCACTTAGAAAGGAGATATTAAATGTAAATTGATGTAAGTACCACGGAGGCCGACAGAATAACTGAGTTTTACTGCAGCTTTTTTTTTTGCCTTTTTCTTCTTTTTGATTGCCTTGTGCCCCAGTAATTCAGTCTTCCTTGGAATGTTTTGTATGCACTCTGGGTTATGGAAGATCATCTGAATTTCCTTGGCATTTCCATCCACCCCTTTTCTCCTGCTGAAATTGCCCTGCCCATCCAAGCACTCGGCCCCATCAGGATGCCTGGAATCTCCTGGGAGAGAGGAATGGGAGTGTGTTGGCTTTGGGATTTCAGCTTTGGAGTTAGAGACAAGCTCTGATTAATGACTTTTCAAACAGGCACCTTCAGAACCCCCTCCTGTGTCCACTCCCTGCACCCTTAAGGCTCGAGCACAAACACATTTCCATGAGTCTGACACAGATTTGGGCCAATAAACTCTGCTGAAATAAATAAAAGGACCAGCACAGCTTAGAAAAACTGGGTTTCACATTTAGAGGTACCAGGGATACAATACCTTCAGAAACAGCTTCAAATTCCACTTCTCCCCCCTATTTTCTATGGGGAAAAGGCAGAAATAGTGGAATGTGTATTAGGGAAGTTTGGATTAAGTTTTAATTGGAGCATCTGTCCTTTCTGGGGTAGGAGGGTGTGTGCTTGGCTCTCTGGGGTGTCTTATTTGTTTGCTGTGCTCCTGGCTATCAGGAAAAGGAGGAGCTGAAAGAAATAGAGGGGCATAAAATTACCAAGTGGCTAAAAATAGAGGAGAGGGAGCTGGGTTTGGTAGCCACCAACCAATATCCTGTAGCTGGGGCAGAAACAGAAGGGGTGTAAATAACAGAGATCAGTCAAAAATACAGGGGAGAAAATAGCTGGTGATAAATGAGAAAGTGAGATGTCTCCATAGCTTTAAAGAAATCTGAATTAAACTGAGAGTGGGAGGGGGACAAGGCTCTGTGGATCCAGGAGCAGCAACAATGGGCAGGGAGTTTATGGTAAACCAATAAAATGTTCTTGTGTCTGAATGTGAAATGAGACTCTGAAAAATGTGGTCTCAAGGCACCTGCTAAAGAGCTTACTGGAATCTTAATAAATGACTCACACTGCCATAATCTGAGCCTGACATCAACTCACAGGGCTGGAGCTCTTCAGCTCCAGAGAGGGGGAAGGGGAGGCTGCAGACAGGGAGATAGGCAGGTGAAAAACCATTCACCCAAGAGAGATGGATCATTTTGTTATTCTCAGCTCCTCTGCAACCCCAGAGCCAAGGAGACTCGAGCAGGGGGATTCTGAGCACCCAAAGGAAACGTGGATTTCGCTTTACCTTGAAAACCCTCACCTGGTGCTGTGGGTTGTCTTGTAAAGGGTGTGTGGTTTCCTTCCAAACCCAAAAGAGGATTTTAGTGGGAAGAAAAAAACCAGATGAGAGAGTTACCAGCACAAAAGAAGGGTGATCTTTGATGGTACTGAGGGAGAGATTCATTCTTCTCTCCTGGTCTTGGCTCTGCCACAAACTTTTCTTTTGCTTCTGGAAAATCCTTTCACTCCATTCATTTCAAGGTTGCAAAAAAAACTTTCCCTCTCCATAGAGATACACTGAAAACTCCCCATTTATTAATTATTTTAATCTTCTATAAATTTTGAACAGGAATATTAAATATTAGTTTCCTCTCTGGCAGTGCATTGCAAACCTCAGCTTGAAACAGAGAACTTCTATTTCCAGGCCTTGAATGACAGCACTGTTACAAGTGCCCCAGAAATTGGAAAATTCAGCCATGCTGAGCAAATTGAGGGGAAAGAGAAGGCAGAGCATCAGCTTTGGACTTACAAATGTGCTGCATGGGGCATTTTTCTATTCCCTCTTGTTGATTTGGCCACCGTGGAGGGAAAGTTGAGATTTTATCCAAGTGCTCAGTGAAGCCCTGTGGATATTCCAGAGCTCTGCACACAAAAGCCAGATTCTGCTACAAGAATAAATGCTAATTTTCCTGCTGTAGCCCAGATGCAAGGGCCAGTAAGGAACTATTTACCATGTTTTGTGTGCAGGAGAAAATCACAGCCTGTGGCCACAGCTCTTGGTGAATTTTAGAGCAACTGGCAACTTATTAGTCATGGGTTTAAAAACCAGCTCGTGGTTTTTAATATGAATAATTTCAATTTTTTCTTTGTGATGGTTTTTCTTTTTTCCTTTTCCGTTTTTGCCCATGTTGGTGTTACTGGATACTTGAGTTTTTCAGGCATTTTGCTCTCTTGCAAGTTTAATGACAGGGATGTAAAACTGATGGGGAACAGAAGGGATTGGATCTCTAATGGATTAAATCTGAATTTTTCCAACTTGGGAAAAAAAAAATTGCTTTGATCACTTTCCTTAATTTGCACTTCTGGTTTTTGCACCCTTGATTTCAGCTTTAAAGCAGGAGAATGGGTGCAAAGAAGAGTTTCAGTATCCATCTAAAAATAGCTGCAAAATGCTCAAAGAGGAACAAATAAAATAACCAAAAACCTTTCAGAAGGTGGGGTGGCTTTTTTGTCTTTCGCAATCCAGGATCTTACAAATGAAATACAGTTCAAAAAAGCAACCACAGAACAAACCCAGCAGAAAAACCCCAACAACAACAAACCCCAAGCAAGCAGAAAAAAGTCCCAATCAGACCTGGAAATCAAATTCAGGTTGTGCAATGTTCTCCTGTTTAATTCAGATTGTTTAAAAATAAAGCTTCAATGTTTCTGTCATTTTTTTCCCCTCCCCTCTCTGGTTTTGCTGTTTGCTCTTGAAGCAGCGTTTGGCCTTGGAGAGGCAGCTTTGTGTGCTAAATTTCCCTGGGAATGGCTTTTAAGGATGGATCCATCCTAAAAGTGCTCAGCCTGAGGGGATTTTGGTTCTCAAGGACTCCATGCCGTGTAGGAATACTTGGATGACAAACCATAAATTATGCTGGTTTTTCAGAGGACAACCCAGTACTAAATTTTGGCCAAAACATATTGGTAATCTCAAAAGAAATCCTGTGAAATATTGTGGAATAATAAACGTATCGAGGGAGAGCTGCTCAGCCCAGGCTGGTTCAAGGAAAGGGAAAAGGGAGGAACAATTCAGCATCCCAAGGGAAGTTTGGGGTTAGATTCTGCTAATTTTCATGAAGTTTGGGTGTGCTGAGCTCTGGGATGGTTTGGGATCAGGAGAGGGAAGAAGCTGTGTGTGCCCTGGAGGTGGTTGTGGTGTGGCTCTGCACAGGGGACACGTGCTGGGGTCACCCCTGAGCTGGGAAGTGTTGGCTCCTGTCCTGTCCTGTCCTGTCCTGTCCTCTCCTGTCCTGTCCTGTCCTCTCCTGTCCTCTCCTGTCCTGTCCTGTCCTCTCCTGTCCTGTNATTGGGAACTTCAGCCATCACCAGAGAAAGGGCATGTGGAAATGTTTGGGGAAAAGAGAAAGAGGTGGGAAACGGGGGCTCATGCACCAGTTATTCCAAGCAGGAAAATATGTTCATTGTCTGCAGACTGCTTCTACCTGAACAGTTTTCTAAACAGGCACAGGTAGTGATGCAGTGCCAGGCTCTGCAGGTTGTCCTTGTAGAGTTTGACAGGAAGACATTGAAGTTTTCTCTAAGGTACAAATCTGGTACAAACCTCTGTCTATATTCTAGACAGAAATGGTTGAATTATAAGTGATTGCAGAGGCTTGGGCTGTCTGGAAAATTGCTATGACCAGTTGGCCCTCTTCCACATGTCTTAAATCACACTACAGCCTTAGCTGAAACTCCTCTCCTCTCCTCTCCTCTCCTCTCCTCTCCTCTCCTCTCCCATCTCCCATCTCCCATCTCCCATCTCCCATCTCCCATCTCCCATCTCCCATCTCCCATCTCCATCCCCTCTCCATTTCAGCCACACCAGGAGTTTGTTCCTTGGGAGAAAATATTCCTGGAGGACTGAGGGAAATGCTCCTGGTGGTTTGGGGCAGGGGGAAGTGGAGCTGCCCCGTTCCTCAGCCACGTTCCCAAGGATGTGCAGGCAAAGCTGTCCTGGCCCACGTGCCTCAGTGGGCAGCCTGAGGAGAGATTTCCCAGCCAGAAAAACCCACCAGACCCCAGGGCTCTGGGGAAATATTATTGCTTTAACCTTATCTCTTATGGAGGGAGAGGGGGAGGAGGCTGGATCCGAAAATAAACCAGATGGCTCTGTCATTGTAAAAAGCCTCTTTGGATACGAGTGCAGAGAATTCCATCCCTTCCTGTGCTGGGGGCAGAGCCTGGCAGGGCAGGGAGAGCCCCTTCCCCTCCAGCTGGGTGGGGAGAGCCCCATCCCTGGGAACCACCCCAAAGTCAGGGACACTTTGTGTTCATGCTCAAGCCAAATCCACCACGTCCCTGTGCTGGTGAAGACTGGCAGCAGGAATAGGAATCACTTCCCACAGCTCTGTCTCCTGTGGCTCCTTGGAATATCCCCTCAGAATCTTCTTTTTTCCTCCCTTGGATGCCAGATTTGCTGCCAGGCAGGCACAGGTGAGGGGAATGGAGGAGCACTCCTGCTTTATTCCTTGTCTCATCTCTTTTTGCTAAATTTCCTGAATATTTTCAGATGTATTTTTTTTAAAGTCTTTCCACCCTGATTAGTTTTGAGGTCACACCACTCCAGCCTTGGCTCCAGTGAAATCAACACCAAAATTTCCACCTTCCCCAGAAGCTCAGGTTTAGCCCCTGGCACTCTCCTTGGGAATATTCCCCACTTTTGGCTGCAATCAGTTGTGTTTTACCTTCCCTGTTGTTGCAGCAGGGTTTGCAGAGGTGTGTGTGGTACCAAGCTCTGCCAGAGGAACTTTTTGGGAAAACTCTCCTAGGGCAGCCAAGATGAGCCCAACCTCTTTGGAATAATTGTTTGTGTGTTTTGCTTTGGGTTCCCTTTGTTTTTCTAACTCGGCTGCCAACATAAAGAACCAGGGGAAATCATTCTGAGCAAAATTGCAATTTTCTTTATTTTCCTCTCTCCTCGACAAATTAAAAAAAGAGAAATCTTTCATTTCACCAAAGCCCTGAAGTGTTTCATTTGGGTCATTAGGAAAAAGCAAGGGAAATGAAGGGTTAGACTTCAAAGGAAGTGCCTGGGGGCAGCTCCCATCCCTCCAGGATGGAGGAGACCCTGCTCCAGCCCTTTCCTCTGCTGGAGAGGAGCTGAAAACTCCTGTCCTGCATCCCAGGAAGGTTTGCTAGGAAGAGCAAAAGGGGTGAGGATGGGACTGGGTGAAAAATGAGCTGGAGGAGACTCAGGGTAGAGGTAAAAATAAAAATAAGCAGTGCTGTAAAAATTCTTTATTTGCTTTCAAGCTGCAACTTGGAAAATGAAGTTTTGGTTGTTTGTAAGGTTCCTGAATTTCATATAAACGTGGCAGATCAATTTACATAAAAGGTATCTATATTGATTTTATCACAATGCAAATTTGTCAATGTGTGTTTTAAAAGTGTTTTCAAAGGTTATGTAGCACACATTTTAAGATGTGACACCTTCCCAAGCACAGCAGAGATGGCTTGAGCTGTGCAAACCCTGCTTGTCTGGGGCACGTGTCAGTGTTTGAGCACCACTGAACTGTCGTGCTCTTACTGGCTGTAGCTTTTGTCTCTGCCTCCAAATCAACCATAAAATAGTTAACAAAGAAAAAAAAATTAAAATCCAGGTATCCAAAAATGAATCCAGAGTAGAGCTGTTGTGTGAAACAAATATTATTTGTTGTGGATGTTTCTGCAGTGCCTAAAGGGGCTCCAGAAGAGCTGGAGAGGGACGTGGGATAAGGGATGGAGGGGCAGGGAATGGCTTCAGACTAAAAGAGGATGGGGTTAGATGAGATATTGGGAAGGAATTGTGCCCTGCGAGAGTGGGGAGGGGCTGGGCTGGAATTCCCAGAGAAGCTGGGGCTGCCCCTGGATCCCTGGAATGTCCCAGGCCAAGCTGGTCAAGGCTTGGAGCAGCCTGAGACAGTGGGAGGTGTCCCTGCCCATGGCAGGGGTGGCACTGGATGGGCTTTAAGATCCTTCCAACTCAAACCAGACTGGATTCCACAATTTTACTGCTTTTGGAGGTACAGCCTTGCCCTGAAGATGGGCACCAGCAGCCTGCTGGCAGCACTGGGGGTTGGTGTCCATGCCAGGGGTTCGTGTCAGTGCCAGGGGTTGGTGTCAGTGATGGGGGTTGGTGTCCATACCAGGGGCTGTTGTCCATGCCAGGGGTTGGTGTCTGTGATGGGGGTTGGTGTCAGTGCCAGGGGTTGGTGT
>VYXF01009096.1:49437-65085 GCA_013397295.1 Polioptila caerulea | reverse complement strand
TCGGAGTCTGGGAGCTCCAGGATCCCCTCCTGCTCCTGGATTGGGAGCTCCAGGATCCCCTCCTGCTCCTGGACTGGGAGCTCCAGGATCCCCTCCTGCTCCTGGACTGGGAGCTCCAGGATCCCCTCCTGCTCCTGGATTGGGAGCTCCAGGATCACCTCCTGCTCCTGGATTTAGGGAGCTCCAGGATCACCTCCTGCTCCTGGATTGAGAGCTCCAAGATCACCTCCTGCTCCTGGATTTGGGAACTCCAGGAGCAACATCTGCTGCTTTCAAGAGCATTATCAAGATGAAGGGCAAATGAATGGAAAGAGCAGCCACTCCTGAAGGACTTGAGGCAGAACAGGAATTTCACAGCTTCCCAACTCCCTCCTGGCTCTCCCTGAGCCCCTGCAGGAGGTGCCAGAGCTCAGGTCCATCTCTCCTGGTGCATTACCTTTCATTTCCTTCAGCTTTGAGAAGAGCCTTTCGAAGTTCTCCAGGTCCCCATCCCTCGTGGTCAGGCTGGCCAGCTCCTGGATGTCCATATCCAGCATGGGATCTGAAATACAGCTTGGCTGAAATGATTCTGGTTTCTCAGCAGAAAACCAGGATTTTAACAGCTGCAAATCCCATTTGCAAATTCCAATGTCATAGGAGAGAAAGAAACATTTAATTTACTGATTGCTCATACAGACAAATCATGGCATTGTTACAGTGGTGATTAATTTTCTGGAAAAAATCCTTCCCTGGGAGGGTGGGCAGGCCCTGGTAGAGGAGCCCAGAGAGGCTGGGGCTGCCCCTGGATCCCTGGGAGTGTCCCAGGCCAGGCAGGATGGAGCACCCTGGGATAGTGGAAGGTGTCCCTGCCTGTGGAGTGGAATGGGATGAGCTTTAAAGGTTCCTTCTAACCCAAAATATTCCAGATTCCATGATTCTGTGAAACATTACATGGGAGCTCTTCCAGTATTTAAGATTTCCTGCTGATTCCAGAATGATCTGTCCAGAAACAGCCACAGTGAATGCAAGAGCTGTGCTGAGACCACAACAAACATTCAGATCTCACACACTGGTAAGGAAGTCCCACCTCCTGCAATGCTGCCATCACTGAAGGACCCTCCTGGCCCTGGCAGTGCCTTTGTGCCCCACTCTTCCCTGAGCTGGAGCCAGGGGCTCTGTGGGCCTGGCCCTGCCATGGGGGGATGCTCCCAGCAGAGCTGAGCTCACCTGCAGCACTGGCAGGCTCCAGGCTGTTTGTGCTGTTTGTGCCAGCTCCATCCTCCCCACCATCACACTGGGATTCTTCCCTGTCTCCTGGGGATGGCCTGGACTGGCAAGAACAAAGATATTTCAGTATCCAGTAACAAAGTATCCAGGAAAAAACAGCAGCAAATCAGGTGCTTCCTGCTTTTCCTTCCAAACCTTGCACTTTATCTCAAAGTGTGACTGCAAAACCTGTGCCATGGCAAGGCACTTCTACAGCACTGCACACTGGGGCTGCATGAAGGGATTTCAGGAAGGATTTGTTGGGGTTTTTCAAATAACACCATGAAATGACAGGTTTTGTACTGCCCAAAAGGGGATAATTAGGATTTAATCAAACCCATCTTGAATGGAGCTTTTTGTGCTCCTCCCTTTGGCTCTGTGGCACAGTGGGGAGGTCCCAGGCAGCAGCCCATGGGTGAGGGCAGGGAGCAGAGCAGGAAGCAGGAATTACTGGAATTACTGTTTACTTCTGTCTCCGGGGTCTCTGCACAGCCACGGCTCCTGTTTGCTCCTGCCAAGGTGCTGAGGAGACCAAAGCTCTGGGTCCTGTCTGCAAACAAAGCACAAAGTGCAAAATTACTGAGACTGGCCAGGTGGGAGAGGGAGAGTTTCACAGCACCAAGGAGAACTGTGCCAGTGCACACAAAATCAGATTTTAAGCAGAAATTTCACATCATCTCTAAGCTTTAAACTGTGTTAGCAACGTGTACTGCTGGATATTCCCCCCAGGGAAGAGATGTGGGAGCCACAGGAGGTGTGGGGGGTTTTTAAAGCTTGTTGGAGTCTCTGCCCTGTGAGGAGCTGAGCTGGTAAATTCCAAACGAGGCAGCTGGAAAATCCAGAGCAGAATTTGCTGTTCCTGGTGCCCAGGTTTAACCTCCAGGGGAAGCAGCCCCGAGTCTGGGGTTGGATTCAGGAACAACAACAATGGCAAAGAAATTTGTGAAATATCTAATTCAGAATTCCTGGGTGGATTCATCCATCAATCCAGGGTTTCTTCTCACTGCAAGGTGCTCTGGGCTGGGCCTAGGGTCTGTCTCAATGCTGTTTTAAAACCCAACCTAAAAAGTGATTTCAAACCTAATCAGTCATCCAAGATAATAAATGTGGTACAGTATTTTTAATTTAAACTGGCTGTACTTTTAAACCTGTTTTATATGAAAAATATGTGCATAATGGCTGATATGATGAGGTGTTTTTTACTAAGTCAGGTTTTTCTAAGTCAGTTTACTACTCAATAGAAACTGGCCTTGCACTGAGTAGTAAATATTTGGAGTTACACAGGCACTCAGGAGATTTTTCTGCAAACCTTTGTATTTTAGTCAACTAAAACTGAAATAATGTGAAGTTATTGTACCAGAAATAGCCAGGAAACAATGACTTCTGCCAGAAGAAAGATTTAATATCACTTTTTAAAAGAAGTATGTTCTAAATTATTACACTCATGACTAAGCTCTAGACTCAACTGTTGAGTTGATGTCATTTGGATGCTCTGTCCAAATTTCCTTGCCATTTCTCCAGACTCTCATTTTGAGAGGTTGGATGTGTAACTGAGCCTGTCCAGCACTCACATAAACACATCTCCAGGAGAGAATTCCTGAGCCCCATTCCCTGTTCCCTGCTCCTGCAGCTGATCTGCTCTGCCCCATCCCTGGCAGCTGTTTGGGGCCACTGGCTCTGCTTCATCCCCTTCTGCTGCTTCAACAGGTCCCTGGCCAAGGAGGGGGGAAAAGGGAATCAGTGGGGCTGAATGAACTCCCTGGAAAATGTTCAGCTGCCTGTGAAGTCCGTCAGGTCACTGAACAGGAGTTGGAGGATAAAAGTTTGGGATTTGCATCCCAAAGCAAAGCAGCTTGCCCAGGTTTCACAGGGCTGAGCAGAGAGCTGGCTTTGGGGAAGCTGAGCCAATTTCTGAGTCACCTCAGGCAAGGCTGGACACTGCAGAGCAGAATGTCCTGCAGAGAGAACATTCCCACACTGGCACAGGGGTGGATGCAGTGATCTAATCATGGCCCTGGTTCATAGCTGGGACTGCAGTTTGTCCTGCACAGAGAAATGGCAGAGGCTCCATATTCCCTCCTCCAACACAGCAGACCCTCAGCCAGAATTAGTACAAAAGCCATCCCTTTCTGGAAGGCCTGGGATGTGCAGCAGGGAGCTCTGAACAGCAGCCATGTGGCCCTGGATCCATGGCTAGGGAGGAGGCAGACACAACACTTGGTTGCAGGCACACCCTTGTAAAACCCTTCCTATAAACTCCATTTATTGGATGTAAAAGTTATTTCAACTTCTGGGTGCAATTCAGGAAGTGGGTGATGCCTTACACAGTGTTCTTAAGGCAGCAAAGCCAAAAATTAGCTCACCCCACTTATTGGAGGAGTCAGTGGCCACGATGGAGCCCAGAGCAGCCCTGGCAGTGTCCCAGGCCAGGTTGGACACTGGGACCTGGAGCAGCCAGGGACAGTGGGAGGTGTCCCTGCAGGGGTGGGGTGGGATTTAGGGCCCCTTCCCACCCAAACCATCCCAGATTCCATGATTCCATGCTCTGTGGAGTTTCACTAGCAGCACTCACAATGCCCTGGACATGGGCTCAGCATTCCCACATTCCTGCTTCATAGCCAAGTGTTTTCCACTGCCTTTACCTATTATTCCTCCAGTCTGCCTCCAGCTGACACATGGTGATCCTCACACATAAAACTGGAATTAACACATCAAAATTCCCAATTTGTTTCAACAGCCTCCCTAAATCAGGTTAATTGGCTGTGATTAGAGCCAGGCTCATTCCTGGCCCCACCTGAGGGAAGTAGCTTCACCTGGGATCACTCAAGCTGGGATTTAAGTAGGAAAGAAGCCCAGCAGCCTCTTCCAAAACATTGGAAATGGTTTTTCTTCTTGCCACAGAAACTCTTGCAGGGACAGAGAAGGCAACAGCAGTTTAATACCTCTGTGGGGAGGGAAATGAAGGGAAAAGAAGCCCTCATGTTCTCCTGCACAAGGAAACTTCCAGAGACTAAAGGGAGCTCCAAAGCCTGGAGAACCAACTTTACACCAGCCCCAGAAAGGATTTGGTGCTGGGAGCCTCCCAGGTAAGACTGCTTGGTTGGCTTTGAGTAGAGAATGCTGCTCTATTTACTCACCAAGCACATGGCGTGGGTGTAAACTTGTTTCTAATTCTGCTGGGCTACATTTGATAATTCTGTTATGGATCTGTGTGAGAATGATGCATTTTAACAGTGAGAGAAAAAAATCTGAAGTGAAACATTTTAATTAATAGGTGTGTGAAAAAACCTGCAGCTTGAGAAGAATTGTGTTGGGGCTTAATGCAACAAAAAAAATGGGTTTGATGTTTGTGCTTGTAAAAAGTTATTCCTGATTTGTCTGTAAATTTAAATTCTGGTGGAAATGGGTTTTTGAATTAAGGCTACACCTACCAGTGCTGTTTGCTACTACACATTTACTACTGGAACTCTCTTAAGGTCTCTGATAACTCTTCCCTGCATGGTTTTCAACCAGCCAGGAACTGCAGAGCATTCAGTGGAAAAATTAAAGCTGAGTTTACATGGCAGCCAGTTTCTAGGATCTGGAGGAAGCTGCAAACAAAAGATTTGTTGCAGGTTGTAAGAAGTTTTATTTTAAGCAAAATGAGCTCAATGATTTCCCTTTGAAGGCACAGTCAGGCTGCAACACCTTCCAAACACAGCTCACTTCCTGAGGGGTTTGTGGTGCTGCAGCAGTGCTGTGTGGGGTTGGTGCTGTGGAGAGAAAATGTGGATTTTTCAAGGAGTCTGACCTTTAGAGAACACCCCAGTGATGGGCAGGAATTTCCCCCCTGTGAAGAGCTGAGCATGTGACTAAATTCTGCTGCTCTGGAAGGTGGCAGCTGCCAAATGCAGGAAATAAGTTGTCAAAAACCCATTTTTAGCACAAGTGAGATAACCTGGCACCATCTGCCAAGGTTACCTGGTTCTCTGCAATGGTTACACTGAATCAGACCCCACCTACCCCTCAGTTCTGATGGGGAATGAGAAATCCTCAAAAAGCTGCATTAAAAAATGGAGTTTAATCATTCTCATCCTGGATTTGCTGAGTCCCAGCAAGCACCTTGCAGACACAGAAGTTACCAGCAGCCTCTGAGTGCTTTAAATGATCCCACAGTTAATTGCTGTAGGAAGGGAGAAGCCACAGCAGTGGGAATTGGGACATCAGAGAGGTGTTGGAAGGTTGGTGGTGGGATGATGAGGCTTTGTGAGCAACAAATTTCAGGCCAAGCACTCCTTAAGAGTTTCATCTTCCTACATTTTCTGCAGCAGTTTGTGTGATTAGAAAGGTAATTAAAGGTTTTCAAGTAAATGGAAGGATCTACACTTGCAACCACAGCATTTCCTTTTCTGATGAGTCTAAGGCTAAAGTGATTTTTCAAAAATTCTAACTCTACCTGATAAATCAGCTTTCTCAGGAAATTATCTGGGGTTGCCCATTTTTTGCAGTGTTGTCAAAAAGTTCTGTGGTTTCCATGTACTCAAGTGGGGTTTTCTGTAGCAAAACCAGTTTTTAAATGTTTGACACAGCTCCTTTGCCAAATCTCATCCCTGCACTTGCTATTCTCATCCCCAATTGAAAAATTTAAAAAAACAAACCCAAAATCCCCGACAACAAATGTGGAATTTAACCTTTACTTCTACACTGAATCAGGTATCAAGCTGATAATTGCAATCTATTTCCTACTAGAGCTTGGTGGAACAAACTTTTGAGTTTTCATTGCAGCCTGCAGAATTACTGGAATATTTAACTCCAATTATTGGTGGAGTGCAAGGCAAAGTAGAGAGGGAACAGGAGCAGGAGGAATTTTACACAGAAATCCTTTCCTGTGAGGGTGGTGAGGCACTGGCACAGAGAAGTTGTGGGTGGAAGTGTCCAAGGCCAGGCTGGATGAGGTTGGAGCACCCTGGGATAGAGGATGAGCTTTAAGGTCCCTCCCCACCCAAACCACCCCAGGATTCTGAGACAGCTCTCACCCACTGTCTGGGAGCTCATCAGGGGAGCATGGAAGCAATGCCTGAACCCTCCTGCTCCCTGGAGAAGGTGCCAGAGTGCTGCAGCTGTGTCTGCACTGCCCCAGCTGCTCAGTTTTACCTCCTGCTAACCCCAGCCCTGCAGGCTCAGGGAGAGGCCCCAGGGCACCTACCCCCCTTCATCACCACGTTGGACCAGACGTTGGCGTTGAGGGCCTGCACGATGCGCTTCACTCCGGTGGACTCAGGGAAATCATCTGCACCAGAACACAAAGAGAGCTCTGAAAACTCCTCCAGGTTAACTCTGAAAACTCCTCCAGGTTAACTCTGAAAACTCCTCCAGGTTAACTCTGAAAACTCCTCCAGGTTAGCTCTAAAACTCCTCCAGGTTAACTCCAAAAACTCCTCCAAGTAACTCTAAAAACTCCTCCAGGTTAGCTCTAAAACTCCTCCAGGTTAACTCCAAAAACTCCTCCAAGTAACTCCAAGAACTCCTCCAGGTTAGCTCAAAAAACTCCTCCAAGTAACTCCAAAAGCCATGCCATGCCTCCAGAGGTGGGGCTGAAGGCCTGCCCTACCCTCTCACAATCATTGTAAGTTCTGCTCCTGCTACAAAACACACATTTTTCACCTTTGACTCATGACAGGTCAAGTAAATGTAAATTAATGCCTCACTTCTTGGGCTGAGCTTCCAGGGATAATGAACTGGGAGCTCAGCATTTTGCAGATATCTAAACCCTTTTTGTTAAATATTTAGTAGGAGGCCTACATCAAATAACATCTGAGTAAATTTTATAGTAACAGACAAGGAACTGGAATCTTTTACCCCAAGATCTTTTACAATGCTGTACAGCATAGAGATGTACTAGAAAATAGGTATCAGAATTTCTTTTCTGTCTTTAAGAGAGCAAAGAACTTGATACAACCATTTAAAAAAGGTGTGATGCCTGTAAAAAATGGAATATTGTAAAGCTGTTGCCACAGTATCTATGTTCATAAGTTCCAGTAATTCTGGGAATGACAGGAACTTGAAAGCCCAAGGAGAGCATTATTCAGATTTTAATGTATTTACTGAATGGATCTGACACCACTTTGGATCAAGTCAGTTTTCCCATTTCCTCAGTTTAGTCAGCTTCCCATGTTTGTGCAGATTGACAAAGGGAAAAATCCCCCAAACAGTCCTTTGGATCCAACAATGTGATTGTTTAGGAATCAATCTCCAGTGACTCAGGGACAGGTGCAGTAATTGAAACAGCCTTTAGAAATGAATTCAAGGCTGAAATCAGATTTTCTGCCCTCTGTGATGCTGCTCTTTGGTTTGATATCAGAGTCATTATCAAGAGTCTCAGTTTAGAGCTCTTGTCCTGACTGTGCAAACAACTGCCAATGAGTCAGAACAAAAGTTCCAGTTTATTTGAGATGAGCTGCCTGAAATGTCAGAATTTTGAGCAGAGATTGGCCCAGTGTGTTTACAGCATCTGCTGTGCCTTTTGTAACTCACCCAGAATGTTTGTGGGGTAAATAAGTTGCTCACTGGAACACAGTTCCTCCTCAGCATGAGTCACAGTGAATCAGATTAAACAGCCAGGAAAGAACATGGATCCCAGTATTCCAAAAATGAACATCCTGAGTTGTTGTTATGGCCATTATTTAAATAGTAAGGAGCTGGTTCTTTACAATTATTCAATAGAAAAAAAACCTTGAGTTAAGGTTGCTATTTTTAAAGCACTTAGTTTTGTTTAGTCTGTCTCCACTTCTGATTGTCCCAGTTTGTGTGAATCAAATCTGTGAATCTCCCTCCTTGACTAAAAAAAATAAAAGGAACATTTTTAAAGGCATGGTGGGGAGAGAGGGAGACTTGTCAGCTACTCAAGATCCAATTTTAGTAGCCTTAAAGGGGGGAAAGGGGTGGGATGTGTTTTAGCTGAAGATTTATAGTGAATTATTTTTGGTGACTGCAGAGTGCTTGGAGAACCTGAAATAGAGCAAATGTTGGTGACTAATTCCTCTCCAGCCTGCAAATGCACTCAGTTGTCTCATTTTATTGCAGAGAGGTCAGGTGTAAATGTTTTTTTTGTGCCACTGAAGTGAGGAGATAAGGCTGATGCTGATAAGGCTGTCAGGAAATGCACAGTCACTTTTCAAGAGTGGAACATCACACTTCTGACTCTTCTTGCTGGTTTGTTTTTTTCATTTTTGAAGTTAGAAATGTTGGGCAGCCAGTGATTCTGAAACTGGTTTATTTCCTGTGTTTTTAACAACCTGCCATTTGCAGCCTATCGTGTCACTGTTTGTACCAAGATTGTATAAAATAGGTTTGAAGTCTTTTTGAAACCAGAATTTTTCTGCTCTCCTGCAGAAAAATGTTTCTTTAGATTGATTTTCCAAGTGGAATATGACCTTCTGATGTATCAATACAGCCCTAGGGCAGTGCCAGAAAAAGGAGCAGATATTATTTTTACGTAGGTGCTGCATAAACAGCAGCTGGATTTGGGAGGGGACAAATGGAATTTCTCAGAGGAAATAACCTCCTCCTCCTCCTGACCTTTTATAGCTGAGACTAAGCCCCAGCAACTGGGAGCATTCCATGCTGTAATCATGTGGCACAGCAACAATTGCAAGGGGCATAACTTTATTTAGAAGATATTCTGGGGGCACTTTTTCATTCTCCAAATGGCAAGAGAAGCAGCAGACCTACCATCCTCATCAGGCAGCTCCTCAGGGCTGAGCTCCACCAGCTCAAAGCCATGCTTGATGCACCACTCTTGAGCTTTCTGTCTGTTTATACCTAAATTGGGAGACAAAAATGGGTATTAAAGGTGCACATTTGAGACCAGTATCAGTGTATTTATCAGAATATTTAGCTGTGTTTTATTCCCCCAGAGTTGTTTGCTTGATCTGGAGGGTACAGCAGCTGGCATGGATCCTCCATTCACTGTGGAGTCCAAAAATAGAGTTAAACTCTTCCTTGGAATTGAGGAATAGAATCAAATGGTTTTGTAGAGGGTACAATGTGAGTGTGAATGAAGATTTCTGTGAACTCTGGGTTTGACACTGAATTAAGCTGCAGGGACACATCTGCACCTCCCAGCTTGCTGTTGTCTAGAACCACAGCAAATGTGTGAGTTCAATGGCCAAATGACAAAAAAAATGGAATTAAGCAAGGGAGCCCTCCCCATTTTTCATCAATTCCTGCACATCCAGCAGCAGGAATGCCTTTGACCCCCCTGCAGTGGCAGGACCCAGAGCTGACTGAGCAGTCTGGTAAAATTCTGCTTCAGTTTTAAGCACATCCCACTGAAGGTTTCAGCTCCTGCTCCCCAGAGTGCTCCATGAGCTCTGCAGGCCTGTCTCACCCACACTCTGAGAAGCCACTGCTGAGGTCATTACAAAGTCAATTATTAGGCAATTATTCATGGCTCTAAGTGAGGATGGGAGGTCTTTGGGTCTCCTACCATCCTCAGACACTCTGTCACAAACCAGGATCATCACTTCTGGCAGCCACTCTTCTGTCAGGGGAAGCCATTCAGAGACACCCTCCAGCCCAGTTTTCTACAGGGGAAAAGAAAAATATTCTTTGGAATACACCCTACAACAGTTCAGTTTTTAATAGTATTAGAAAGGAATTCTATAAAGAAATAGGCTTTTTTTGTCTCCACCTTTCTAGTTTCTGCTAAACCAGTTTTCACTGCTGCTGGTTTAGCAGACACAATTTGGATAAGATCCTCTGAATTTTAAGTTTAACTCCCTAAATTCTGTCTGTCCTAAAGGAGCCTTTAAGAAGCAGCACCAGCTAGGAATAAAGCTGGAGATGGTGAGCTGGATTTGCCATGGTGGCATAATGACTCTTGGAAACCCCTCTTCCAGCTGCAGGAGAGGAGTAAGAGAGAAGGAAACTGCTGCTTCTGTTGGCAGGGAAATTTAGTATTTAGTATTTGATATTGATCTTCTGCCAATGAACCTGGGGCATGGATGGAGAATCTGATTTGTGGTTCTCACTGTGATAAGGCAGCTCCATGAGAGAGAAAGCAGAATGAAGAGAAGAGCCTTACTGTTGTGCTGTCAAAGTACACAACAAATGCCTGCACAGCCTCAGCAATCTCTCCAGTCACGTGGAATGTGCTTGGGACCACACAGAGGTGGATATCTGCAGAATAATATTTGTTGTCTATCGTCCAGGGGTAGAAATTCACTCTTCCACTCGTTATTGCACCCACAGTAAGGTCATCTTTTCCTGTGATACCTGCAGGAGAGAAAATGGATGAGGAGGAGGGTGAAAGCAGCATCAAGAAAATAATTGGTCTAGAAAAGTACATTGCCAATGCAGATCCATCTTCACTATAATAAACCAGCATACAACCAGGATCTTTAACAATTCAACTCAATTTGTTACTCTGTCCCAGATTTTATTGCTTAGCTTTCAAAAGAGTTTATTTTCTAGTTCTCAATATAAACTATGGTTCAGAAGCTGCAGAAAGCCTTTTGTGTTCCTGGAAATGCCTTTTCAAGCATTAACCTCAAACTTGGTACCCGTAAACAGGATGTATGGAGAGAAAACTTCAACTTTATTACAGCCCTTGCATGCTCATGGAGATGTAAAGATCTGTTTGACTGTGACCAAAACCTGAAGGTAGCTAATGAGAAAATAAACACAGTTCCTGCCACTCAGGTGTAATTCCCATTAAATTCCAGGCAGGAGCTCAAGCATTACAATCCAGTGCTTTGCTCAGGTGCTGTCAAACTCTGCCCTTCGAGGCAGGAACCTTCCCAGGAACTCTCCTGGAGCTGAACTGGAGCTGGAAGCAGAGCATGCCATTATTCCTGGAGGGAAAGGCCAGGATATCTTGGTGAGGCTGGATGAACTCGTGCACACTTTGGAACACAGGTCAATTATTTCTAAAGTGGACTGAGTCATCCAGAATTGCCCTGGGCAGCAGAAGAGTTAAAGAACAAAGTACGTGGCTTTTCAAGGATTTGTATTTTAAGGTACTGAGGGAGAGTTCCTGGAGCTGCTGGAACAGGCTGTTCCACAAATAGTCTGCAGATGAATTTGAATTTCTCTGTATCTTATTAGTAAAAAGACAGGAAAACCTCCTTGCCAAGGCTGCAGTCGTTTTTACAACTCAAGTGCAGAGCTGAGAAATAGATGTGGTGAATGAGCACGGGGCACAAGGCAGGGAGGGCTGTAAACCAGGATTATTTGCAGCCCTGAGGAGGAGACACAAGCTGAGGGAGAAATGTGACCTTGGAAACAGAAACCTGTAGCCATTTCCTACTTAAGAGGATGAAACAGGAGTCTCCTCTCTGGGTTTCTTAAAATAAGAAGTGCCACATCAGGTTCAAGCTTGATTTCATTTTATTTTGGATGGCAATTATTTTTCAGAGTAATGAGTCTTTAGTCAGATGATAATCCATGCAAAGATTACCCTCCTCACTTTGGAGCTGGGGGACAGTGATCCTGAGACACCACCAAACAAACCTGGATCCTGAGCTTTGTATTCTCACAGGTTTCATTTTGAATATCAATTTTCCTTTACTGCTGTTCTGACAGCTAAAAATAAGTAACTAAATTAAAATAAGTCTGAGCTAAGAGAATGACAAGAAAATGCCACAAGAGACTAAGAATAAAAGGGTCCACAGAAATTACTGAAAGCCAGAAAATCAGCAGTCTTAGGGAGGAAAATGGGGTGAGGAAAGAGAGTCAGCTCCAAAGTCACTTGAGACAGTCACCCTAGCAAGGATACAAAGGGAAAGAACTTCTATAAATGAGTATTTATCAAATATGAAATATTTGATAAATAAAATGTGAAAATGAATTTTGCATTTTTTTGGTAAGGGGTATTTTTCTAGAGGAGTTCATGGACAAATTTAGGTCTCAAAGCACTGCTAGAATGAGGCCATGTCCCATTTCCTATTACCTGCTACTTGTTCCTGTATTTTAAGGGGTTTTCTTTCATCCCATTGTGCTGCTGATTATCCATCCTTCATCCCCAGATTTTGCCAATTCCCTGTGAAATTTCTCTCCCAGTAAAAATGGATGTTACACACTGGACTCCAAGGGCTTCAGGAACGTGGTGAAGGGATTCAGCCCTGTTGTGTCTCAGGCTGCTGGTGGGGTTGTAAGAAATTGCTGCACAACAACCTGATCCCTCCTGGCAGGAAACTGAGCAGCTTGTCAGGAGCTCTCTCCCAAAGAAGTCACTTGGAACAATTCAGTTTTGGTCTTTAGAGCAAACAAGCAGAGACTACAAAAGAAAGATACACTGCAGCTCAAAGTGAGTTCTCATTTGATGCAGGAGTTTGTTCTAAGGGTTGTATTTACCACTCCAGCATTCCAGAAATTTCTTTCCAAGACAGCCTGGATTTTAATGAAAGCAGGAAATTTAGCCAGAATACTTTGGTATCTAATTTAGAGAGTATTGAGCAGAATCAACTCCTAGAAAATGAATATGGCAAAGGAGGTGGCCTGTCCACCTGAGCCCTTGTGAGTGAGTGATGAGTGAGTTACTCCTTTTCAATGAGAAACTGCTCAGCCATTGGAAGTGTCAGTGGTTTGCCATGCACAGAGCCTGGAAAAGCACGGGAGTCTCTGTGCCCACAGCAGGAGCCAGGCCTGGGCTGGCCCTGCCCCCAGCACCAGCAGCTCCATGGCTGACAGCAATGCCAACTCCTCCAGCTGCAGCACCAAAACACACCAGGAGAAGTTCCTGGCACTGCCAGAGCTGCTTGGTGGCACCCCAAGGCAGCCCTGTGACTGCTGGACTCTTGGTGCACTGAAATGATGCTCCCAGTACTCCCAGCAGCTGCATCCAGCTGCACACTGGGTTTGTGCTGTACCAGGAGCTGCCTCCTGGCTGGGAGTGAGCTGAGGCCATTTCTGGCTGCCCCAGCACCAGCCCGGGGTCATCACCTCCTGCAGCCTCCAAAGCCCTGCCCTGCACTAACATCACCAATCTGCTGGTGAATTCCCCTTCTCCAGTTCATCCCAAGGCTGATTTTGCTCTGTTTGTATCAGAAATCCATGAAACAACAAACAGCAGCTGCCACACGAGGTCAGTTCCTGGCCAGCCCAGTAACTGATCCTGCTGGTGTCACAGCTCCAGAACTTCCCAACTTCTCTGGAAGCTCCCCACAGGAAAAGGTTTCATTGCTGCCAGGCAGTCACTGCTTTGTATTCCTCAGCAAGTTCATCAGTTGTGTCCCTTCTTCATTCAAAAATATTTATAAATTTTAATAAAGCACACAATAGTTATGACCAGTATTTTTAGAAATTATTTGCAGCTATTTACAAAAATGCTTGTTCATTTTACTGACTTAAATATCGACTTTTAATTTCATATTTTATCATAGAGACAAAATTAAATAATGGTTTTGAATACAAGAGAGGCCATGGCAATGTTATAACATCTCACATTCCCTTCCCATTTTTAATGCTGAATCTTACTCAGCCTCCTGAAAGTGCAAAGACTTTTGAAAAAGGGGAGTTGAAGAGCAGCAATAACTTTTCAGAAGAGTTAAATAATCAGAGAACCAGGTGTAGCTCCCTTGCAGTAATTGCCCTGTTCTCTAATACCCAAGTGGTATTTAAGCACTTCTAGCACATTGTGTGCCTAATAATAATTTTTTTAATTATCACAACTTCTTTTTGCAGTTTTTTATATCAAAGGGATTAAGGCATTGATCACTTTTCATAGTGTTTTTCAGATTGAATCAATATTTTAAGAATATAACACCCTAAATGCTCCCAAATCCTCAGAGTTCTCAGGTACCAGAGCAGTTCCCACATTCTGGGCCTTGAGAGCCACCTGGTGGAACAAACCATAAAAAATACTCCTAAAGTTACACCGAGGAGTAAAGAGAACCCAAACATGCTGGGGAGGAGGAGGAGGGGAGTGGTAAAAATCCAAAAAGAGAAGGAGGAACAATCCCATCAGCCAGTATGGAAACTGCACCAATCTTACTTGCTGGTTTGTGATAAATCCATCACAATAATGACAGGCAGATCTCTGCACTTTAAACAGCTTTGCTTTGCTCCAGTGTCCATGAATTAAAGCATTCAGAGCACCTTGCAAAACACAAAAATATATCTGGCAAATGTGCCATCAGCTGCTTCTCATCCTCAAGCCATTCTCCATTTAGCAGGAGGAAAACCCTGCCAAAAGTCTGGGAATTGGCCTGCAAAGTTCTGAGAGGCTGTTTCACCCCACCAAACCCTCCCCACTGCTGCCCCATCCCTGCCAGAGTGTCCTTGAATGCTTCACAATCTGCTGCACCTGATTTAATGTCACTTGTTATACAAAGCAGGCACTTAAAATGCTGAAGGTATTTATTTTATCAAATGATTTTCTTTCTTTCAGGAGAATTTTAATGTAACCCAGTCAAGAGGACACACAGACAAGACTCCAGTTTTGGTACTGGTTACTTGAGATATTTCAAGGTGAGTAATAATTAAAAAAAAAAAAACTGAGCTTAAATTTTAAGACTTTCTCAGATTGAACAGCTTTTGCTCACCTACCTGTTCTACCTGTTTTGTTTCACTATGCAAAACAATCAAAGGGGAATCCTAGAGGACCCTTGAATAATTCCTTCCAATTTGCTTATACCTTTCTCAAAAATAAGCTAATAATAATAATGTTTTTGGTAGAAGCTTTAAATAATTCAGGGTCATGCAGCTGCTTTGACAGAGGAGCCTCTGACTGCAGATCTTGTGCTGTTATTTTTGTTCCAAAATGTGCTTTAAGGAGGTGGAAAGAGCCAGTTCCTGGGGACAGCCCTGTTCTTGGTGAGGTCCTGAGTAACAATTGCTCAGGAAGAGATAAAAACAAATCTAGAGAAAGGATGAGGGAGTTATTACATCTCAGTGTGCACAGCAGACTGTTCATGTTCAAATAAAATCCAGGGCTGTCCTAACATGGGGAACCCAGCAAGGTCTGAACAGCTTCTTCCTGGAATCTCCCGACTTTAAAACCACCAAAAATTCCACCATGGTTTCTTTTTCTATCAGATCTTATTCTTGTGCTCCCCTTTTGAGCCATAAAAATGACAACTGGTTCCCAGGAAAACCCCTTTCTCCTGAATGAATTTTGGGTACTCGGTATGAAGTGTAACCTGCAATTCCACCAGCTGCACAACAGACAGAATTTTTAGCTTTCCCTTTTAATCCTTCCGCATCGAGAAACCTGTGAATTATTTCCTTAAAGCACTAAGGAGGCTCCTGACAGTCTCTGCAAGGGATCGGGGGCTGCCTGAGGGGAGAACTGCGACCTTGACGGGAAAAATGAGAATTGAGGGGAGAGCTGAGACCCTGAGGGGCAAATTGGGATAGCGAGGAGACGGCGGCGACCCTGAGGGGCAAATTGGGACCGTGAGGGGACGGCGGCGATTCTGAGGG
>VYXF01009096.1:37947-48522 GCA_013397295.1 Polioptila caerulea | reverse complement strand
GGTGAGGCGGTGCCGCCATGGCCGCGGGCGGAGCGGGGCGGGTGCGTTCGGACAGCGCCGGGACCGGCACCTCCCTCCCCGGACCGGCCTCTCCTGCCCCGGCAGAACAGCCGGAGCACCCCGGGTTATCCCTCAGCACCCCGGGTTATTCCTCGGCCGAGGCGCGGCGCGCCCGGTGCTGCTGAGGGGCCGGGGGTGCGCCGGGGTTCGGCCCTGCCTGAGGGGCAGCGGCCGGTGCGTGTGGGAGCAGGGCTTGGGCTGTGGATGCTGCGGGTTTTGGGGCCTCGGAGGCGTTCAGTTAATGTAAATTCATGGTTTTGACATGGGCTGGTGTGGTCTCCTCACAGGCTGCCTGGAGTTTGTGTCTCGTTAAGGCTTTGGAGATCGCTGCCTTATGAAACCACCTGTGCCACGATGGTGAGATGTGTGAGGAAACATCATTCCTTAAGTGGAGAATCTCAGTCCTGAAGTTTGTCTCTGCTTCGTGAGGTTTGTTTTTAAATAGAGTTTTTGCCAGCCTTTCTACAGTCAATGACTAAAAGGCATTGGCTTTGTATTCTCCTATTTATAATAATACAGAAATATGGGAAGTCGCATGGATCTTTTTCCCTGTATTTAGGAATAATTTGAATTAAATCCTAGCTAACCCTATGGGGTTTGGTTACAGGTATGATTTTTGTCCTAACTTGATTTTTAGATTCAAGACCCTCAGAAGCTTAAAATGGAAAAAACTAACTTGAAAGGAAATGCAGAAGCTGTGGAGATTTGTGACCTCAGAAAAGCAACTGAAAGGACTGAACTTGGGCTGAGAGTAAGTAAAATAGAGCAGATCCAGAAAATGATTCAATTTTTTAAGACTGTATTAATAATTCACTTGGACCACTTATTTGCTGCCTTACAAGATCCCTTTGCAATCAGCAGCTGATGAGATTACTCAGACATTACAGTTCAGAATGATGGCTCCTTTTTTGGGTCATCAGAATTAACTGATCTTGAGCCCAGCAGCCAAAATCAGATTTTTAGTCTGACAAAGGCACAAAGTTTATCAACTTCTCAGTCAAGCAAAGATCTGGATTGCTTAATGAACCGAGTTAAATAAAATTAATATCCTTTACAGCTTTGTAATAGGCTAAACATAATTTTTTCTCTCTAACAGAAACACGCTGAAAATTATTTAAATGTTATAAATGGCCAAGAGTTAACTCTTTCTTCAGCTGGTAATAAAGAAGTAAATTCCAAAGAATCTCCTAAGTGGTAAGTGAAACAGATGTTTTATTGCAGCAAGACACAAAAACTGAGGTGACATGATCACATAAAACAACTGGGAGTATTGACCTAGAAAAAGTTTGTTTAGTCATTTTCTATTTTGATTTGAAGTTAGAAAATAATACAAATGTAAATGCAATTCTAAGTGGCTCCAGCAGTGCTCTGCTAACTCCTTTTACTTTTGCTAAATGCAAATTTAAATAAAAACACAGTCATTTGGACAGAAGTGGATGGGAGCAGAGTGGGTTTGACAGGTAAAAAGTTGATTTTAGGACTCTCACTGCCTGTTTCTGTCCCAAGCAGGAGCCTTCCTGGTGGTGCCTGTCAGAAGCAGCTGGTTTTGCCCCCAGTGGAGCCCGTGGCTGTGCAGAGGTGCAGCAGCTCAGCCCCATGGCTGTGCCAGGGCTCCCAGGTCTGGAATCACACCCTGACTCTTGTGCCAGGGGCCACATTCAGTCAGTGTCTGGTGCATCCCACATGGACTCAGGGTTTGCTAACACCCCGTGACTGAAAGAGTTAAAAAACCCTCAGCAGGAGCAGCTGAGACAGGAACCTTCTCCCAGGATAACATTTAAGTGGGGAAAGATTCCAGTGTCATCCATGCAGGTGTGGAATTGGCACTTCCCACTCACCCAAAGCCACTTTTATCAAGTTTTTTTTTAAATTTAATTCCAATTCTTGGTCTCCTGTGTGGCACTTTTTCCCTCCTGCATTGATCATTTCCCTGTCTCTGACTCTTGTGCCAGGGGCCACATTCAGTCAGTGTCTGGTGCATCCCACATGGACTCAGGGTTTGCTAACACCCCGTGACTGAAAGAGTTAAAAAACCCTCAGCAGGAGCAGCTGAGACAGGAACCTTCTCCCAGGATAACATTTAAGAGGAGAAAGATTCCAGTATCATCCATGCAGGTGTGGAATTGGCACTTCCCACTCACCCAAAGCCACTTTTATCCAGTATTTTTTTATTTAATTCTAATTCTTGGTCTCCTGTGTGGCACTTTTTCCCTCCTGCATTGATCATTTCCCTGTCAGCCTGAGTGAGGAGTTTGCATTGGGAATCATCTCCTGTTTTAATTGCAAGGTGCTCAATTCCCCCCAATTCTGTTTTTTTTTTAATAGCACCAGCAGTTTCCTCCCTGCATAACGGTGTGTTATAGTAATAAAATAAATACCACAAAAGCACTGATGAGGTGAAAATTGAACTTTCTGTCTCTGTGCAGCCATGTGGGTAAAAGAGTAATTGGCTTGGGTAATAACTTGTGTTCTTACAACCCCAAATCTAAATGAGCATCTCATTGATACATCTGCTTGTAATTACCATCAAAAGAAGAGAGAATATGTAGTGCAGATAAATAAATGAAACCATTTTTAGTGCTTTCACAAAGTAACACAGTTGTTCAAGTACACATCTAATGATTCTTGGACTCTTTTATGGCATATTTTATTGGTAAAAACTGGAATTTTCCTGGCTGTATTTTTATACAAAAGAATATGCACCATAATATTTCCAACTTAAGGAACTTCTCCTGTAATAAAAACATAAGGCAGCCCTCTGGGTTTTATAGGTATGCTTTGGATATTTCTTATAGCAAGAAGAAACTTGTGAAGTCTTTTTTTCTGTCCAGTGGGATTTAAATCATTGTGGGTTTTATTAGCAGAACTGTCAGACCCATTCCATGCAGATCACAGAGTGCATTAAGAACTGTGTTTTAATTCTGATTACTACCAGGGTTTTTTAATTCCTCCTTTACTAATAATCAAGTGCTGTGCCTGCACTGAGTCCATGAGCTGTTCTGGTCCATCAGGGCAGCCATTCCTGAATTCCAGACCCAGCCAAGCTGGGTTGGATCCGTGTGGGGAGCACAGGGAACCCCCTCCCAAAGGATGGGGAGTGTGCAAACCACAGCACAGATCCAGGGAGTCAAACCTGGCTGGGCTTCCCACTCCACATTTAACCCAGGGGTGTGCAGGTGTGCAAATTGCAGAGCTGGGAATGGAATTAATCAAGCAAAGTCTGGAAAAAGTGTCTTATTTGGATAAGTCCTTACAAAGTTTTCCAGGGCACTTTGTTGTTTGCCCATTTCTGTGTGGAGCCAAATAATTTTCATCATCATTTTGCAAATTTACAACACATTAGCCAGTTTCTGCCTCTAAACTTCAGCCCCAGTGCAGTTATTTTAAGATTATCCCTCTTCTCTATTTCAGCAGCAGGTGGAAATGGATTTTAAAATTATGCTTGACCCAGAGAACACAGATAATAAAGCTGGTTTAAAACCTCCCAATGATGAGACCAGGCTGCCACTTATAACTAAGAAAAAATCTGCTCCTGTAAGTAACTTTTATTATTTTATGGGTTTATTATATGCATTGCTTTACACTGTTACAGTTAATATTCATCAGTCCTAAATAAAAGGAGTGTGCGAAAGTAATTTCCTCATAATTTCCTGCTTTTTGACATGGGTGTTTGAAGATCAAAACATTTTGAGTGGTAATGCTGGGGAAAAGAAATCCAAAATGTAGCAGGTTTATGTCCCAAGATCCCAATCCAGCAAAAATAGGAATATACATGGGATGTGCAAAGGAAAATCAGGCAGAGGAGATAAACTGGAGCTTGGGGACTTCTGCATGTGACCCAAAGATGCAGGAAGAGTTAAAATCCCATTCTTCTCTCTGCTCTGGGAATGCTCAAGTTGTGCAAGATGAAGTTTGGATTTTTCCAAATTTCCCTCCTGCAACTGCAAATTTCAGTTCTGCTGCCAATTCTGCAGTTGTTCTGAATGTAAAGATGATATTTTTAGCAAAAAAATGCTTTCCAGAAAAAAAAAAATAGAGTAGGCTCAGCCATGCCCTCCAACAAATCAATTATGTTCACAAATTTAGCCCAGCACTGTGGTCCACACATCCTCACGTGGGGATGCTCTTCTGCAATTTAATTTATGTGACAGAAGCATCCTGCAGCAAGCCCAGGGCTCTAGGAGAGATTCTGGGGTGTTTGGTTTTAAACAACATCAAGAGAATCTGTGAATGGCACAGTTGTGAGCTGCCACTTGAAAAAAAAAATGATTTTTGGGAAGCTGTTGGCCAGCCTAAGAGGTGATTTGTGGAACCCTGTGATAATAGAGTTAATTAGGAAAAAGCATCATGGTTAATAGGTTTTTAGAACCACTCTAAAACACTCACAGAGAGGAATATTGTCTGACTGCAGAGAGCCATGTGTTTTACCACTCTCCCTGAAATATGCACTGAGCACAGAAAACTTATTGGGACTTAAATTACAAGCATTTAATGTGAATTATTCAGGCTCCCAGATACATATTTACAGTTGCTGAGGAGCTGAGAGGCTTGAAAACCAAGCAGGTATTTCCTCTCTAATTTATTCACTTCAAAGTTTTCAAATCTTGGGGATCTTGGGACGTTCTGCCTTCGCTGGCTGTGAAATTTTTGTAGTTGATGTTTGCAAAATCCACGTTTGTTGGTAAGGGTGGTGTCTGCCAGCGCTTAAAGGAGGGATTTTCTCTGATCTATGTGATGATAGGTGATCGATATGGTTATTAGGAGGAAGGCCGATGAAGCCGTGGGCGGTTTCGGGTGTGAAATGACGCCCGAAAATTGAAATTTGGGTCAATTTGAGAGGAAAGCGGCCGCGGGGGCGGGCGGCCGGCAGGGGGCGCTGTCCGTACGCGCACATCCCTCAGGTGCCCGCGGGGTCCCCGAGCGGCTCCCCCCAAAAATCCCGGGAAATTCCCCCTCAGCCAAGAAAATTAAAAAATTTAATTGCTTGTCTCGCACCATTCAGGAGTTCTCAACGAGGGCTGAGCGGTGGAAAGCGCGGTGAGGTCGGAAAAGTCGGGGGTTCAGGTGACCTGAGGGGTCAAGCACAAATCTACCCAGACTTTTTATTGTCCTGCCATTCCAGGAGTTGGAAAAATCATTAGTCAGGATTTCATTGTTTCACCCAAAATGATGTCTTTTCTTGCTCTTTTGGTATTATAAAGTTGCTGATGCTGGATTTTATCATAGAAACTAAGAACAATTCACTGTTGCCCTTTTTGGACCTTTTGGGGTCTAATAATAATGTTTCATCCTCTGCTAAGTTCTGTAGTTATTTTAAAATGAGGGCTGTAATTCTGTTTGAAACACACACTGGGCATCACTTTCTTTTGCAGCCTATATCTGGATAAGAGATGAAAAATGATGAGTGGATAATTATTAAATATGTATACTTCCCATGGAGTATCCAGCCAAAGGAACAGTAATCTGAATTGCAGCAAAAAATAATTCTGATGCACTGCTGCAATGTAGGAAAGATTCACAGCTCTACCTTCTCTTTTCATAGGACTGCTGTTCTGTTATAGAATTATACTGGCACTTTTGGGTCCTTGTTTTCTTATAAATATATATTATACTGTAAACTTAGGAACCTTTTCATTTATTCATGAGGGAGAATTTAATATGGTGATGATTTCTAGCCTTTATGAGTTGCATCTTCTCTAATGTGGCTCTAATGGTGATGGCAATGATTCTGGGGCTTTTTTTAAGCTCACTTGTTTGAGCACAGCCATTCTAATCATATCTTCAATTATTCATTCTTTATTCAGCATTTGCATGCTGCTCATCATTAATGCTTATCCCTGAAAGTGTATTTATTTTCAAAATTATAAAGCAAAGCAGGGAAATTCCTTTCATTTCAAGTGACTGGAAGAAGTTGTAGAAGAAAACCAGGTCTTTTGGTGCCCCAAACCTGATTGTGTTTTAAAGCCAGGCACGTGGCTCTAATTACAGCCAAAGCAGAGTTTGGCAGTGGTGGCAGGATGAGACTTAAACAAATTGATGTCACACTACAGTAAATCAAAAGAAGCTCCTTGCATTTGTATGAGGGTGTGTAACCATCATAAGCAGCACAGCAATTGAATAAAATCCCCTTGTCACTAAAAATAAAAAGGAAATAATTGGTGAGAGAGAGTTAAGTTAACAGATGAGTGCAGTCAGCATCCTCTCAACCTGGAAATGGGAAAGTGAAGGTCACCCCCATCTCTTCTGACAAACACAGAACGTTTTGTTGGTAAACAAATTAATCTTTGGAAAGGTCACCATTTGTTTGAAGTTTTTCTCCAGTCCTTGTCATCTGGAATTGGAGATGGAGTGTCATTTTGCAAGGCAGGGGTGCAGCCAGAGCTGCTGAAGCTGTTTGTGTGCATCTCAGCATTCCCTGACCAAACTCTGGGCCTGATTGGGATGCCATGGGCTGCTGGTTTGCAGCTGGCTCTGGACAGGAAGGGAGGCTCATCCCTGAATTCCAATCAGTTGATCCCACAAATCCTGCCTGCTGGAAGCTGGCCCTGTGCCCACCAGGAAAACATATTGAGGTTCAAGGCAGCAATCATCTCCCTCCCTCTCTCCCTCCCTTCTGTGCTGCTGCTGGTGCCTGTTCCAAAAGGCAGATGTGGGATTCACCCAAGTTCTCCCTCTATTCTCTCACACCTCTTAGGGAGGAATCCTGGTGGGTCTGGGTTTCTGGGAGAGCTGCAGAGCACGAGGTCAGCAAAGGGGCCAAACTTGATTTTTCCAAATATGTGGAAAATTGACAGGTCAGAGCCACCTCTGGTTGCTTTAAGAGCTTAGAGGAGGTGAGAGTAACACAAAAACTGTTGTTAAAGATGCAATTCCAAATTTTTCCAATTAAACTTGCCTTCTCCAAGCTATTCCTGAACATGCTGAGAAGTGACCTCAGTTCCATTGATTTTATTTTGCTGTGTTTTCTCTTTCCCTTTATGGGAGGAAGTGCTGTGTCCATCAAATCCTGACAGGAACTTCTTCACCACAAACATGACAGTTTGGAGAAGACAGATGGAATGATAAATTCATCTGTTATATCCCTTTTTCCCCATCACTATCAAACCCTCTGATTTTCTGATATTTATTTACCAAATCTCACTTCTCTGCTCCTGGTTACACTATACTCTTTTTTTTTCTCTGTATTTAATACCAGTCTCTGTTTTTTACTGGAGGAAAAAAATACTTACAAAGATATTTACCAAAAAAAGAAAAAAAAAAGATGTTCTAGTTAAATATTGCTAGGTAAAAAGAAAACAAATTGAGAACTAATCAGAAAAATCCCTGTGGTGTTCCAACAAGTGCCCTATTTAAAATGAAGCAAAAAGAAAAAATAAAGTGGGAGAGGTTTATCCACAGGAGAAAAACACTTTAGAAAGGGTAATAGAATTGTTTTTCTTGTGTCCCAGGTTAATTACACTCAGAAGCACTGGAAATGAAAAAATACTTTTTTAGCACACTCCAAGCATATTTTAAGGCAAGTCAGCCTTGGTCTGCCCTGCAATTTTCAAGCTCCCTTCCAGCCCTGCAAAACTGAATTTTAAAAGTGCTCATGATGAAGCAGTGATGTTAAAAATAAACCTTTCTCTTGCAGTACCTAATATTACTGCTGAGATCTCTGTTATAATTGTGTTGGCTTAATTTTAGTGACAATAACTCCCAAAATGGAAGCAGTTTGGCAGTTTTGCTTTGGTATCTCCCTGAATTCTTCCAGAGGGAGCCAAGGCAGCAGTGAGGGTGCTGGAAAGGTGAGGATTTGGGTGGAATTTTGCTGGGGAGCTGGTTTGGATCAGCTGTGGTTCCACTGTGTTGCCTGTCCTGCTGAGTGATGGCACTGGGCAGTGAAAATGAGAAATTAAATTACATTTCTGTTGCATCAGTCCTTGTTTGAACATCACACCTGCCAAGGGCTTTATAGAAATTAAAGGCTACAGGAAAAAAGAATTAAATATCTATCTCAAATAAATAAAAAAACCACACAAAGCAAGGCTCCAGGCAGCTTTTGAACTCACACTCCACCTGAACTGCTTTTCCTTGTAGCTTATTACATCTCTATGAACACAATGAAAATAAATATATTTCATGTGCTGTTTATCATAACAAACCCTCCTAAGTGGGATTTAAATTCAGAGAAAACTGAGCAGGAGTAAAATCAGTGCTGCCTTACTGCTGCACCTGCACCAGCCTGCACTGTTTAATTCAATTTCTTGCCTTTTATATATTTTTGTTGTGGCCTCACCAGACTGCTGGGGCTGAGGGATGGCAGGAAAAATGTTGTATATCATTTCCTTTTCTCAGTATCAAACCACTTACATGGCAGCTGGCATCAAGTTCACCTTTGTTCCATGGTCATTGCTGTTTTCTTGGAACACCAGGACACCAGGATTCATCCACCTCCATCCCTTGAAACAGAATGCTCCATAATGGCCATAAAAAAACTGGGGATTTTTTTTGAGGGCCTGGGATTTCTCTGCAAGGTTCTCTAGTGTGATAAAAAGTTCAGATTTTCTCTCCCTGAGCTCTTGTGGGCAGTGTTGTTAGACAAATTGGGAGGAAAGGTTAGAATAGTTAATTTTGAGAGTTCCTTCTCCCTCTCTAGAAAGTTGCTGGGTGCTGTTATTCAATAATTAGGACACAACAGTGTCTTTAGGAAAGAGAAGGGAAGAATACTCTGGAATGTATTTCCAAGATCTTTTCATTGTTAGATTTTCCAAAATATTTCCAAATATTCTCATGATGTCTAGAACACTCTATCCTCTTTCATCCAGGCAAATATATGAGTATTGCACAGAACAACAATCCATTTCTGGATTAGAATAGTTAATTTTGAGAGTTCCTTCTCCCTTTCTAGAAAGTTGCTGGGTGCTGTTATTCAATAATTAGGACACAACAGTGCTCCAAGATCACAGTCATGGCCTGGATTGTGCTAAAATCTTGATAATCACTCATTAAAAGCTAATATTTTAAAGTGGTTTTTTCCTTCTGCTTCCTTGCCTGTGTATGCATCTCACATTTTTTAACACTGCTCTGTCAAGAAAGTATTTCCAAGTGTTTCCACTCCTCTCCTTAAAACTGAGCAAACTTCCTGAGCTTCCTTCATTAAATAGTGCACAAGACATCAATTAAATTTAATTCACTTTATTTTAAATGACTGGAGTAACAACAGTAGGCAGTAGTGCAGCATGTTCACAGGCAATAAAAGGAGTGGTGCACTGTTAAATCTTCATGAAACAGTCCCAGCAGAAATTCTATTTCTTATTGACTGCAGCAGGAGTAGAGGAGTGTCTGTAAATCCCAGATTTGCTGTGTTCAAGGAGGCTCTGTCTCTCCCCAGGTGTGCAGTCAGAAGCCAGGGAAAGGTCCCACAGTCTCCAGCCCTTGGGCTTTGCCTGCCTTTCACTGCCTGGCTTCTCCCCTACCCCTGGCAGGAGAAGATTCCCCCAAAGGTGAGTCCCAGAGGGCCCCTGGGTGCTGCTGGGCACTGTTTGCAGCAGATATTTGGGAATTGGATTTCCTGCCACCTCCAGACTTCCAGGAACAGCGATTTCAAACATTGCAAAGGGTAGGGATGAACTTTTTAGGTGTGGGCTGGAGAGTGTGTCCTGCTGAGCATCATCCTGAGCCAGGTCCTGGAGCTCACAGGGTTCAGCTGCTGCAAAGGAGAGCTGGGTGTGTGGTGGGGGTTCTTGTATGAGTGATTAACAGCTGGTTATTAATTGTTCAATCTTAACTAGGCTTGGGCTGTTTCAGCAATCAGTTTAGAGTCCTAATGACACGATTATATTGTGCTTTACAAGAGTTAATTCTCATCTATTCTGCATATTAAATTGCATCCTACAAGCATGTCATTACAGATCTCCCAACATTTCAGAATCAGCACTGGTGCACTCTCTTATGTGTATTTGTCAGCTTTTACAGGCACAGCTCACCTTCCTTCAAGGTCAAATCCTGGCTGTTGAAAGAGAGGAAACTTTCAATTAAAGAAACCTGAAACCCACTGCTTTTATAGTGTTGTTGTACAACTTGGGGCTGCCTTTGCTTAATTCTCTCTTTGTTGCCAAGAACTTTTCATTCCCAGCTGGAATTCTCCAGGAGTGTCATCTTGTAGGTACCCTGAGGCTCCCTGGCCAAAGGCTCATCCTCCCAGCAGCAAGGAGAGCTCTGCCAGCCCCTCCTGTTGTGTCCAGAGCAGCACCTTTCCCTGAATTCCCCAGGCAGCACAAGAAATCAGCTGCAGGTGAGCACAAAGCATTGATCACAACCTTCAGCTGCATCTCCAGCTTCACTCTCAGCTTTTATGTCCCAGGGAAAGAGCTCTGTGTGGAGCACTCACCAAATTCTGCAGGGCATAAAGCACAGGAAAATCCTGTGCCTTGAAACTGGGTAGGAATCCGATTTCTTCATCCTTGGGAGGGTTTGGTTCATTTCTGGGCTCCTCCTGGGTTCCTACCTGCACATTTCAAACTTTAAGCACCT
>VYXF01009096.1:10447-32947 GCA_013397295.1 Polioptila caerulea | reverse complement strand
CAAGATTTTTTGAAGTACACTTGGAGAAAACTGGAAAATTTAAACAACAAACCTTTGGCTCAGTCAAAAAGGACTAAATATTCAAAATGCTGATTCCAGCACTATTTTTATTTTTTACTGCCTTTTGCAACCATAAACAATTTTTTTAAGCTACAAAAGCTGGGACAGAGCAGCCAAACAAGAAGACACCAAAGTTTGATGATACTCAGCAATTTCTCTGTTCAGTTTTGTAAATCAGAAATAAAACCTGAAGGTCTCAGCTCAGCGTCCTCGTTCTCAGCATTTGGGACAAATCAGAGCCTGATTTTTCTTCCCTTGCAGGTGGAATTCCAGGAAATGGTGATAGAGCCAGGAGGGTGAATTTCTCATTTCTCATTTCACAGCAGTTTCAGATTCCTGTCAAGTTTCTGGCAATAATCCAGGAAAAGGGAGAGTGAAGGGCTTCAATTGTACTGCTGGGAGGAGCAAATGGTTCCATTGATTTCATCCAAACAAAAACTTGGAATTTCTAGGATACCTAAAAAAACCCAAAATAGATTCCAGTGTTTAAGGATTGTTGTCAGGCAGAGTGAGGAGAAATGAATTTGAACCTTTAAATCAGATTTACTGCCACAAATATAGGGAGAAAAATTCTGTTTTATTTATGAAACTTTGGGGATGATTTCCTGGAGCTGTCCCAGGTCCTGGGGAGCACAAGGTGAGTGATCCCAGCTCCTTTTCCTCCCTCCCCTTCAGATCCTGCCCTTTGTGGCCTGTCCCCCTCTCTGCTGTTCCTTTTCTCCAAGGAACCTTTGAGGATTCTTTGCTGGGAGAAGCCACTTGGAGAGGAGCAGAATTGATTCAGGAAATGTCAATTAAAGGGTGTAAGGTCATGGCTGGGGTTGAAAGGGGGATGAATTCATTCCTCTTATTTTAGCACTTCTGTGCCTCTCCCTGCACTTTGGAGTCATTAATTCAAAACCCATTCCCAAGTTTTTTATCCACAAATTCCAGCCACCATTTGGAATTTCCTACCCAGGCTGGATCAGGAAGCAGAACTGATGGAACATGCAGGAACATGGATTTATTTGGCTTGGGTTTTGTTTCACCTGGAAGAAAAGGAATATTAACCCTTGAATCAGCTTCAGCAGGTGTCCAGGATGGAATATTCAAAGTGGATCAGGAGGAATGTGCTTCAGCCTGTCCAGTGGGAGGGCAAGGATTCACCCACAATGGATATTCCTCATTAAATCTAATGAGCTCATGCCAGTGGAAGTTAATAAATTGTGATTTAATCTGCTTTATTAACCTCCCTGTGAAAAGTACAGTGCCACAATGCTGCCATGGATCTGCAGAGCCAGAGCAAAATGCCAATTTTCACTTAATTAATTGCCACTTTGTTAGTCCTTTCAAATAATTCCTGGTTTTCCAAGTGATACTTGCATGTTATTTTTTGGCCCAGTTCTTAAACCCCGAGGTTTTCAGGAGGGCAGTTCAGGGTAAGGAAATCAGCTGCATTCTGGGGCTGACATTTAAATGGTTTGAAAATACCAGGCAGCATTTTTAGTGCCTTAAAACTGGGTGAGAGAACAAAATGAAGCCTTGAGACTAAAGTTTAAATACTCAGAGCAAGCTTTTTTTCTAATTACTGTAGCTTAATACTAGAGAAGTTAAAAAAAAACTTTAAAAATCAATATATTTTACATAGATGAGTTTTACTGACTGCAATATGTAAGTTTGGTAAGAAATGGCCAAAAATTCAACTGGTAATTTGAATTTCTCTGTATTTTCTCATCTTCTGTGTGCAATTGCCACAGCACCTTAGAATGCTCATCACTTGTAATAATTGTCTTTGTAATTAGCCTGAAATATCCACTTTGCTGCTTTCTACATGAAAGCACTGAAATGCTGAGCAGATTTTAGCCAAATTAAGTGAATTTCTATGGAAATGTAAGGATCTCCTTCCTGGATCAGTCAGGGTTTTATGCCAAACCTGGAATTTTGGGATCAATCCTGCTGGATTAAACACCATCAGCTGGTAACTGGCAGTGGAGTTGTGGCTGTTTGCACACAGCACATTCCTTTCTTTTGAACAACACATTCCTTTCCAATTACATCCATTTGAAAATGACAGCCTTAAAAATTAGAGTTACAGTGCTGCTGTCACTCCCTGCAGTCTTTTTGAACGTGAGCAGGGAATCAGCTGGAATTCTGACCTGCCAAGAGATAATCCAGGCTCAGACAGGCTGTCACTCACCTTTCCTCTGCAACAAAGTGAGCAGGTAGCACTGAGACTTCTCCTTAATGAAGTGGCTTTGCTGCCTTTTATCTGTGTGAAGGACAAAATTACCAGGATTCTTCCTTAATGATGGTGTCATTTTTTATTTTTTTTTTTCCCCCCCAGTGTTTAAAAAAAAAATAAATATCCAGCAACATGAAAGACTCCCAACAAAATGGTCTGCATGGTTAAATGAGAAAACTCTGTAGGGCTGTAACATTCAGGTCTGTATTTAAAATGACAGAAAATATGAAGTTACATCAGTAAGAAAATAAATTCAGGAAAATGCTGCAGTGAGTGCTGTGAGATTTGAAATAGGGATTTTTTTTTCAGCTTTTATGAATTCAGAAATCTGATTTTTTTGCCCTAAATCTGTCCTGGGGGTTTTCTGACTGCAGTTTGAGGGGAGCTTTCCTTGTTTTCCAGGATATTCCCAAGGCATCCGTGAGCACATCCCTGACCTTGCTCTCCAGCAGAACCTGCAGATGGGGAGGCTCTGTGACATCCTGGGTATGTGATCAGCTCCTGCTTTTTTAAATTTTTTTTTTAATCATTCCCCCAGCTGGCAGTGAAAGAAAACCACACAAGGACATTTATTTTTTTTTTATTAATATTAAATATAGAGCACAGAGAAGCTGAGAAGGAATTGTGGCATTTCCTGCCACATAAAAATCCTGCTCCTTGTAGCTGCTGAGGTGAAGCAGCCTCATCCTGGGACCTGCTGAGCACCACAAAATATTCAGTGTTCTACAAAATTCAGTGTTCTACAAAAGGAGGGAGCTCATTCTGACACTGCTCACCCAGCCCCACACAAGGAGAAAGCTGTGCTGCAAAAGTGCAAACCCTTATTTAAACCAATTTTCTTTTTTTCAATCAGCAAATGAGGCAAAAAGCATCTATTTAAAAGTTTTTTGGTTTTTTTTTTATCCTGACAGGCTTCTTTTAAGCAAAGCAGGGAAGGATCTTGTTTGGCAGTGACCAACTTCCTTGGTTCCCTGCAATGCCATATTTTACATGATTCATGTTTATTTCAGGATCATGATTATTTTATAAATGCCATTTAGTAAGTTTGGAAGGAAAAATAGATTAGATCCAGAAATTTACAGTTGCCTAAAATAATAATGTAATTGCCTTTATATATTATCTAGGCAATAATATTGGGGTTTTTTTCTACTGTGCCATTTTATTTTTTTAATTTTTTAATATTAATTTTTTTTTTTTTCTCTTAACTGACAGAAACTTAAAGGGTCAAAGTCACACATTAAACAGATTTTTTTTTTTTTTTTCATTTCTGAACACAAAAATTGTTTCTACTGTAGAACAGACCACGAGGAAAATACAAACTAGTGAAATACTAACTAAATTCTGAACTGGATCAGGTGCTTTACCTGTGCCTGGCAGAGGAGCCCTGAGATTTTCCGTTGTGGTTTGTTTTTTCTTTGGAAAAGCAGAGGATTTCCTTGCTGCTTGTGACCTCCTGTGAGTTCAGCTGTCCCTGGAGCCCCACTGTGTCCTAAGGAGACTTTTTCTCTCTTTCTAGGGCAGTGCTACAGCAGCAAAACGTGCTGCAGCTTTTTATTCCCCAAGCTCACTTGAGTCTGTCCATTTTTCACTTGAGTATTGACTGGTGAAGGTGCTGAACCCTTCTCTTAGTTATTTTTCAAAGTTATCTGGTAAATAATTATATCCAGACTCTGCTTCTGTGGTGCTTTAATGCCTCAGGTGAGTTCACATTTTAAACGTGGATTATTTCCCTGCAGCTCTGGCCAAACCAAGTCAAGCAAGGGGATCTTTTATTCCTTCCCAACATTTGGCTCAGGGTTTCCTTATCCAATCCTTGCTTTGCTGCAGTCATTCCATGCAATAGCACAATAAAACAAGGAAAGGCTTCCCACTGAGTCAGATCAAAATCTTGGAGTGCTCTTTGCCTGTTGCTGCCATTAATTCATTAGCTCATCTATTAACATGAATATTTTAGCACAACAGAGTGGTTAACATTTTCCAAAAGTGCCTGGATTACAGATTTTTCTTCTGTATGGACCCAGCCCTTGAGGCCAAGCAGTTTTCCATGAGGAAAAGCAGATTCCCAGCCCGTGCTGGAGTGGCTGCCCTGCACACTGCTGTGCCCAGCAGTGGGTATTCATGATACCCCACCAGGAGCTTTTGTGTGGCCAGCACAGGAGCAGGAACAGCCCATGGAAAATGCAGGCAGCGTAGAAAATTGCAATTTCCTCAGCTTTCTCAAGTGAATGGCTCAGTTTTATCCTTTACTGGCGTTAATGGGATATATTTTTAAAGCAGTTCCATTCCCATTGATGGTCACGGGAGTCAGGCTCACAAATCCCCCTGCACCACTCCCCAAATCCTGCCCCCAATATGTTCTGCAGATTGAATCTGGGAAGAGGCTCTTCCTTTGCCTTGCTGACCTGTCTGCAGAGAAATGCTGGAGCACAGCAAGAAGCACTAAGATTTGGGAATTAAACCTCATTTTTATTTCCTTCCAGTGCTTTTTTTTTGGGAAAGCTGCTGGTGAGCAGAGGGTCAGGAAGGCTGGGAATGCTGCACCTTTCTCCCAGCACTGAACACTGTGCCCCTTTGTTTCAGATGCCAACGTGGACGTCATCTACATCTGCCCCCTTGCTCTGAGTGAGGAGTTACTGCAGTATTACCATAAACTCCTGGGTCTGCAGGCAGCTGTTAGATCTGGGAACCCTGAGGACATGGCTGACCTGCAGGACAGGTTCAAAATTCTCACCCCTGAAGCTATAAACAGCTTCCCTGTGAGTTTGTCTTCTAATTACTACAGCTTGAGGGATGCAGTAAAATTAAATTGGAAATTTTATAACTTGCAACGCTCTGGTACACATCAGTGAAATATTATTGCAAGTTTAAGGGCTTTACTGATTAGACTACTAGTTAGAGCATTGGAAATAAATATCCTGGTTTAGCTTTATGGACTTGCTTGAGATAGGCCTAGATTGGCTATTTGTAGGCTCTTGTCCCTTCTGACTCTGTGCTTGGGACTGGGAACTTGATAGATTTATATCTCGAAGCAAATCATAGCAATAAACCATTCTTATCACTCCAACTTTCTGTCTGGCTGGCCCAGCATTCAATCCTTCCTGTGTTTGCAGGGCCTCTTGCAACTCACTCCAGTGCAGAGCTCCTCAAAGAACAAGGTTTAAACAAAGTTAGGTAATAATACACAAACAGGGGTTTCAAACACATCAGGATGATGCAGAAATAGGAGCTCCAATCACACCAAAGTGATCATTCCAGAATAATAATTAATAATAGAGCAATAGTCCTTCCCAGCCTGCCAAGTCAGGTTTGAATCCACATGTTCTCATGACTGTACAGTGTGTTCAGTGTCCCTGAAAGTGCTGCAGTGCAGGGCAGGCTTTTCACAGTGAATAACAGATTTATAATGGAAATATTAAACCTGCAGTGTCTTGGCTGAGATTTGGTTTTTATCAAACTTTGTGGCACATTTAGGGGCTTTGCTTGAAGCCCTGCTGCTGGTTTTGCTATTTTTTTTTCTTTTTTAACTGAACTTTGCCAATCCTAGCATGTTTTTTCTCTGGTTGCTGGGTTATTTTTCCCATAGTAACTCCCAGCTATGAGTGTATTAATGCCAAAATCTGTCAGGAGCATGGGCAACACCAAATTTTAGGTGAACCAGCTTCGGGTAACCCATGGCTCTTTAGTGCCATGCTCCTGTTAATGTGCAAAATCTACCTTGTTTTCCTTAAACATGTGTTCTTTGCCATATAATAATGAATTTCTTTAATGAACAGATCCTCTGTGTGGAGAGGAATCTGCTCAGAACTGCTCCTCATCATCCCTTGGCTTCAGTGACAATTTAGGCTGTGCAAGCTTTGAGCTTTATAGGTTCTTTTAAAGGATCTTTCTCCTGGCTTATTGAATAAAAAGCTTTTATTGCACCTAATGGATCGAAATTTATTCCCAATCAATGAAAACGTGGCTTGAAGGCCCCTTCAGAGGGCTCCTTTTAGCAATTCCAGAAGCACAAATCAGCCTTGCACGTTTTCCCAGCTACTTTGGTGGAACTGGGTGGAAGGAAAATGTGTGGAGAGGGCACAGCTGGCCCTGAGGTGTGCTTTGCTCTCTGGGTGATCCTGATGCCCAGGTCAGATCTGGCATCTTGGGAAGCTGAAAACAAAACAAAAATTAACAGGTTTGAGAGCCAAGATCTTTGGTTAATCCCATATCCCCTGTTCCTGCTGGAATCCCTCAGTTCTCCTGCTTTGCCCTGCTCTCCCTCCCACTTCCACACATCCTGGCAGCTCTGCCACTCTCAACAAGCAGGAATGAAGCAGCTTTTACAGCCTGACCTCCTTAATGAGCTGAGAAATCCATTTCTGAGGGACACAGAGCAAATGTCCTCCCAACATCCCTGCTGGGAGTTGATCCTGTTCCCTGCATCCAGCTCTGGAATGGGCCAGCTCCCTGCTTTGGGCCAGTGCTCAGGTGAAGGGAATCCATGGATCAGAGCTTTCCATGTCTTGGCTTTAAAACTTGTGCAAGGAGAGGGGCTCCAGGTAACTCATTTGCTGTTCTGTTCATCCTTAAACTTCCATAATTCTGTTTTTTCTGCTGGAACTTAGGAAAGTGTCCCATTCCTGCTGTCCTTGCAGGGTGTCCCACTCCTTTACAGAGGGATTTGGGCACTTTTTGGAGCTGTGTTTGGTGTGAGAAAGCACCAAGGGACTGACAGAAGGGGATTCCTTGTGTTCTTTTCCAGCATCATCCTTCCTATGCAAGCAATGAAAGCAGGATTTCTACTTCAGTCCCTGGCAATGGAGCTCCAAGGCTTGGAAGGGAAATATTCTGTGTCCTTCAGTGCTGGAAATCCCTGGCAAATCCAGGATTTACATAGGGATACTTTCCTGAGGCCTAAATGAGATGAAATCTCAATAGGAAGATGATTTTCTTGGTGTTGGGATTATGATTTGTTCATGATAATTTATTGCAGTGGATTTCTCCTGTGCTGTTTCTCCCTCCCTGCCTCATCCTCAGTATATTTTTGGGAAAGTAATTGGAATATCTGCAGGCCATGCATGGGATATGTTATTTAAAACATTTTTGAGGTTTCACCTGCAGTGAGGGATGTTCTTAATTTAAAATCAGAGCTTATAAAATATGTCATGAGCTGCTTGTTCTCCAATAGATCTTTTTTTTGGGGGGGTAGAAATGAGAAATTCCTTCCCAAAAGTTGAAACTCTTGTATTTTAAGCACAAAAACTACCACAAAGCTTCTCCCCTCTCCTTCAGTGGTCCTTTAGATCAGCTCTCAGAGCTCCTGTGGGGTGGAGATGTGCATCCCCAGTAATTGAATGTAAGCACTGGAAGCTTTTGTAAATCAAAGTGTTTTATTCTCAGAGAATCCCTTCAAATTCCACTGAACTGTATGTGAGATACACTCCCTGCTCTAGGGAGGGGGGGGATTCTTCATTTTTTTATTGACTTTTAGGAGCTGTGGAGTTAAAGCATGCCAGGAGTGTTGCTGAGATGAATCACTATTATCCAAAGGCCACCAGCCTCTGTGCCGACTGACAGAAGGATAATTCCACATGGATCAAATAAATACAGATGTGTAGTAATTAGTTCTATTCCCAGTGAGGCCATTTCCAACCCACTAAAGATGTGCACGATTATGGAGCCTCACCCCAACAGCTTTTATCAATTTAAACTGCTAAGCTACAGGATAGGTCATAACCCAGCCTGCTATTAATAATGTATTTATTGTGGGCAACAGCAGGAATTAGGGGGAGGGCAAAAAAAAACCAACCCAAACCCCACTTTTCATCAGAAATGTTGTTTTTTTTTTTTTCCAGGAGCATCACATGTGCCTGGCCACTGTGCTCAGGTACAGCCCCAGGACAATGCAGAGGCTGCAGGTTCTGCTCCAGGGCAGGGATGCCTACCTGGTTGGGGGAGTTCCTCACCTGGATGATCTGGCTGTGGCTGATGAGCTGCAGGTGCCCCTTTTGGGCTCAGAGCCAGCAGTGGCTCAGCTCTACAGCACCAAGTCTGGCAGCAAGAGGATCTTTGCCAGTGCTGGGGTGCCAACCCCTCCTGGAGAGGGGGACATCCACAGCAGGGAGCAGGTGAGCTCATGGCATGGGGAGCTGGGCCATTCCCTCATCAGGGAATCACAGTGGTCACAGCTGGGTAATAACACAGAAATAGGGGGTTCAAACACATCAGGATGATGCAGGAATAGGAGGTGCAATCACACCAAAGTGATCTTTCCAGAATAATAATTAATAATAGAGCAATAGTCCTTCCCAGCCTGCCAAGTCAGGTTTGAATCCACATGTTCTCATGACTGTACAGTGTGTTCAGTGTCCCTGAAAGTGCTGCAGTGCAGGGCAGGCTTTTCACAGTGAATAACAGATTTATAATGGAAATATTAAACCTGCAGTGTCTTGGCTGAGATTTGGTTTTTATCAAACTTTGTGGCACATTTAGGGGCTTTGCAAGAAGCCCTGCTGCTGGTTTTGCTATTTTTTTTTTCTTTTTTAACTGAACTTTGCCAATCCTAGCATGTTTTTTCTCTGGATGCTGGGTTATTTTTCCAATAGTAACTCCCAACTATTTTTCCAGCACTAACTCCCAAACCCTCGTGGGTTTAATCAAGTCTTGGGTGTGGTTGGGTCCTTTTTTGGCTCAGTTTGTGCCCAGGGCAGGAAGGAACACAATTACTCTGGGGTTCTTCATGGCCTTGAGGATATAAAATGTTTGGTCCAATATTTGAGACAGTTTGTGCTGCTGCCCCATGGGTGAAGTCATGAAATGAATCCATTTCACCAGTGACTGATGCCCATTTTCCAGAAATCCTTGTTCTAAGGGGAAGGAATCTTCCCTGCAATCAGCCTGTTCCAACTGAGGGTCACTGAGCATCTCTGCAGTTTCACTTTGCTAAATTCATCATTGCTAAATTCATCTCTCTTGTTGGCATGACCAGTGGGAAAAGAACAAAATCCCATTGAACTGAAATTACAAGGCACTGGAGGTTTCTGTGCTTCCATTTTCCATGTTTCTTTTGCAGCCAGTTCCTCAGTATTTTATTCTCTAAGCTGATTTTGCAGTTTACAATGACATGTCTAAGTATTTATTTAAAAAACCCCAACATTTTTATGGTGGTGTTACTTCAAATAATCATTGCTAAGGTTTTTTGTAGGTGCTCCTGCTTCTTCCTGAGGCTTTTCACATTGCTTTGGTTTTTATTAATCACCTTTAGCACTGAACCAATCTAAGCTACACAAATCCATTGCAACTTCTCCAGTAGATGAAATAAATAGATGATCAATGACCTGCAAAACAGCTGTTTGATTTATTTGATTCACCTAAATTATTTAACAATACTTCTGGTTCATCCTACAGGGTTATGGAATTTCTCCTCCTGTTGTTTGCTTGTATGAAATATTGACATTTTAGGTTAAATAATCAAAGTGAGGTGACACCATGGTAAAGCACAATTCAATTTTCACTTAAAGATAGCACATAATTCTTTGTGATTGGTACAGTCCTTACAGGATTATTGATCCTGTTCATTACTGTAGGGGGAGCCCTCAAGAAAAACACATTTATGTGATTCTCAAAAGCCACAAATGGAACACATGTAATTGTATTTTAGGTCAATCTTTAAAAAAAAAAAAGAAACAAAAATCCCTCAAATTACTCTGTAAAATGTAGAAGACTCCAGCCAATGCAACAAGATCTGAGAATACTTTTACCAGGTTCAAAGTCATTTGCAGTTTCTAAGAAGCTAATTGCATCCTGCACCAGCTGGGCAAAAGGCATTTGAAAGCCATTGAAATCTGGGTACATACACAAATAAATAATTAGCATTTTTATAAAGCCTGCCTGCTACCTCCTCCGTGCATTTATAACCACGGAATGCTCCCTCCAGTAGGAAAATTTCCCAGCTGTTTTGGCTGGTGTTACCCTGGCACGTTTTTGCAAACAGCATCGTCCATCCCACATTGTTCCCTGTCACAAACGTTTATGGAGCAGTTCTGGTGATCCAAAACTGCCCAAAAAACCCCACCTGGGCAGGTAAAATCCCTGGGATGAAGGCCTGGAGTCCTCAAAGGTTGCTTTCAATCCACGCCCAAACAGCTGTAACAACACGAGCACCTCTGAGGAAATGAAACTCTTGAGAAAAATAAACGTGAAGCCCAAATATTTGGGAGCTGGAAGGGGTGAGGAGCGTTTTTGGTGCTGTCCCAGTGCAAAGGATTTTGTGTCCCTGCTCTGCAGCTGCTCCGTGCTCTCAGCCAGCTCATCCTGGCCAACCTGGAAGTGCAGCGCTGGCTCCTCAAGGTGGATGGTGAGCGTGGAGGGGATGGCACTGCCTTCTGTGATGTCATTTCCCACCTGGAATGCTACCCCTGGATCCTGAGGGAGCAGCAGGGCCACGGCCCCGAGCTGTGGAGCCGGAGCCAGGCTCGTGTGAGTAACAAAATTGCATTTCTTTGTTATCTTGGCGCTTTAATGTTCCCCTGAGATCCCTCCCCGCTGGGAATGTCACTTCACTTGAAGGTAAATGTTGATGGCACAGCCCAGCCTGGGCTTCAGAGAGCTATAGGCAGCAGAAATTCTAATAAAACAGGGAAATATCCCAAAATACTGCCAGCCATGAGTTATGCCAAAATACTGGGCAATGAGTTGTGTCATAACGCTTCCTATCCAATAATGGGCAGGTTTTATTTATTTTTGTGTATAAATTTGGTCCTTTTTTTTTTTTTTTTTTTTTTGCCAAAGGGGGGAAATAAAAAGGNTATTTGTTCCTTTTTTTTTTTTTTTTTTTTTAGCCAAAGTGGGGACATATAAAGGAAAGTTTATAGGCAGCACAGCCTAAACTCTGCATAGAAAATTGGAATTATTGAAACAAAGGTTTTAATTGGGATTGGGATTAAAATAGCTGAACAGCACTAATTTGAAATCATACAAACCCATTGCTTTTTCACCTGTTTTTGTTTTTCCTGGCTGTTTTGCCTCACTAATAACTTTTAAACCTGTATGAGACAGCACTTGGGGTCTTGGTGATCATTAAACTCCTGCAAGTTTCATTAGCAGGGGTGTTTAGGTAAGGAGAGCCATCTATAAAAATCTAACTGAGGGAAACATTAGAGCAGGAACTCAGGCACTCCTGGGCTCCTGAGAATCCCCAGGACTGAGAGGCTGCAGGATGATACATTTGAACTGCAGAAAAATCCATCTGAAAGCACACTTCATTATTCTGGCATCCCAAGAACTATTTGTAGTTTAAATATTCATTGGTATTTAAATGCATTAATTTCAATAAGCATTTGATATTTCTCTATATCTTGCCAAATTCATTCCTCATGTAATGGTTTTAAAGCCAGAAGGAATGTATCCAGAAAAATTGTTTAATTTACATAAACGACTCATTATAGCTCCTCTGATTTTTTTAATTCAATCAAAACGGGTTTGGAAATTTGGGGTTGATTGAATTCTATTGTAGATTAAAATTTCAAATTGGGCTGATCACGGTTCTGCTGCGTTGGACAGATAGAAAACAATTCCACATTTTAAAGCAGAGTTCCTGCTCCAAAGCTGAAGGGATCATTCCTTGATGTGCAAGTCAGGCAGGATGAAGCAGAGCCCTGAAAACCCATCCCAGAGGGACACAAAGCTCAGGATGTACCCAGGTCCTGAGTCAGGACAGAATCAGGAGCCACCAGGTCCTGAGTCAGGACAGAATCAGGAGCCACCAGGTCCTGAGTCAGGAGAGAATCAGGAGCCACCAGCTCCTGTTCTTTGCTGTCTAAATCCCTGATATCAGTGCCAGTCCCTGCTTCTGTGCCTTTTAAATTCTTTTCCCAAGTGCTTCTGCATAAAGGACACAGTGAGCCCTGACTTCCTTTGGTTTTCCTTTTTACCTTGAGCTTGGACACAACCAGGAGCCTTTAAATAGAAACACACGTTGCAAGTTGGGAAATAAGCCTGGAAGAATGAGTTGGAGCTCATTTCCCAGAGCCAGCAGACAAATCCAGGCCAAGTGGGCTTTGGCAAAGTGTTGTCCAGAGAAACTCTGGGTTCCTTATCCCTGGGATGTCCCAGGCCAGGCTGGGCAGGGCTTGGAGCACCCTGGGATGGTGGAAGGTGTCCCTGCCCGTGGCACGGGGTGGGATGGGATGTTCCTGAAAATCCCTCCCAACCCAAACCTTTCAGTGATTCCAGAGTGTGGAACTTGCTGCTGTTTGGAACGTTTGCTCCAATTTCTCTGCCTCCCTCGTTTACCCTCTTTTGAAAGAAGGAATTGCAGCCTCCCCCGAGCCTCAGCACGGGAGAGCAGAGGATTAAAACGCTCCTTTGTCAGGGAACACCATTGTAATGATCCACATTTAAACATCAAAGCAGGAGTTGGTGCTTTAATGTCCTGGTGCAGTGTGGGCACCTGGTTCCTTTGATAATGAAGACGTCGTGTCACTGCCACACACAAACGGATGCTGGCAGGTTATTAAAAAATTCAGCTTCTTGATGAAAGACTATCCTGCAGGCTAGGAGCACAGTGAAAAGCCTCTCCATTCTGGTGGAATTATTAGAAATGAGACTACATGACTGTAAGCACTAAATTATGGTAATACTTACAAATGGCATCATTTGCATAGCAGTTTAAGACACGCCACCCAGATTTTCCTCAGTGGCGTGGAGTAGGCAACAGATTAAAAATAATGGACTTGGTGAGTTTGAACTGTGTAAAAATCTGTTCCAGCTAAAACCCAGGCTGATTTTAGATTGCTCATTGCAAACACAACGTTGGGGCAGACCCAAATGCATGACAAGGCATGGATGAAAAGGAGGGAAAAGGCAATGCCAACAGGAAGGTGATGTTCTCTTTGCCCTAAAAGGGGAGAGTTCTGGGAGTCTGAGTCCTAAGGAAAAGGAAAATATGAAGACAGAGGGAGCATATCCAGGGCATGGATGGATTTCACCTTGTTAACTCAATGCAGCCTCTGAGTTATCTGAACCATTGATTTGCAGCTGCAGGATGGGTTGGATTCATAAAGTGCAGAATGTCTCGAGGTCTGTGGGCCTCCTGGGCACTGCTCAAGTCTGTCAGCAGAGAAATTTCATCCCAGAATGGCTCAGTACCCAGAGAATTGTTGTGCATTTGGCACTTGGAGGGTTGTTTGTGGAGACACTTTCCAGTGGGGAAAAGAACATCAGGGTCTGGCCCTGGTTGTGCACAAAAAAAGGGAATAAATACTGAGTCTCTTTATCAGATTAATTAATCTTGTAGGGTGAATGGTGGTTGAAGGGAGCAAATAAATTCATTTTTAACATGCATGGGTTTTCTGTGCTAATTCAAGCTTCAGTCTTGCATAGCACAAAAAGGGGGTTTGCTGCTGTAAGCATGAGGGAATGGTTTTTTGGAATATCTGGGTCAAGATAGCCATAGTCCTCATTAATGTGTGGTGCAGCTGAGCATCTCACTCCTGCTCAAAGTCAGCAGCTCAGAATCTGGAAAATCTCACCCAAACTTCTATGGACCCTTGCTGGGAGGCTCAAAATTCATGGCAAATTCTCCTTGTTGCTGACACAACCTCTGGTTTAGAGGGGTTCTGACTGCTTGGAGGCTGGGAGAGTACCCAAGGAATGGATATTCCCTCTGTCTTCATATTTTCCTTTTTCTCAGACTCCCAGAACTCTCCCCTTTTAGGGCAAAGAGAACATCACCTTCCTGTTGGCATTGCCTTTTTTCTCCTTTTCACAATTCCCTTTCATAAAAATAACACGGGACTGCAGGATCCCATCTAACTATGGAATTGTAGTAAATCACCAGATGAAATTACTACTGAAATTAATTTTAAAATGATCTTTTATTACCCTGTGACTTAATTAACCACCAGGACCAACAACATGGAGTGAGTTTATCTAGCAGCAAGTCTGGAAATGACAAAGAGCAGGCTGGAGACAAAAAAAAAAAGGGATAAAGAGCTGAAAATCCAGGGATAGAACAAGACACAGGAAAACAAACAACAAATACTCTCTGAGTAAGGCCTTAAAACAAGTGATAGCTACACAACCATTTTAAAACTCTCCATTAAATATCTGTCATACAGGGGGAAAAAAAAGGATTTAATGCATTTGGGCAGCCCCTGCTAGAAAAATGTTTGAATTTTCCTCCTCCAGTTGAGTCAGATTTTGTCTCTGTTTCTTTTCCTTCCAGGCTATAATTCAGTTAATTTATTACAATGAGGAAATCAGAATCTTTTCAAAAGGTGACAAATCTGGACAACTTTTGGTCTGAATCAGCTAAAACAAGATTTGGATGCTGCTTGCAGGATTTTGCATTGATAGAAAATAGAAATGCAAAATTTGGATGTTCCTTTAAATGAACCATTTTTTTGGTCAGCTTTTGAAAGTCCTGTACTGGGTAACAGATGAATTTTGGGATTAGCTGGATCTCAGGAATAGTGGGGAGCAGATTGTGTCCTGCTTGGATGAATTCCATGCACTACAGCACTCCTGGAGTTTGCACATCTTGTTTCTTTACCGAGTTCAGGAATCCAGAGTAGGATGTGTTAGCAAACAAACCAGGATAAAACCAATCCATCAAAAATGTAATTTCAGAAACCTGCCACTGCCAGCACCCTCCTTTCTGACCTCCTTTGAACACAGCAGAGCTTCCTAACACTGCTTTTTTCCTGATTTTTTTATTAATTGATCTTCGTGTAACACCTCAAGCCCACGGAGGGGGTTCTTAAGGAGCCAGCTGTGCACATGGAATTGCAGGTGTGGTATTTTTCCAGCCTGAAGAGGGCCAGAAACTCGGACAGATCCCCAGAAAATGCATTTCTAGCATTTTAACGTTTAATTCAGTCCAAACAGGTTTGAAATTTGGGCTTGATTGAATTCTGTTGTATATTAAAATTTCAAATGGGGCCGGTTACTGTTCTGCTGAGTTGGACAGATAGAAAACAATTCCACATTTTAAAGCAGAGTTCCTGCTCCAAAGCTGAAGGGATCATTCCTCTGATCTTCAAGTCAGGCAGGATGAACCTAAAAACCTAAAAAAGGAGCCCAAAGACTTCAGGAAGAGATGGATGATGGAAAGGAGCAGCGCTCAGTGTGAGCAGAGCAATTCTTCCAAATAACTGCAATACCCATCCTACCTGCACACAATCCTCAGTTTATTAAGATTATCTGCCCGTGCTGAGCAAACCTGAGGTGAAATGGAGCAGAATTGTGTCCCTGGGCTCGGTGAAATCCAGGATGTCATCCCTGAACCACAAGCAGGGGCTCTGCAAGCTGTTGGGCCGTGTGTCCTATTGATTTAATATGCTCCTAATCAGTACATAAAGCTATAGGCCTGCAGTGTTAATTTTTCATATGCTTACAAAGTACCCTTTGATTTTCTGTCACGCGTTAATTACAGCGTTTTGCCATTAAATAGGAAGCTTTGTGTAAACTAATTACTAGGTAATCATTGTCTACCGCCAGCGTGCTGTTCCTACCTTTTATTTTATTCGAAAAATGCACAGATCTCGCAGTCTGGAACCACTATACCTTCCAGCCATTAGCTCTCACTAATTCATAGCATTATTGTGCTAAGATTGTAGGAGTTGTAATTGTTGTGGTATCAGTGCTGTTAATTACCGGAGTAAACAGTTGAAATGGTGCCAAGGTCTATTGTACAAGGCAGAGGAAAAGGAGGTTTAAATGTTACTTCCACCATCTGGGGACTGGAGGAGAGGCAAATGCTAGAAAACAGCAGTGAGGCAATATCAGAACTTCAGCTCCAGGGTTTGAGGCCATATGGATCCAGAATATTTTGAATCAATTGAATTTAAGTGCCAGTTTGTAGCAATAACAGTGGGGAAGGAGAGGATAAAGCAAGAGCACTAAAGAAATCTGAAATGCCTTAATGTTGGTGCAGCCAATAAAATGCCTGCTTGGATTATTTTAAAAATGTTTGTTTTGCTAAAATCCAAAAAGTAACACATAGGCAACTCTGGGAATAAAAGGAGTTTAAATGTGTGTTGTTTGTGGAAAAAACAACACAGGTTTTGTCTGACAATTCCTGTAGCATTACAGCAATTTCCATAAAATTCCTGGGAAGTGACTGTGGGTTTTCTATGTAAGTATTTTTATTTTTTTTTTCTTTTTGAAACCACGTTTTTGGAATTCATTAGAATATTTTGTTTAGAGACACAAACCAGAAAGGAGAGCAAGTCACAGAAGTGTAGTAAATTTATAGAGATTGAAATAGAGAAAACTCAATTAATTGGGAAAAGAATTTTCATCTGAGGGCATCAGAATTGTTTGTGCACTTGCAGAAATCTCCCTAAAATACAGGGAAAGGCACTTGCAGAAATCTCAGTGAAATACAGGAAAATGCCTTCTAATACCCCTGATCTCATTTTGTAGGAGAATTTGTCCTGAACTTATGTTAGGAACTTAAATACCGCCTTTGAAATAAATATTTGGTTATTGTTTTGAAGAGAGATTTTTGAAAATCATGACAATTACGTTTTCTTTGATCTGAAGGAAGATGTGGGGAACCTTAAACATTGCAGGATGCACCTTGCAAAAGCCACAATTTGGAATATTTGTTTGGATTAGAAAGCAAAGTAACTAGTAAAATTATCCTAATCCTAAACCAACATCCAGTGGATAAAGGAGCAGAATTCTTTGAGGAGTTCGCAGCTCCTTGAAGATCCTTTTTTCCGGCTGATTTTTGGCAGCACAGATTTGATCTTTGATTTCCCTGCCTAGATTGTTTTCCGAGCAAGGATCTGGCAGCAAATTGCTGCTGCCAGCTTCGGAGAGTTTTGCAGGAAATAGGAAGGATCTCTCTTTCCTAAACAATCCTGGTTTATTTATTTTTTATTGGTCTGTTAGCAGATGTTGAAGTAGTTCAGGGCACAATGCAAACATGTGCTTTTCAATGGATGGTAAATAGGAAAGTGCACAATGAAAGGAGCAGTCGGGAGGGGGTTTGGAGCAGGGCACAGGGGGGGTTGTGGCGTTTTTGTGTGTCTGTAGTTGAATTTCGAATGAAGAGAAGCGCTTGATCTCTCTGGATGGGAACCCTCAGCGTGCGGAGCGGCCGGAGAACCGTGGCCCCATGTGGTGTGAAAAAAGGAACAGCACTTGAAGGGCCGGAGATGTGAAAGGCAGCTCAGCTCCTTGTCCTGGCAGGGCTGTTTGTGGGGTTGATTGAAGCGTGGCAGATGTGCCTGAGCCCCACAAAACCCCCTTGAGTGGGAGCAATCCCGGCGCCGTGTCCGGCTGCGGATGAGCCCAGGGAAGGGCAGGATTGTGGGCTCTGTGCTCAGCAGCCCACTCAACGCCAGGCAGCTGAAATGGCCCATTAGCTATCAGGGAAAATTGTCTTTGCTCCTTTCAGCAGATGGAGCAAATATTTTACAAAGCAATTTTACATAGGAAAAACATTTGTGTGAGGCGGTAATGACGGCTGTTTGCCATGATGGGACCTGAGCTCGGAACATGCTTTTCCAGCTCTGGGGAAGGCAAAATTGGCTTTTTTTTTTTTTTTTTTTTTCTATTTTAAAATTTGCAGTTAACGGTGAAAAGCCTGGGCTTTAAATCAAGTGGCAAACTTTAAGCAGATAGAGGATGCTCAGTGTGTCGCTTCCAAAGCCATTCCCGGTTTTATGGATCTCTCCATTTATCCTGTTCACTGTGGTACTTTGTGCTTCTGGCCAGGGTGGACCTGTCTGAATGAGGGAAAAAAGAGTCCAATCGGTTTAACGTGCAAAATAGGAAATAATGGCAGTTTTTTGGCCATTTGGGCAGCAGTCACTGGCTTCTTCCATGGTTGCTGGTGTCACAGAGAACATCAGAACGAGCTGGGCTGGCCCAATTCCCATCCAGACTGGAATAAGTTATCCCAGCTCCACTGATCACAAGAGAAAGGATGTACTTAGAAATGCTAGGAATTGTCCTCGTGCCATCCAAGTGGCATAAATTGCCACAGCTCCATTGACTGCAGCAGAGCTGAGGCACTTTGTGTTGCTCAGGAGCTCTCTGCTGATTTCATTCCTCTCTGGCCCACTCAGCTTTACTTATTTGGAGTTCCTTTCTTCACTCCATTTCCTTGCAAGGCCTAAATAATTCCCTTTCCATCTGATTTTTACCTAAAAAGCCCTGGATCTTACTCATCCTGCCCCACAGCCTCTTTCTTCCCCCAGATCTTTCTTCCTGTTTCTATTTCTTCTTCCTATTTATTTCTTTCTCTTCTCAACAGGCTTTTCTTTGCTGACTGATCTGTCCCCAGCAGATTCCTACCACTGCCTTCAACATCTGCCACGCTTGGTCCCAGTTTTTTGTTGCAACAGCCTAAGAAAACCTTTCAAAATTCATCTTGCAGCCAGGGTGAGAAATTATTTCTCATTTAGTGAGAAAAAGCTGTAATTTTTTTTTTTTTGTGTGTGTGTGTGCTTTTTCATTGTTCCAAAAAGATGCAAAACTGATTTGGAGAGATGTAAAGATTTCCACACGATGTAAACAATATTTGGGCTGCTCATTTTTACTGTACTAAGAAATATCAGCTGCAAGATTTGAACAAATGCTCCCTGTTTCTCTTGGTCCTGGATTGTTTTGGGCCACATCAAGAGATAAAACATTGGTAGGCTCTGCTGGAGATACTGTCCAATTTAAATGAAATTAGCCAGCTGAGCACTGATCCTTTTAAAAGGTTTGACTTCACGAGTGAGTGTTGGATCCGGGCTTGAATTTGCCTATTTAAACTCCCTATAATCAGGATTATTGCTTTTTTAGAGCTTACAGTTGCAAAAAAATCTCCCAGCAGAATTCCAGGTGCTGATCCTTAAAGGGTGGCTCCCTTCTGTGAGCACCCTGAGTGCCCAGGCTTTGTTCAAAGCGCTGCCACGGTGGCTCAGAGCTCAAGGGAAGTGTCACATTTTCTAGGATTGGTGATTTGTTTAAAATCCTGCCTTGTTTCTGGCAGACACCCGGCTTTGCTGCTCACATCCTTCACACTCACCAGCGCTGTGGCTGCCCCGGGATCCCTGGGAGTGTCCTGGCACAGTGGGAGGTGTCCCTGCCCATGGAATGGGATGGGATTTCAGTTCCCTCCCAACCCAAACCATTCCAGGATTCCCTGATTTATCAAGCTGAAGCAGCCACGCCTCAGATGTGCAAGGAGAATTTTGACAAGGCAGAGAAAAGTCCCTGATTTCACAGCCAGCTCAGGGAGGTTTCTTCCCCAGGCACAGGGATCCTCCAGCTCTGTGTGAAAGGACAGACAGCTCGGAGCTCCTGCACTGCAAACTTGGGTCCCAGTTTCATTGTTACACCTGTTATAGGTTTAGCTTAAATTTAAGATTGCTAAAATCAAAGTTATCCAGTTAGAATTTTATTAATTCAGCAAGCGAGACAGCAAACAAAGCAGCGCTGGGAGAAGCTGGGGAGAGGGGTCTGTGCCCCACCAGCAGTTCTCAGTTTAACCCTTCCCTTATCAGTCTTTTTATACTTTTCTGACTTCTGGTTACGTGGCACTTCTTCCTGGACTTTGGTCAGACTCTGGGGGGCNGGTTTTTTTTTTTGTTGTTTCCACAGGCTCCTTGGGTTTTCCCAGTCTGATGAACCACTTTATTTGTACCAATATATCACAATTCTGATGAACAAATTATTTGCACCAATATATCACACACCCACGAGCTGGGGCACAGCACTCCCAAATGCCTCCACATCCAGCAGAGACTCCCGGGCTTTTTCCCCTCTCTGATTTATCAGAACCTTTCACAGCAGCCCTCTTGCTTTGTTTGTTTTCATATTTCTGTGGAAATCACTCAAAACCCCGAGTGAGCAGCTCTCAGGGATGGGGTGGCAGTGACAGGGGTGTTGTTGGATGCTCTGCCAGCTGGGAACTGATTTGTGGGGCAGCAATTCCAGCACATCCCTCACGGCTCACACCCTCTCCCCAAAGCCACGGTGATTTCATGAACCACCTCAGCCTGTGCCTTGTTGGCTGAGCCAGAATTCAGCACAAATCCAAACCCACACGAGGCCAATGGATATTTGCTCACTGCTCTGCTGTTTCAGTCAGCTGAGCCATCCAAAACCACCATTCCTGCTTCAGATCCTGAGGAAATGAGCTGGGTAAAGGTCTCAACTTGGGTCAGTTCTGAGTTTGGATCTCATGTGTTATGTACACCTTTGTTTTTGGGTAAAGTCTGAGCTTGGATCTCATGTTTTCTGTGTTTCTTTGTTTTTTGGGTAAATTCTGAGCTTAGATCTCATGTTTTCTGTGTTTCTTTGTTTTTGGGTAAATTCTGAGCTTGGATCTCATGTTTTCTGTGCTCCTTTTTTTTTGGATAAATTCTGAGCTTGGATCTCATGTTTTCTGTGCTCCTTTTTTGGGGGGTAAATTCTGAGCTTGGATCTCATGTTTTCTGTGCTCCTTTGTTTTTGGGTAAATTCTGAGCTTAGATCTCATGTTTTCTGTGTTTCTTTGTTTTTTGGGTAAATTCGGAGCTTGGATCTCATGTTTTCTGTGCTCCTTTGTTTTTGGGTAAATTCTGAGCTTAGATCTCATGTTTTCTGTGTTTCTTTGTTTTTTGGGTAAATTCGGAGCTTGGATCTCATGTTTTCTGTGCTCCTTTTTTGGGGGGTAAATTCTGAGCTCGGATCTCATGTTTTATGTACACCTTTGTTTTTTGGGTAAATCCTGAGCTTGGATCTCATGTTTTCTCTGCTCCTTTTTTTTTGGTAAATTCTGAGCTTGGATCTCATGTTTTCTGTGCTCCTTTTTTTGGGGGTAAATTCTGAGCTTGGAGTTCATGTTTTCTGTGCTCCTTTTTTTGGGTAAATTCTGATCTTGGATCTCATGTTTTCTGTGCTCCTTTGTTTTTGCCATGAGGTTGTGCTGCTTAGTGTATTGATCTACTGACTAAAGCCACTTTTAACCCCTTTTTTGTGATATTTTTAAGTCAAGAACATCCTTTTCTCCTTATTGGATGATAGGATCCCACATATCCCATATCAGCATCACCATCTAAGCACCTCCATATTTTCAAGGTATTTTTCCCCTCAATTTTCCCTTCCCCTGGCTGCAGCCAGGACCAGGGTTCATCCTGGATGCAGAGTTAACCCCAGATTCCCCACAGAGAAGCTGTGGCTGCCCCTGGATCCCTGGAAATGTCCAAGGGTGGCACTTGGAGCAGCCTGGGATGGTGGAAGGTGCTTGGGGTGGAACTGGATGGGATTTAAGTTCCCTTCCCACCCAAACCATCTTGGGATTGTAATCTTTGCTCCATCCTCCTCGTTCTGGTAGGCAAATCACAGTGAAGTCATCTTGAATTTGCATTTTTTTGGTTCCTTTACATCATGTGCTCCGTGACAAAGCCCATCTCTACAAACTCACTGCTGTGGAAAAACAGCTTTCATTTTTTATTTGCTATTCTTAGCTGCCAGCCATAAGGATTCCTCCTGTTCCTCCAGAGCCTGAGATGAAGTGCTGGTGGCTGAGGACATTGGCAGGACCAGGGGAGGGGTGAGGAGAGGGGATGGAAATGAGAGGAAAGAGCCCCAGGGGAGCAGGGGGAGGCTCATGAAGCAGCAAGAAAAGGAGCCTGGAGCAATCCAGTCAGGGTCCTTGCACTTGATATGCTCCTGTTCTTCTGGGACTTTGGGGAGCAGTAAAAGCAGAGCAGTTACTTGCTGTATTTAATGGGGCTGGGCTGTGTGGGTGATAATAAAGAATTTAAAACTGGGAAAAAAGCTGCTTTAGCTGTGGAGTGACTAATCAAATTCCACCAAAGACAAGGGCACTTGGGAGCTTGTTACAGATATTTCACAGATTTAAAAGGATATCTCCTGCTTTAGAAATGCTTTTGCTTGATTATTCCTATTTTTTTTTTCTAACTAAAGGGTATTTGGGTTGATAGAAGAGCTTAAACATAGAACCAGTAAAACTATTGCTGGCATATGTGACTATTTCAATATGCTGCTTCAAAATACAGGCAGTGTACAAGTTATTGACTGCTGCTATTGATCCCAAAGCAGTTCCCAAGTACCTGGCATTTTCAGATGCCAGATCCAATTATTGATATAAATTATAATGCCAGAGATGCTGTGCTGAGGGCAGGACTGGCTTTCAGAGAAGGACACTTTGCAGGAGGAGGGAAGAGGAGCAAGTAGAAAAATTAAAAAAGGCTTCCTGACTGTGGGTAAACAGTAACCACATTTTTTTT
>VYXF01009094.1:600775-625101 GCA_013397295.1 Polioptila caerulea | reverse complement strand
GCTTTTCCCTTGTGATTTCCTTTTTTCTCCATCTTCATCTCAATTTTCACCCTGCCTCTCTCTCTCTGTCACTCTTTGGTCTTCTTTAGTCACTCTGCCCATTGTTCTTCTCTTTCTCATATTCTTCTTTCCAGCTTTTCCCCATGATGTTTTATATCAGACCTGTTGAAATGTTTGCTGCTTGGATGCTTTTCAGGCTAGGAATTGATTACCTCCCTGAAATTCAGTGGTAGGAAGACCAGAAATTCCCTGTCAGTGTTTTTCGTATGGAAACAGAACCCATTCTTTGTGGGAATTTCTTTTTTCTTCCAATCTCATTAAAACATTTACACTTTTAAGCAATCAGATGCTCTGTATTTTGGAATAAATAATCTCTGCCACTTACACAGGCCTGGAGCACTCAGAATGCAAAATTGCTTATCCCTGACTGCAGCTGAGATTTGTCCATAGAAGGGTTTTGCACAACTTCAATTCTTTTTGCTCTGATGTGCTACTGATGATTTTTGCAATCCTCCCCTTCCAATCTGTCATTTTTAGACAACATAAACCACAGTTTGAAACTGTTTCCAAAGACTTATTGCCTGGAATAAAGAGAGGACAGGGTTAATTCCAACAGTGACTCCGCAATAATAATTCTTTATTTGCCCATCAAAGTGCAAAGGCCAGCACAGCTTTGATGTCATCATTGTAAGGATCATCCAGCAGGGAAAGGAACATGGGAAATGTGGATTTCATAGAGCCAGGAGGGAAAGGAACACGGGAAATGTGGATATTAGAGAGCTAGAAGGGAAAGGAACATGGGAAATGTGGATATTAGAGAGACAACAGGGAAAGGAACATGGGAAATGTGGATATTAGAGAGCTAGCATGGAAAGGAGCACGGGAAATGTGGATATTAGAGAGACAACAGGGAAAGGAACATGGGAAATGTGGATTTCAGAGAGAAGGAAACGTGAACATTTCGTCATTCCCACTCCCAGTACACGCTGGGAGAGAGAACATTTTCCTGGGACAGCTTACAGCCGTGTATCCAGGCTGAAATTCCAGGGGCTCACCGAGCAGCCACGTCACAGAGCAGTGTCCCCACCGGTGCCACGAGGCGAGGGTGGCTTTGCGTCAGCAGGGCTGGGTGCTGGGACACCGATGGCACACCTGCCCTGGGATCACGGCCCTGCTGCTTGGAAAAGTGGGAGATTTCACTGCAAACACAAACACAGCGCCCTGCAGCCCTGGGCAAGCCAAGGCCACAGCAAAGTAAACGTGGAATTCACGTGTCACCTGCCCAGCCATGCCAAGCCTGACCTCAGAACTGGCCTCTGTCCACCAAGCCTTACCTCAGAGCTGGGCTGGGAGTTTTGATATCCATGGTCACTTTTCTTTAATATGCCATGCTCATGGCTTAGAACTATTTTTCTTATGTGTCCAGCACAGTCTTTGTAGAAAAAGACAAAACCCCACACGGCCTGCAGCAAACAATCCTTTAGTCATGACCCTAAGGCCAGACTGGGGTTTTATGGTGTGTCCATGCACCAGGGGCAGAGTTCTGCCAAAGTGCAGCTCAGAGGGGCTCTGTGAAAGCCCTTTTCTGGGATATCACCTCTAGTGCCACCCACTCCCCTCAAAGGTGGCAGAATAAACCCCCCAAACAGTCCTGTCTGAGGGCTGCCTGTGCCTCTCCTGTCTCTTGTTGTCCCTTGCTCACTGACACCTCCCTGCTTGTCAGGCAGAGTCTCTCGTGCAGACACAGCTCCTGGCTGTTCACAACAGGTTTTACCACTCAGCCTGGGTTCCTTCAGACAGATTTCCACCTTCCAACAATAGATTGCAGCATTCTCTTTTATTCCATGCACGAGAGCAGATAAGAGAGCTGTGTGTTCTACATTTGTAGTGATGATGGGAATTTTTCATAAAGCCTTTTGTATCCTGATGTTCAACACGTCTTGGGAATAAACCCAAAGGTTCTTGTTCCTGCTTTGACCATTAGTGAGAGGAAAACAAAAGATGAAAGGTTATAAATATTTCCATAATTCTTAAGAATATGCTGTTTGATGTTTTTTTTCCCCTGTCCCAGGAAAAGAACCTGCAACCCAGATCAATCACACAAGATATGTCCTGAGAGATGTCTGAGAGATTAGAAGAAACAAAAACTTCTACAAAAATCTGAGAAGTGAGATAAGTAGGAAGGTGTTGTTTGTGTCTAAATTATAGACTAGTAAATAGTAAAATCCACACTGAATTAATTCCCCCATGAAAGGTGGAAGCACAAGGTGGGTAGGGATGAGTAAGAACTTAACTCCTTAAGCTTCTGATCTGCACAAGTGCTCAACACATTGAAGTGGGCAGATCTAAAAGGGTAGGAAAAAAACTTTTGTCAGGGACTGTTATGGAAAATGTGATGTCTTGATGGGTTGAGTGAAGTTCTCAAAGGCCAAGAGTTTGATGGATTTTTAAAAGGCTCCTCCTCAAAGTTAATGGTCCAGTCTTTTATTATTGAGGACATAGAAAAGAATCTAAACCTTCCTGATTTAGGAACAACCACTCACTGACAGGTTTAGGATAATTTGAAATCAATCCTTAGGGCCTGGGTGTCCTGCAGCAACTCCTGTGACACCCCAGCCTGGGAGAGCTGAGCAATCCAGACCCCCCTGAGATGAAACAGAGCCCTGCAATCCCACACAGCTCTTGGCAGCCTGCTGCCTCAGCCAACGCCAAGGATTACAACCTTGAACCCACCAACATCAGTGGGCTGAGGCAGCAGGGAGCAAATCAGCAGCAGCCCAGGGCTCCACGGCCCACCTGGAGCACGAGGTGAGCATCAGTAGGCAGCAACAGGCGGGAGCAAATCAGCAGCTGAGCCAGACCTCCACCGCCATCGTGGCCGGGATAAAAGCCGCGAGCAGGCTGCGCTCGGCCCTTCTCGCACGCACCAGAGCAGCAGCACCAATGGCTCAGGAAACAGTGCACTACTGCCCCTCAGAGAAAGACTTCATCTTGTCCCCTCACAGTAAGAAGGCTCCCAAAAGGATGGCGTCGCTGATGGAGCTGAAGGAGATCTTCCGCAGCGCCGACGCCGTGTGCTTCGACGTGGACAGCACCGTCATCCGGGAGGAGGGCATCGACGAGCTGGCCAAGTTCTGCGGGGTCGGGGACGCCGTGGCAGAGATGTACGTATGGCTGGGCAGCTCCCAGGCTGCTGGGGGACAGCAGGCTGTGACCATGAACTGCCCTTTGCAGCCACTGCAGTCACTGGGGGTTATCAGAGGTTACAAAGGGGCTGGGGTGCGAAGCGGGATTGGTGCGGGTGCAGTAACTTGGTTTGGGAGTTGGGAGGCCGCCCAACAGGACTGCCCTGGCAGAAATTCTCTATTGGTGATTTTGGTAGACTGAGAGCAGCCCTCATCATCAACTTGGCTAAACACTGGCAAACCCTGCTCTGAATGAGGAAACCCCTCCATGGGCTGCAGGAGAGGGGACAGCACTCCCAGCCCATTGCTGAGGCTGAAGATGGGAAACAGCACAAGCTGAAGCTTTAGCAAAAGCTTTGTGAGACCCAGCTCAGGAATATGGTCCCAGTATGGCAGCACAGAGGGAATGGAGCCATCTGCCTTTGCTCCACTGCCTCTCCCATCCGTGGAGACCTCCCAGCTTTGGGTTCAGTCTGACCTCTCCTACCTCCTTCCTTGTCATTCCCTGTCTCTGCTGTGCTGTTGGAGAAGCCTCAGTGGGTGAGGTGTCCCTGATTTGGTGTCTGGCTGTCCCTCAGGACCCGCAGAGCCATGGGTGGCACGGTGACATTCAAGGCAGCTCTCACAGCACGGTTAGGTCTCATCCGGCCCTCCTACGAACAAGTGCAGAAATTAATATCTGACAACCCACCTCAGCTAACTCCAGGAATAAGGTAAGAAGAATTGTGGGGTTTTTTGAAGTATTCAGGAAGCAGATGGAATAAATAAACCACATTCTGTGCCATTAGTGATTCTGTAAGGCCACAGAGCTGGTTTGTGTTGCCCTCCTGCTCCATCTCCATGCTGGGCGTGTACAAAGCTTGGCTCAGGAGCCTGACTCCATGGCAAGGGGTTAAGCATCCATGGAAAAAGAAAAGATTCTTAAATATTAACTGGCACCTTGGCTGCCAAGCTCTAATCCTGGCTTGAGGATTAAATGGGCATGGAAAAGAATCTGTTCAAGCACTGATTTTTCAGGGGTGATGGGACTGGAAGGAGATTTAATACCTCAAATTTTGCTTTTTCTGCATCTCTGTTACCTCTCTGACTCTCCTCAGTGCAGTCTCACCCCTGGCTCAGTTTAGGGGATCTACTGCTCAGAGCTACCCACCCTGAACTCCCTAAAACCATGAAAATACTCAGAAAGCAAGCACACATAAATATGTGCATTCACTCATCCTGAGGTTTGGAATGAACGTGGACTATTTAAACTGAAAAGCTCTGGGGATTTTTTCCCTATTCAAATTGTTTCTAACAATAGAGAAGAAATTCTGTACTACAAAATCTGACCATAGCTTCAAGCCTAAAATATTTTTAGCATATAAAAGGAGTTTTAGATGATCCTGTGCTTGTATTTTATCTTTTTTTTTTTCCTATAGAAGACAGCTAGAGGTAACTACAAAGAGAACATTGTTTCCTTGTTCAGAATCACATGATTTTCCTTTCATCCCTTCCTTTTCTTCCTCCTTTTCAGTCCTTCCCTTTCTTCCTCCTTTTCTCTGTCCTGCTTTAAGCTCTGCTTTGTTTTCCACTCTTCAGTGTTTCTGCTGTTCCTGCCACCCCTTCCCCTGCTCCCCTTGCTGCAGGCTGATCTTCCTGGCCCCAGAGCCAAATCCCTGGAACTTTCCACTGCCTTCGAGTCCTGCAGACATGAACTGGGGTCACAAACTACTTTTTTTTGATTCCTTTCCTGTAGCTGGTGTCCTCTTCTAAAGATGGCATCGATGTCCAGCATGTGGTGAACCAACTCTGAGCTACAAAACATTTGCACTTTGCACTTTTCAGCCCACTTAGCATTTTGGAGCAGTGCTTTAATCTCATTCCCTGCTTTTTGCTGCATTCCAGATTCATTTTCTTGCCATTGTTTCACTTCAGAAAAAAAACCTGAACTGGATCTGCTCTCACTTGTTCAAGGGAGCAAATGTGAATGTGGAAAGAAAGGAGTTTTAGGGAGTGCTTGAGGAATGAAATGATGGTTTTGTCCAGCTCTTTCCAGCCAGGTGTGTGCACAAACAAAGGGAAAGAGGGAAAAGCTTTGGGCAGCAGAGATGGATGGAGCTGGAGAGCAGCACACACCCAAACTAAGCTGGAAAACGAAACCTAAACCAAGCACAAAGGCTGGTTTAGGAAGGGTTTAGTGGACCTTGGTGCTGTCTCTTCCCAGGGAGCTGGTGAGCAGGCTCCACCAGCGAGGGGTTCAGGTGTTCCTGGTGTCTGGGGGGTTCCAGAGCATCGTGGAGCACGTGGCCTTGCAGCTGAACATCCCCACAGCAAACGTCTTCGCCAACAGGCTCAAGTTCTACTTCAACGGTGAGAGCCCCCTCAAATCCCCTCTCTCTGCCAATTGCTGCCTCTTCTCTGCTTCAGCTGCCACACTGGGGCTGCAGGGAGGGAGGGACATTACAAAACCTTGCCCAAAACCAGCCCAGGGCATGTAAGAAAGAGAGCTGGGGTTACTTTTTAATTGCGAGCCGTGCCAAAGGTAAAACTCCTTACTCTGCTGAGAGCAGAGTTTCAGTTTCTCCTGCTGCTTCGTGGCCTCAGCTGCTCTCACAAACCTCCCTTTCAGTGCCCTTGGGAGCAGAGCTGCTCTGGATTTTCAGCTGGAGTGCCCCAGCAGAGCTGAGGTTGCTCCTCACTCAGGGTTTCCTGCCCTGCCTGCATCACCCTGGGTGCTGCTTTTGGGATGTGCACACCAGAGTGGCTGCGAGTGGATTGGCAGCACTGCCCACACAGGTTTCTGTTTTTCTCTGGAAATGTCTCTGTTTTTCTGTGAAAATCCCCTCACTGAAGCCTTGGGTGAAATCCCAGTCTTAAACTTACCTTGGAATTCTTGATTTGGGATGCTGGTGCTGTGAGTTTTACAGGACTGCATGCAATGAAGTCAAAGATCACAGGCAGAGATCTTCCTTCATTTCCCAGAAAATATCTGTATTTCCAACTTGTCCTTCCCTTGTTTTCTAGGAGAATATGCAGGGTTTGATGAAACACAACCAACAGCTGAGTCAGGGGGGAAAGGAAAGGTGATCACTCATCTGAAAGAACAGTTCCATTTCAAGAAAGTGGTTATGATTGGAGATGGAGCTACAGACATGGAAGCCTGCCCCCCTGGAGTGAGTATTACAGAAATCCTGAACTCCTTCTGAGCAAATCCCTGGGGGAAAAAAAAGAGTGAGGTTTGGATTCTTTAATAAAAAAATGACCAGAAAGACAACTTTAATAAATGCTCATGTCCCAGGGAGAGATTTTAATTCCATTTCCCTTCAGCTCCTTTCTCCACACAAAAGTCCCCCAATACCCCAAAGCAGCTCAGGATTTGTTTAATGCTTCCCACCTCAAGGAAAAAAAAAAAAAAATCTGCAGTGGAAATTTTAAACCCTGCACTTTCACTGCAGGGGGTTTTGTGAGATGTAGAAATGATGATTGCTCTGGTTAATGATTGAGGTCAGGGTTAATGTTTGTTTTTGGTATCTCTCAGATGAGGTAAACAGAGGTAAGATAAACAGGAGAGGGGTAATTGTGGGATGCTCGTGCATGAGCCAATGTTTACTTGCTCTTGAATGGAATTGCATCACATTTACATCAGATTCTCAGTTAAAGCTCACATCTGAACAATCTGGAACGTACAAGGCACTGAGAAAAACCCCAGTAACCAAAATACTGCAGAATTCATCGCTGATAAATCTGAAAATTGAACAAGCAAAGGAAAACAGGGCAGGGAGGAATGCTGGGGGTTTAAAATCCAAACTGAATTACTGAGAACTCCATTCCTTCCATGCAATAATCCATGTGCCCATTCCTTGTGTTTTCCCAGGATTGCTTCATTGGATTTGGAGGCAATGTAGTCAGAAAGCAAGTCAAGGAGAAAGCAAAATGGTACATCACCCACTTTGATGAATTGCTAAAGGAGCTGGAAGAGCGATAAATCCTCGTGTAAAATAATCTATTTAACACCTGTAAATCCATTATCCAATGCCATTAAACATTTATTTGTTTGCAAACTCGTGGGCTGGAGTTTTTCATGATTCTGGGAGTTGGGGACTTTCCCCTCTGGTTTGTGAGGCAAAACCTCAAATAGGTTGTAAGATTTTTTTATAAAGCTTTCCTATGGTGGAAGAAATAAATTGATTATTGACTTCCAAGTGAAGACCAAACATAGAAAATAATAAGTTAAAAATACCTCAAGGGATTATCTCCTGGTCAATATTGCACATTTGTTGTTTCATCAGTAATGCCTCTACTTAGCTGGGTGACAAAAAAGGAGTAAGGCCACAAACAAGAACTTTGCAATAATAATAATAATAATAATAATAACAACAACAACAAAGACATTCAGGCTACAGTTTGGCAAGTACTTTCACTGCATGGAATCTCAGCAGCAGGTAGTCAGTGAACAGGTGGAAAATGTCCCTAAATATCTCTGATTTCATTAAAATTATGGCTACAGAGAACCTGAGGGGTCATCAGTTACTCAGCCTGTCTGGGACAGGAGCTGCGTAGAAATTGAGACAGACCCAACGTTCATCCCTGGCCAAAAACATTTTCAGGTGAGGGACAGAGTGGTTCCTTCCCATCCTTCATCAAAATGTTCCAATCAAACTCCAAAGTGCTGATTTTGGAAAGTGGTGCCAGTGTTTGTGAACTGTTTTATTCACTCACCAACCCACCCCCCTCAGCTGTAACGGGATGGGAGAGAATTCATCAACCTTTAAAGGAAATTCTGGGGAACTTCAGTCCCTTCCTCTGCCTCCAACGTGGATTAACCACCCCTAAACTCTGCCAGAGTTAAACCTGACCTGTTCTACAAACTCTGAGCTCCAGCTGATGGATCCTGGCTTTTTAAGGAGTCTCTTTAGTGTCTGATCCAAGAGAACACACCTGGTAAATGCTGACAACTCTCCTGAGTGTGTTTTTCACATTGTGGGACTTTTATTTCCCTGGCTGGTTAAGAAGCTCACCTGTGAGGATGTGAAAAGCTTTACCCATGTTAAAATGCATCACACCTGCCCCTTCCTTCAATCCCCACGGTACACAGGGGAAAGATGGGTAAAAGTGACAGGATTTAGTGTTTAAATAATTTAATATCTGCAGAGGTTTTTGTCTTCTAAGTGCTTACAAAGAGCCCTGGTATTTTTTCCAGAAACTGAAGTGTGGCAATTCCCTCTCACCCCACCCCGTATTTCTGGGTGGAACAGAAAGAAGTGACGTCCCTACCCTCCAAAATTTCACATTGTCTCATAATAATCACTGCTTTTCACAATTAGCACTGAATTTCCTTAATTTATGATGATTAAACCAAGCTGTCACTGCTGTCCAATTGCTGAAGCATCACCAACAATTGCAGCAAATACTGGATCTGTTCATTCTGTGACATCCCTGAGGAGGAGATGGGGGACAGAGGATTTCACAGCCCAGAGTGAGGGCAGCAGCTCTCAGTGATGCTGTCAAATGGCCCTGGCTGGAAGTTACAAGAGCATTTAAATAGCAGAGAAGTAGAAGGGTTAAAAGAAAACAAACCCAGAACCAAACTTGTGATGCCTTTTGAGCAAGGCAGACACGGAAGAGCCCCAGAGATCTGCAGAGACTTCAGCAAACCCCACAAAAGCCAAGCAGACAATGGCTGGCAGTGCTCCCCACAACTTCTGGGGGTGTTCAGGATGGGCTCTTTGAAATTCTTCCTGAGCAAAGTCCCAGCCAGCTCCCAGGGCAGCTCCTGGACAATCCTGCTTTTGTTCAGGCAAGGCTGCACGAGCAGGGCATGTCTGAAGTGTTTCTGCTCCCACTGTTCCCCCGGGCAATCCCACAATTATGAAGTTAAGGAGTTTGTGCTGGTTTTTTTATGGAATTAAAAGGCCACGAAGGAAATAAATCTGCCATGGAGCTGATGAGCTGGAGCTCCAGGCACTGGGATGTGGCTCAGGGCTCTGCAATTCCCCCAGTGGCCCAGCCAGGAGCCCTGAGGGATGTTAACATTCACAGCAGGAGCTGCTGCCAGTCGGGGCACTATGGAAACGTGGGGCAGTGCCAGGGATTTCACAACAGCTCTTTAGGTCGGATTGGCTTGGAAAAAAAATGCCCCCCTCCCTTTCCAGTGGGCAAATATGGAGGCTGACCTCTAGCCCAGGAGGCAGCAGGAGGATTGCTGAGCTCAGGGAGAGGCTCAGCTGGTTTGTCTGTGAAAGAGTGGAAAATTCCCAGCAGGGAATAGAGCAGGGTGAGGAAAGTTTGAGAGTCACAGATTTGCCATCCCAGCACGGAGGGGCAAAGTCTGGGGAGCAGCACAGGTCACACAGGCAGGGCCTGGGCTCCTTCATTGAAAGCCTTTTAATGTGATTATCCAAGGAGGCAGAATTGCTTTAAATTATCTATTTGCATGAGGGACAGTTTGCAGCCTTCTGCAGGACCATTAAACCTGAGTTGTAATTGTGCCATTGGAGTGGAACAAGAGTTGAGAGTTGCCAGAGGACTTTCCAGGAACTGTCCCCCACTTTTCAACCTTTGGGAAGCCACTTCAGCTCTGAACTCCAGCAGTCCTGCTGTAAGAAATGCTGAGGGATTGCTCATCCAAGGAAAACTTGCACTCAGCCATGGAATTAAGAGGGAAAATCCCAGCAGTGCTCACAGGGAAAACCAAGCTGAGGCAAAGGGAAAGATTGGCATTGCCCATTTGTGTTGGAAGTTACATTTTACATTGCCATCTGTAAGGAAAAGAACAGAACTGTTTTATCTGCAGGTGAAGTAACAGGGATGAACCCTGAGGGCAGCCAGAGCATGAGCAGGAAGATCAGAGTGAGGGGAGGCTCATCCATAACACATCAGGGCAGGGGGAATTCAGAATTCCAGGGGGAATTCAGATCCTGGGAGTGGGTAAGGGGCCTGCACTCTGTGATGTCACCCCACAGGACACCCAGGTACTCCTCTGATTCCTTATTCAGGCAAAACTTCGTGGCCTTTGAACAAGAGCTGTGCCAGGCAGAATTTCATTCCTGGGGAAGGTAAAAAGCATGGATTGCACCAGAACACAAAAAATCCTGTAGCTCCAAGAATGTTTTTTGCTGTTTGTTTCTGGCTGAGATTGCTGGGTACGAGTTACAAGGACAATTCTCAAGGAAGAAGAAACCTGGGAGGATGCTGGAGAGAGGAAAAGGCCTGGAAGGTGACACTGGCATCCTTTTTTTCCTTCTGCAGCTGAAGAGAAGCCCCAAAAGTCTGGAAAAATGGCAGCCCCAGGGGATCTCACTGCTCAGGGCTGATTTACAAGGAGGATCAGCTCAAATGATTTCCTTGGCCCACTGAGAACTTAAGGCTGACACAGCACAGAACTCGACTCAGTAAAATCCCATCATCACCTGACAATAGGAGGAAAATACAAAACCAGACAAGAACCAGATCAAATATTGCCTTTGTTCAAGAGGAAATTCAAGGGGAGGCACGAGTGCAGTGCATTTCATGAAAGCAGAAGCCAGAGCTGAAAAATGAAGCATAATTTGTGGAGAAAAATCAAAAGGAAAAGTGTTTTTTATTTAACACCACAGCACTCAGAAACCTCTGGAACACTCAGCAAAATGGGATGTGATGGAGAGATTGTAAATTCATTTTGGAGAAGGAGAGCAGAAAATGGGAAATGCTGTCCCCAACCCAGAGAAGCAAGATGAAATATTCTACATTTCCCACACTGAACACTGCAAGAGGAGAGCAAACACAAGTGGTGCAATACATAGGAGATGCCAGCAAGAAGTGAAAATTAAAAGGATTTTATTGACTGATATGTTCTTCCTGAAAACTTCTTGAAATGTACAAACTGGACATTCAGAACTGCTTTGTACATTCAGTATGTAACACTGATTCTTGGAGCCACTTGAGAGAGAATATTTTTGTCACTCACAGGATGTTCACATCGTTGCAGACACCAAAAGTGTGGATACATTCTAGTCTAAAAGTGAAACCAAAACAGAACTGGACACCATGGGACACAGAAATGCCAAGCCCAGCTTCACACACCAACCCAGCCACGGGGCCTGCAGCCCCCTCTGAGTCTGAATCAGCACTGCTTATTAAATTCAACCCCTTTTCCCAGATTTTGGAGCTGTTTGGGGAGGGAAATGCTTTGGAGTGGTTGAGTCCCTGCAGGGTGTTGAGGCAGTGTGTGGGGGAAGCGTGGCCTGGGTGGGATCCACCCCACACAGATGTGAGCCCAGAGACCCTGCAATGCCTCTTTCTGCCCACAAGCCATGCCCTGCCCCACAGGATTATCCCAAATTAATGACTGCCTGCTTGCAAATGGAGATTTCCTCATTCCAGCCTGCTCCACCAGCCAGGGGGGGATTTCACAGCAACCCCAGAGCTGCTCCTTTCACAATTTGAAACGGAATTCTCGTTTCTCCAGAGCTTCTCAGTTCACTCCCAGGTTTGTTTTGGAAAGCTGCAGTCATTAAAAGCTCCCAGCAATGCTGTTACTGAGCTCTGGGCAGTGCCTGTGGAGCAGGTTTCAAATCCTGGAGGTCACACATTCCCTGGGGACCTGGCCCACAGATTTGGACTCGTTTTCAATTCACCAACCTTTTAAGCACAGTCCTGCAGTTTTTTCCCCCCCCTAAGAGCAGAAGGTGGTGGGTTCTGAAGAAAAGAGGTCTCTTTTATAAGCTCAATACAGTACTTTTATATTTCAGACTATGATATACAGTGTATACCATAAATTAAGACAAATACTTGTCACTTCATCTATGTAGGCACAAGAAAATCAGTGACTTTACTGAAGTGGAGAAATCTTCAAGGGTATCATGATTCTGGACTCCATCTCCTGAATAAGGGGCACTGCAAAAAATGGAGAGAGGTTTTCATTTCACTGAGAGAGTTCAGCACATTCAGCAATCATCCCTCTAGCACAGTGGGTTTGGGAAAAAATTATTTTAGTATCATCTCTCTGCTGGTTTGAAGACAAATATTTCCATTCTTTTCACCAAAATGGAAGGGATCCTACATTTTTCTGGTGTAACTTCCTTTGAAATGTGCCCTATGGAACCCAAATCTGACATGCTTGGCACACTTCTGGGGGTTTTGTTGTGACAGCTTTCTTTGATCTCAAAGATCTCCTGCCTTTTCATTCCAAAGTCTAAATTCCCTCTTCCCAGCAATGCATTTAACAAGGCTCCTGTATTCCATGAAATATTTGAGGTAATCACTTAATAAAAAGGTAAATTTCATTCCTGGCTCCCTGTATCTTTGGACAAGCATTTACATAAAATCTGTTCTTCCACAGAAGTGCTGCTATAAAAATTCAGTATTAATGCAGCAATTTTTTAGCACTTGGGCAGCTTTTCCACGTGCAGCCAGCTGCAAAATTCCCTTTACAGCTCAGTGCAAAGTCCTTCTGCCCCTTCAGAGACTAAAAACTGACACAGACACACAAATCCCCCTGAAATACAAAACTTTTTCTGCCAGTGGGATGAGCTGAGGAGCAGAGAGGGCGGCACAGCCCAGAGTCTGCCCCCAGCATTCCAGAGAAGTTAATGGGTTACCTGTGTAATAAACCAGTTCATCCCAGCCAGGTTTATGCCACGCTGCATTCCTTATATCTTCCCTGGTTTGCAGGTCTTTGTAAGCTGGGAAAACAAGCACAGAGTGACTCCTTTCCCTTCTGCACAGGAAGAAATCCCTTACAAGAATTCCAAGGAGGAATTAGGAGGCTGGGAACAGCGGGAAGGAGAAAAATCAGGAGTTTTCTGCCAGAAGGAAAAGCTCCCAGAGCAGCACAAGCAGAAGGAGGTGAGGAAGAGAGAGAATGCCTGGGCACAGGTAAGATAATGCAGGGGCACAGCTCTACCTGAGGGCTGCCAGACTGCTGAAATGTCAAATTCTGGACTGTTGGGATAGGAAGAAAAAGCTGAATCATTTCTAACAAATTATTGTTTTTTAAAGTTGAAACAATCCTAAGGTGTTTATGGATATGAATGCACAGGGAAAGTCAAAACACCTGCATGCAGGAATGGAAATTAATGCCTGACTTTCCTTTCTGCAGGTGTGGTGAATGTGAAGCTTGAAATGAAACTGTAAAAAACTGATTTCAGCAGGGTTGTGGTTGTGGGACTGAGAGCAAACACTGAGTTCCTAAAGAGAAAGGGACAGCAGAAACTGTGGGAGAACCAGGACAAAACAGCAAATGCTCATTTCTTGTTTGGTGAAGAATAAATTTGCCTACACAAAAATGAAAAAGAAAAAAAAATTATGAATTAAGAAATCAAAAAAAATCAGGAAAATAAAAACCCTTTAAACCCCAACTTTTACGACATTTGCCTTTTGTAAAAATATTTCCTCCTGGGCAAAGTGACTGGGCTGAGTCAGTGGGAGAAAAAAAAAAAAGCAAAAAAAAAAAAAAGCAGAGAAGAGGAATTTACCCCAAAGGTGATGGACCATGTAGAGCTGTCCAATCTGGGAGAAAAATCCCCCAACTGCTTCATTGCTGTCCTGTCGGAAGCGAATTGCACGAGCCCTGCAGAGGAGCAGAGAGACACCAGAGCTGCACACCTGGGCAGGAAATCAGGGAAAAGGGGCAGGAAAACACACTGGGAGAGAGGCTGAACTGCAACTGCATTTGCTGAGCACCTCAGCAATTCCAAGGAAGGGAAAAATCTGCACCAGGCTCGTTTTTAATTAAGTAATTAAGATTTATTTCTGTGTCTTGTTAGGATGCATTAAGATTGGAGGCTGCATTTTCACTGAAGTTTTCCATTAATCATTTTTCAACCCAATTCAGGATAAAGGTAATTGCTGGGACAGTGGAAAGTGGCCTTTTATAACAGGTTTTGTAATTAAATCCTGAAGTTTTAGTCATGTCAGCTTTGCCACATTAATTTTCCACAAATTTTGTGGTAGTGGAATACAACTTTTTATTAATGTAGATATTTGCATAAATTAATATATTTCTCTAGTTATATCCCATAAAACAGATTTTCTACCAGTAGAGATGTGCCTGTCTTATAAAAAAAATTCTGAATTCAATTTGTTCAAATGACTGTAACTGAAAAAATGACATCAATGACAAGCCTGAAAATCTAAGTCCTCACCTTTGTCCAAATAATTGAAAATACTCCAAATTGTTTAACTATCAACCACTAGAATTGCAAGGACAGTGAGTGCAAATTGAAATAAGCTTACAGTGATTAAAAATAAGACAAAGCCAGAGGCATATAATCAATAGAAAACTGTCTCAAACACTTCTAACCTACATATTAAAACAAAAATGTGCTGCTCAGCAGCTTTTCAAGAAGCAACTTGACTCTGCCAGCTTACAGAGGCAAGATCTGAGCTCCAAGTGGTCTTGGGAAAGATGACCCAAGTCTCCCAGAAGTGGTGCCACTCTTCCCAAGCAGCTTTCTGCTGAAAATCCAGATTTTTTGCAGCGAACAAAAAGGGTTCTGGGAAGCAAAGCCAAACCACAGAGGGATTTGTGCAGAAAATTCCTTTTTTTCCCCCTCAAAGGGTCACAGGACTGTCTAGCAGGGGTGCAAGTGCAGCAGCAGCTCCTTCACTGGGGGTTTGGAGGCATTTTTGGTGCCACCCTGGCACCTCCTGTCCTGCTTTTTCTGCACCTCTCAGCCAGGAGCACCCCAGGGCTGAGGGCAACACTCACCAGTAATTGCCCCATTCAATCATTGTTCCAGGCTGCAGAAACAAAACACACTGTTAGAGCTGCAGTTTTAAAAAAAAAATAACATAAAAAATACAATTTTCACAGTGTTTCTGTATGGAAACCCCCCTGTATTAACACAATCCCTTCCTCTGAGTGATAAGAATATTCAAATAATCTCTAATTGCTCTGTTTACCACCTCTTAATCCTCTCTGAAGCATCCCTCAAAGCAGCCACAGGGTTTGAGCCCTGCAGACATCAGGATCTTGTTGGAGCCTGCCTTCACCTCAGCCCCCACACTCAGAGATCAGCTTGGATAAAAAGCAGATTTTTCACACAAGCTCTGTTGGCCATAAAACCCTCCCAAGGTTTTGGGACAGCACAGAGCTTCAAAAATCAGAAAGAAAGAAAATCTGGACTTACTCTGAGCTGGTAGGATCTCAGCTCATAAATATTAGGGCCATCTCTGGGAACAGGTTCATTCCAGAAGCTGAACTCCAGCAGGAGCTGGTTCTTCCGGGACAGGAGCATGTTCCCCCTCTCCTTACGGAATTCTGTGAATTCCTAAAAAACCACGGGGGAAATGGGTCAAATTCTGCAACAACAAACAGCAGGACACCACATGGTGGCTTAGACTGGGGTGTTTTTTAATGCTGTCAGGGTTGTGGGACAGTGTAATCCTGAAAGGAATCTGAATTCTCCCCAGTGAAGCTGAGAATTCCAAGGATTTCCACATGAAGTGTTCAGGAATTAAACCTGAATGTGACAATAAATCATTTCTCAAAGAGGTTTCTGGGCTTGCATAGGAAGGGATGAGACACTCTGGTATCTAAATCTGCATTTTTTAACTTGCTCTGCCTGTCTGAGTAACAAAATCAGTACTTTTTACCTTATTTTGACGAAGTTTGCTCATGACCTCATTGAGAGCTGGGTACCCTCCTTCATATCTCCACAAATGAACTGAAACAGAGAAAATTTCAGTTTTTTCAAAGATGTCCCAGATCAGTGGTAAATCATATGGCAAAATCACACTATAAAATGCTCTTCACACTACAGAATTACACAAAAACAGAAACCAGGCAGCAGGTTTGAAAACAGCTTTTCATTAATGAAAGCACTACACGCTGGAAGATTTTAGGGATAATGGAATCATCTGCTGATTGAAAGGGGTTCTCTTGGAGAATTTTGCAATTTACTCTGAGGGTAAGAGGGGAATTTCTGAAAGGACTTTTTGTTGCCATGCTAGTAAGATGTGATGACTTGTCATGACTGTTATTGAAATTAAGATTCAGCTGAAGAGGATGACTTAGTTGCAAAAACGTGCTTTGTACCAATTTCATCTAAGAGCAGTAGAGGGGCAGATTTTCAGCTCAGTAAATTACTCCAGCACAAAAGCAAGACACTTTCTGTAGGACATGAAAAACGATGCAAATGTTATTTCTGAGCTCAACATTAATAAAAGCAGAAGAAAACTGAACATTTGCTGGGATTTCCCCCATAAAAACAATTCCAGTATCTATGTTTGGATCTAGTTTTTTTCAAAGCATTCCCTCCTTAATAAATCAGAATAAACCCCTCTAGTTAATCACAGAAAGATGTATTTACAAGTATTTAGTACAGCAAGGCAATCATTTCACCTCCCAGAAAAATAAAATCTATTTTCTCCCCTCTTCAGCAGCTCTGTGCCTGTCCCAAGAGAGCAAGGGAGGCTGATGGGAGGCACTTCCCTGTGTGAGATTCCAGGGATCCACCTGCTATTAACCCAGCACTGAACAAGTCAAACCCCACAATCTGCTTCATTCCAGTGTTGCAAGAACATTTCCAAGGCAGGCTGGGGCAGCAGTGACAGATCCAGCCTGTGTTCATCTGTTCCAAAAGCAGCCACTGGGACTTGCCTGAGGAATTCCCATTTCAATTGTCCTCATTCCCCAATTCCCCTTCAACTTCCAGGGCTGGCTCTCAGACATTGTTTGGTTCATCTGCTGTTAATTGTCTGCATTTGTTCAGTGTCAATACTGCAATATGCAGGCAGTGCAGGGAGAATTGATGTGTGCAGGAGTTTATTTTTTAATTAGGAAGCAACAGCACCGCTCCTGGCACAGCTCTCACAGCAGCTCCATGGATTGGGATCTGTGCATCCCATTCCTTCCAACTCCCAGGGCATTTTTCAGGTTTTCTCTCTGCACTGGGCTCTTTGGAGTTACCTCTGTAGCAGCTCTTCAGTCATGGCTAGTTCCAGTTTGCTTTCAGAGTTAGGCAGTGTCCTTGTATGAACATGAACAGAAAGATTTTTACTTTCCCCCAGTAAAGTTTAATGTGACAATGCAGATGGGCTGGAATGATTTGCAATTCATTATCATACAGCAATTAGTCTGAAAGGCTGAGCAAAGCTTTTATAGTGCCCAAGGAGGGACAAACTCTGGCTTGGCAAGAGTTACCCATAAATATTCAGGAGCTGTGCCCACAGGACTGGATTTAACAAACATATCCCCCAAACCTGTTAATTTTAACAACCATCACCACCTGGAAAACATGAAAATACATCAACAACGAGACAGAAGGGACGGAATGAAGGCTCTGCTGTCCAACCCAGCAGGACAAAAGCAAGCAGTGCACATGTGAGACAGCTGAGAAGGGATGCACACACCCCCTCACTGGCCCCAGGGGGTTTGGGGGGTCAGCAGAGATGATTTAAAAAGAAGAAACCTGCCAAGCACATGGGTTTACATTGTACTTCTATCTCCTACCAGCCTGATCTTGCTCTCCGTACCACGTGTTCCAAGTCCCCACCAGAGCACAAGGGTAGTGTTTTTCTTCATGAATCTTTGGCAGCACCTCTTGACTTGAAAACAAGGAACACACAGACACTGGGTTGCATTGCCTTCAGGGAGGGCACAGTTGATAAATGTATAACACAGCATCATGCTAGGAACATTCACAAGCTTTATTTTGCAGAGGAGAAAGCTGAAATATCAAATTCTGTGCAGGGGGAAGGTGGCTACACCCCCATGGAGGACTGAGGTGAGTGTTACCATTTTCTTAGAAATCTCTAACAAAGGATTCTTTAGATGCAGTAAATTATGATGTCTATCTAAAAGGTTATCCAACACATCAAGAAAACAAATATCAGGATATCTCACAGCCCACATGGGTGATTTGCCTGAGGAAAAGCTTTTCTTTGCTTGAGGAGAAGCTCCCCTCAAGGGAGGGAGAATGCACAGAAATATGAAAGCACACTCTGCTAAAACAGCTACAATTGCTGAGCTGAATGAATAAAAATAATTTGATAAATGAAATAATGGCTGTAGCTCAGAGTATTGCTTTTTGATTTCACAAAGTGCTCTTACTTTGAGGCAACTCACCCACTAATGAACAGAGGGACTGCTTTAAAAACACCTCCAGCACAGAATTCCTGTCTGTTAGAATCTTCCCAGGAGTTCAACACTCTTTCAAACTTTAGAAGTGGCCCATATCAGCATGAGGAAATTAAGTTTTGCTGATTGCTGACTCGGCCAAGCCAGCTCTCCCTGCATTGTGCCTTGATGAATAAGTCAATTAGTCTGGTTGAACTCTGCCTTTTCTGGTTTTCCCTGAATAATTACCCTTCCTCCTCAGTTTGGCTCACAGGCAACGAGGCTCTGCACAGAATCAAGGAATCAAAAGTAGGCTGGGCTGGGGCTGGGAGTTCTTAAAAATGAGTTTTCCTCTGGATTCTGCCACTGACTTTCCAGACAACCTTGAGGAAATCTCATTACCAATTTGTACCTCGACATTTTCTCAGTAGCCAGTGTAAATAATATGATAAAATGACTCTCCAAGGACATTCTCAAGGATGCTTCACCCCCAGTTCATTTCTGCAAAGCAGAATGAGATCCTGGAAAGGCAGCTTTGAAGAGGAATGGGAAATTATTGCATAATTCTACCAAATATTGTTGCAAATTAGAGAAAAAATGCCCACAGAACACCTTTTTAAAAAAACTGTGCCTAATTCTTCAGAAGGGCTCCTTAACCAGTGATTCATGAAATATTCTTGTAATTATTGTCATTACATTATTTATTAATACCTGGTGACTAATCCTCATTTTGATTTGATACAGAATTAACCTGCTCTTTTTTTTTTTCTTTAGGGAGTGGCAGAAGTTCAGAGAGGCTTAATTTTGTTTATTCCTTTAGTCAAGTTGTCTCCTTGCCTGAAATACTTCAATTTGCTTTGGAAAGAATCAATCTAACCACAGATATTTCATCTGACTGCTGTCAGCAGTTTCTTTCTTTGCTGTTTGTCTCCTTCCTTGAAAACAGAAATCTCTGCTCTCACTCAGCATTCAGGCAGCTCATGAAATACTGCAGAGAAGTGATTCCCTGTCTTGCATAATTGGACAAGTTTATATTCAGCTTTTAAACAGCAAGCTGGCTGAATGCTAATTGTCCTTTACTGTGTATCTATTTTTTAAACAAAAAAAAAAGCTAAAAATACCTTGATTGAATGTTATTCTAGTGGCTTTTTATGCTTCTACAGCAGGGAGAACAGTTCTGGGTTACCCAGCCCAACACAGGGGGCACAGAGGTGACAGAGGAGCTGTGCAGCCACCCAGGAAGAGCTGAGGACACGAACTAGGAGCTGGGGTTTGCTCCCCTCCCTGTGCTCACACTCCAGGGCTGGCTGCAGGAAGGTGTCATTGTGCTGAGAATGTGTTTTATTGTGAGTGAGAAAAGCACTGCTGGGTGCCAGGCTCACTCCTTCCCCACATTTAAACACACAATTCTTTCAGGGCTCCAGAGGGGGGATTGTGGAGGCAGAAAAGGGAGTGATGTTTCTGCAGTGCTACTCTTGAGGCAGTCCATTTCAAATGTGACTAATTCCTGAATGTTCTAAAGGTGTCACTTTGGGAAAGCTGTCCCTATGCTGCTCCCTTTGGAGGGAACCACCCCAATGCAGAGAGCCCATCCGAGGCTTTGTGTAACTCCTTGGGAGCAGCTCAGCAACAGGAATTGTGCAGAGGGATACAAATGAGCTGAGAGGAAACCAACCCCTGGGTTTTTAACAGCTCAAAGTTCTACCTGAGTTTAACACTGGTGTAAGTTTTTTTACCAGGGATCTCTCTTCCCTTCCAGCATGCAGACAAAACCCATTCTCAAGCTGGCAGCTGCAGTGGGAATGCCAACATTCCACCTTTCCCTGCAGGGATCAGAACTTTAACATCACTCAGGGAAGGGGGAGAGCTGCTCCAGCAAATGTCACCAAAGCTCTCACGACAGGAATCGTCCTCAACTGCAGCTTAGGAAATAACAACACCAAGAGGGAAGTGGGGTGAACTGAGAACAGGACTTTTTGCTTTTGCTTAGGATCTATTTAATACCAAATCCTAAAAAAGCAGATTTTTGTCACCTCCTCTGTAAATAACTATGATATCTGCCAATTTTCAGATCAAACCAACTGTCCAAAAGGTGAAAGGAGAACTCACACACTTACCAGAGCTTGTTGTAGGCCTCTAGACACTCGGGTTTGACATTGTGAACTGCAACAACAACAAGAGGGCGGTGAGGCAGGCAGGGGCAGGGGGCAGCAGGTGCTGTGAACACAGAGCCATCACTCACACTGCAGTTTGTACAGGCTGCTGGTCTCTCGTTTGGCCAGCAGGTTGGAGTGGGCGTCTTTCCTGGGGTCCACCTTGCGCACGAAGAGGGATTTCAGCCAGCTGTCCTCACGGGCACTGCGGGCCGAGCAGCCCAGCCCCCTGCAGGGGACAAGGACAGGCCACTGAGCCTCTGCCCCCGGGCAGGCACGGCCATGGCAGCACCACAGCACCCGACAGGCACGGTTCAAAAGCCTCCAGAGCCTTAGCAGCTGCTCAGCGCTGCTGTGCAAGTGCAGGGCTAAGGAATGGGGGGCTCACAGAAGTGTTCCTGGCTCCCTGGGGGTGGCTGCAAACCAGTTTATCCACCCTGGCCTTGTAGATGCCCAGAGAGGCTCCCACAGCCAGGCAGGCTCCTGCTGGGAATGCCTTTGGTTCCTCTGAGCTTTCTGCTGCTCCCTGTCCTCCCAAAGCCTGCCCCAGCACACTGATGCTTCATCCCACACTAGTTCTGTCAAACAGCACCATGCAGCCATTCTTCCTGTCTTACACAAGCTCAGCCATCACTTTATTGGCTGTGTATCTATTTTTTAAACAAGGTTAGATATATAGATATATATATAGATATATAGATATACATATATGCATATAATACACATTGCTGAAACTTCCCAGGCAGTCTCTCCCAGCAAGGTAAGGTGGCTCATGCTCACTGAGATTTATTTCACTAGATACATTTACCCACATCATCCACGGTTATTCCCTGTGTAACAGCTGCTTCTGCTGCCTGTTTATCCTCTTTTTAACCCACTGTCTTCACCCAGGGCTGGGTCTGGCCTGGTGTGAACAGTCAGGAGTGAAAAAGAGCAAAAAAACGTGTGGAAGGAAAACTGTGCACAGTGTAAAAGAGAAAGGGACTGCCATATGTTCCTGTGCTGCTTCCAGACAGCTCTACAAAAGGGAAAGGGAAACGTCTTTCAAGAGGCAAAATAGCATGAGAGATTAATTTGGGAAAAAGGAGGAGTGGTAGGAAATAACCAGCCAGGAAATCTTTCAATTCCAGCTTCCATCACACAGGGACACAGAGCCAGGCTCTCTGTACAACTGCCACGTTCCCCTTGCCTCAGAACACAACATTTTCACTGTCTTTTCTTATCTAATCTTTCCTCAGCTTCTCCCAGTACACCTTCAAAGTGTCACCTCCCTTTACATCAGAGCACACAGACCAAGTGATAAGTGTGGCTTTTTAAGCCCTGAGTGAAAGGAATTATTCCCCTTTTCCAGATGACCAGGACAAGGAATCTGATGCATTTAACTGATCCTCTACAGTGTCTGACAAGCTCAAATGTTTCTGCTTCTTTCTCTTCCTTCAGTTTGCCTTTTTTTTTTTTGACAGCTCCATAGTAGCCATAGTGAAGAAAATAAATTCTGTCACAAGCTTCTCCTGAAATACTAAAATAATATTTATACCACATATATTTACTTCTAAGCTGGAAATCTCAGCCTTTTCCTGCCTCAGATGTCAACTTTTCACCCTTAATTACTGACTTGGGGATCCAGAAGACAGCTGCATCTTCAGCCCAAAGCTTTCTTCCAGGAAAATAAAATAGGGAAAGAAAAATCTCCATTTCCTTTGGGAAAATGCCCCCCTGGACACACCTGTACTACAAAAGCAGTTTTTTATAACAATCCACCTTTTAATCCCAGTGTCAGAAAAGAACATAATGACCTGGTTCTGCCCATGGGAGCAGGATGGAGGAGAGGGAAAGGATTTCCCAGCAGAGAAACAACCACCACAGCTGAGATGACCTTCAGCATGACGAATTAATGTACAAATCTTGGGGTGTTTATTGAAAATAAATAAATAAATTCCTCTCCTGGGCACCCACACAACCATGTGGCTGTGCTGGAAGCCAGGCAGCTATTCCTGAGGGCAGGCATTTGAAGGGCATTCCATGATAAGGCTGCTGCTGGAGCAGAGCCTTCTCCCAGCTCAGAGCACAGGGGTGAACCCCACGCCAGAAATTCAGGTTTTGTTTTAAAAAGCTCCCCCAAATTAAGCCCTCACTGGCTCCAAGAGGCAGATGTCAAGCCCACTCCTGCAATACCCAGACCTGTGAACTCTCAGCATTCCCTCCCCTTTGTTAAAGTTAGTAAAGTGATATTTAGAAAACTCATCCACGAGGATCATTGTTGGCAGCAAACTTTGAAGAGGGAAATAATCCTGATGCTTTTTTTGTGAAGTTCAGCAGCAGCAGCAGGAATAAGCTGGAGCTACAGGGATAACTCTGAAAAGCAAATTTCTTTGCTATTAGAAGAATCTCATGACTTGAATGTTAAAGTGCACCTAAAACTGGAGGTATGGTTAATTTTCAAAACAATGACATGAGTAATGCTTTACATTTATGAAAAATCTCTTCCCCAGCAGCTGTAAAGCTCCTCATGAGCACTGACTAACAAATCACAACTAAATATACAGCTCACATAAACCAAGGTAACAGGCTGAGTTTAGTAAAGCAGATGTTCACTGCACCCAAACTGAGATTCAAGGGCCTGATTTTTCATCAATATCCTAAAATATCACGGTCACCCCAGACTCCCACAAAGCCCTGAACTGATCACTGGTGCAATTTTTGAGGCAATCAGTACCCAAAATTAGCTCTGGAGGAACAGGGACTGAAGTCAGGTCTTTAAACAGCTGTGAGCATCACCTTGTTTTTGGTAGCAAGTTGTCCACCTGCAAGTATTAACTGTGGGCTTTGCTTTCTTGCTACAAAGGCTGGGCTCTGAATACAGAAGGCTAACACTGAATAGCTTGCTTAGATTAGATTAAAAATGTCAAGGGAAACACTTCCTTACATTTAGCTCCTGCTTTAGCACAAAACACAACCTGGGTGGGACATACCAGGTAAAATATTTAGATTTTGTAGTAACCCAAACCTGCCTGGAAGAGTAAGAAAAACAACTTGTCTATTGTTTGACAGACTTTGATCTGTGGTCTAAACAAAGTTTATTTGAAACTAAAATAAACCCCAAACATGCTTGTAAAACCTCACAACACATTCCCTGAACAGCTGCTTGCAGGGATGCTTTCAGTCTTGCCTACTCTGAGGCTGGAGGCAGCAGCTTTCCCTGTTCCAAAGAAAGGAAGGAAAAACTGCGTAGATGCATCCCAGCTTGGGAATTCCTGAGTTTCCATCATCCTCTGCCTGCTCCCTACACCTGGGAGGTGCCCCAGGAGCGGTGTGCCTGTGTCTGCACCTCGGGCACCCCTGCACTCAGAAATGCAAACCCCTGCACCCCAAAGCTTGAGGGATGTGCCTCTCTCAGACCCCAGCTGCCATGGCAAGCACGGAGACACCAGCCCTGACTCCCAAGGGGATTCTACGAGTGGCCGTGAACAGGGAAGGCAGGAAGATGTCGGGATGTGCAGCCACGCACCCCAGCGCTGGGGAAACACGGATTTTGGGCAGCGCCTCCCGACAGGAGCCGCTGCTGCCTGCGCACCCTGTTGCTCTCAGGAGTTGGGACCGGAGCAGCTGCACGCCCCGATCCTGCAGGGACAGCGCGCAGCGGAGCATCCAGGTATTTAAATCCCAGGAATACACGTGTGCGGGGCGGCTGGACAGCCCGAAAGCCGTGGCTGTGGGGTGCCCCGCTCCGTGCGGGGGTGTCCGTGCGGGGATGAGGTATCGCTGCAGGGAAGGGCGCTCGGTGCCCCCTCAGCCCGGGCCCCGGCGGGTCAGCGGCGCGGCCATGCTCCCACCCAGGGGCGGACTCGGAGGAGGGAAGGAAGGGGCCGGCCTTGCGGCCCGTGACCTTGAGGGACACCCCGCCGCCTCGCACTCCCCGCCTCAGGCCCGGCCGCTGCCCCGCGGGCGGGGCGCCATTTCCAGCCTGGG
>VYXF01009094.1:581048-592379 GCA_013397295.1 Polioptila caerulea | reverse complement strand
CGTGTCCCCTCAGAGGCGGTGAGGGAGAGAGGAGTGGTTTTGTTGGGAGTGAGTTGTTAAGGTTAGAAGAGATTCTCTAAGAGTTCTTTAAAGATCCTTTAAGGATAGTGGAGGGGAAGCCTTAAGAGCAGTGGTTGAGGTCACTTGGGTTTATTCAGGTTGGAGAAGATGAGACTGAGATCTCAGTGTTCTCCTGAGGGGAAGAGGTGGGGCAGGTACTCACCTCTTCTGTCTCAAGTGTGACAAGGCTCGAGGAAATGGCTGGAGCTGCATCAGGGGAGGTTTATGTTGGGTATCAGGGAGAGTTTTTTCACCCAGTGTGGTGGAGCACAGGAACAGGCTCCTCAGTGCCGTGGTTATGGCACCAAACCTGACAGCGCTCAAGAACTCAGATACACAGTGGGATTCCTGGGATGTTCTGTGCACTGTCAGGAGTTGGACTCGATGTTCCTGATAGGTCCCTTCTAACTCAGGACATTCTGTGATTCTTTGATTGTCAAGTCTAATTGCATATCTACTGCTGCCACTATAACCCCAAACCACGTCACCCAGATCCAGCCATTTCCAGGGATGGTAACCCCACCACCTCCCTGGGCAGCCTTTTCCTGTGCCTGACTGCCCAAACAGCGAAAACACTTTTCCTAATATCTAATCTGGATCTCCCATCTCAGTTTCAGGCTGTTTTTTCTTGTCTTCTCACTGCAAGCACAGTAGAAGAGCGTGACCCTACCTCACCACAACGTCCTCTCAGGTAATTGTGGGGAGTGATGAGGTTCCTCTCTGAGCCTCCTCTTCCAAACAAATGCAGGGTGTGGGTGCTGAAGGACCCCTTTACATGGAATTTTGGGGATGGAGCTGACTCTCAGTGCAGCCTCTGAGGTTTCTGCACGTCAGCAAGTGTTGTGCCCTGCTGATAAGTGATGGGTGTGAAACAAGCCTTGAAGGATTTCCGTACTAATCTGGAATAGTTACAGCAGGTATGGAGTGAGAGCTGGCCTGTCCTTGCTATCCATAACCTGGCAGATATTCAGTTTCTGTAAATCTGTGTTTAAAATGGAGGGTTAGCAAAAAACCCCCAAACCACTTCGAAACTGGATAATGGCAAAATTATTGGACTTTGAGGTAACGTGCTCATGGTCTTTCCCCATGACTTCAGGCTGAGGCTCTCCCTTTTTAAAATTTTATTTAAATGTGCTCACTTACCACTTTTTGCTGGTATTTTGGCTGCTGCCCAGTTTTGAGGCTTGTTCTCTTTTTGGTGTGGGTGTCCCATCACCTCTCACCGCAGGAAGAGGACAGGTAGGGAATCATATTTAATTAATAGCACAACTCCGGGCAGTTTCCCTTCTTAAGGTGGCTGATGTGGGGAGAACAGGAGACACTGTTGAAAGAGTTCGATCAGATACCATCCTAGGAGTTATTTGAAGTTCATTATCAATTTTTACAGATACCCCAGCCAAAACTCGCGGGTTTCTCTTCTTTTAGTGCCTGGTTACTGGAATTACAGAGCAGGGAAGTTGGGAGGAGCCCTGGTGCAGGCAGGAAATGGTTAAGAGCCGTTCCTATCACCTGGGAAAGCAATCCTTTGATTTTTCAGAGGGCGCTAACATGCTGCAGTTCATGGAAACAAAGGGAAGGGGGATCAAGTAGAAAAGTTGTTCTTGGGTTTTATTCTCAGTGGCAGAACTTGTGAGGGCTGGATATTGATGTCTGCGGGGAAAATACGGAGTTTTTGGATTAAAAGGGATTTTTTTCCCCCTTCTTATCATCATTCAGAAAAGGATCTGTGAGGTAAGTCTTGATTCCAACTGGTGACTTTAGATAACTTCTTTTTAGAGTGAGGGGTAAGAAAACCTTTTATTCTTGCTGACCCATTTTAAAGCAGTGAATTCTTTGCTGAAATTGTTCCTCGGGCAGGGAGCACAGGCAGGAGCATGAGTCAACAACTGCACAAAGCCCACGACGCTCGCCTGTGTTGTCTGCATTCAAATCTCTTGCATTAATTCCTGAGCTGGAGTATGGAAATTCAGGAACTGGGAGAAACATAATGAGTCAGGGGAATTTGCCACTCGGAGTTGCAGTAAACATTTCAGCATGACACTCTTTCAAACTCTAGTAGTGGCTATGCTAATGTGCTTTTGCAGTGGATGCTTCAAGCATCTTCTTTTGGTGGCTCTTAAAGTAATTCCCAAGCCTTGTCTCTTGAATCCTCACTGCACTCCCGAAGGAGTTTTGTATTTTCAGCTCCTGTAAGAATGATGCTGATCCTTAAGGGCGGATTCATTTTGGGGCTGTAAGAGAGGGGTCTCAATTGCCATTAATTCTTTGCCTGTTCCCACCTTAGAAAGTGCCGCTGGATTTTGTGTGTGTGTGGATGATTTTTCACCCCATTTCTGTGTGTGTGTGGCTGCCCCAAGTGCGATGGCTGGTGGCAGCTGTCACTGAGAGCCAGTGCCACCTGAAGGGAAGTTTTTGGAACGCCACCCATTCACCTTGGAACTGCTAAACTGACCACAACTGACCTCTCACACTTGGGCTGCAAGGTCCTGCAAGGTGCTGAACGCTGCATTCCCCGAGCCTGGTGAGTGTGTGGCCATGCTGATTGCACTTTCCCCTCTCCGATGGGGAGTGATGGGTGGTATCTGCTGTGTGGGCTGCTCCCCACGTGGATCAAAGGGGACAGATCGACACAGATCAGCATCGCTGCTGCAACACTCACCTCACCTGGCCAGTTCTTCCTGCTCTGCCCACTTGCCACTGCACCCCCACGCTTTGCTCCTGCTTGGCCAGCAGGGAGAACACTGCAGTCCAGAGCTGCTGGATGTCCCTCCTTTCATCCTGGCCGTGAGCAGAGGGTTGGGGCTGTTTTGTTCCTTCACATTTTATTCCCCATCGCTGCCTTTCTGTTCCCCTGGCCCCACCAAGCTTTTATCATCTCCCTGTGCTCATAAACTCCCAGCTCCTGAACTCTCTGTTCCCAGGTTCTGGCTGGGCAGGAATCTTTTATCACCCTGCCCTATTTTGCATTCATGCTCTGATCCATCCCATTTTGCTCCTCCTGGATCCCTGTGGCACCTGCAGGAATAAATCACTGGAGCTGGGTGTCAGGAACTCTGCCTTGGAGCCTTTGATTCCCAGTCAAAGGCTGTTAGGGAAGGGATTGCTTGTGCATTCACACTAAAAATTGCAAACCCATGTTGTCTTTTTTTTTTTTTAATCTGATTTGAAAAAGTTCTTTTTCTAAAATCTTGTCTGCTAAGTGCTCTTGCTTCTGTTGTCAGGATCTGACATTCATTTCAGCTATTCAGTGTGAAATCCCTTTCCAATTTCTTTACCAGTGCTATTGATTAAAATGCAGTTTACTTTTCTGGGGAAAATTTGATATTCAAAAATGTCTTTTTGCTGTGAGTCAGAATGTACTTTTCCATGGAATAGAAATTCTGGAAGGAGCAAAAAAAAAAAAAAAAGCTATTGGAAATGTTGAACAAATTATATTGTCATTTCAACCTGGTTATATAAGAAAAAAGAAATAACTTCAAAGTCCAAATGAAAAGCTCTGGTATTTTTCTCATATTTAGAGAAAATTAGTACATTTTTCTCCAGCTGCTCAATTTTATCTGTTCAGAGTTTTCCATATGAAACTCTGAGAATGTTCTGTACTGGCCCTGACTCCAAGTTCCTGTTTAACTCAGCTGGCTGTTTCAGGTTACATATTAAAAATGAATTATGAAGCTTTTTTCTCCTTAGTTTTCAGCCATTGATGTTTCTTCTAGAAACTAATAAGACTATTTCCAGTTTTGTGTGGAATTCTGTAGTTCTCAGGCTATAAATGCTGTATCCAATGGTACAATGAGTTACAGTTTGGGAGAAAACTGATGGAAAAGAGCTTTGGAATGCAACAGGTTAAAATTTAATTTTGCAGGTTAGAGATCAAAAAATGTCTGTGGTGGTTTACTGCTGGTTTGGATGCCCTCACATGGTGCTCTCCCTGTCAACACTGCTGTGGTCATTTTGGGGGTTTTCAATATTCCCTTTTTCCTTCTTGGAAAACTCCTGGCTGTGCTGAGTAGAAAGGACCTGAGCTCTGCTCAGCTGGGAGCACTGACCAGCCTAAGTTATAGAGGAAAGTTTGTGGCAAGATCTGGTTTTCACTCTCCAGTAGAATCCCTGAGGAGAAAGGTGCTCTGAGGGTGGTGGATTTGGGCTCTGGGTGTGCTGTTCCTTGGGTTTCACTGGGTTTTGGTGGTGTGGGCACTGCCAGAAGGGACCAGCTTTGGGAGGAGTTTTGAGGGTTTAGGTCCCTCCAGTTTTGAGGACAATGCTGTCACATTGTTTAGGGGGGAAGTTCAGAAAGAGAAATGCCACCTGTGCTTTTCCAGCACCCTAATACCCTGATTATTCTTCAATTTTCCTCAGTCTGCAACTCCAAATTTCCTTGTCCTGAGGAGCAGCCATTACAGTGTCTCACCACTGGTCCTTTCTCTGTTTTAACCAGTGCTCTCATCTCACCACAGATGATTTTCTAGCCCTGGGACCTCTCCTTTGGACTCTCTCCAGTTGTCTTCCCAGCTGCAGCAGTGGTGCCCCAAACCCAAAGAAGACCTCAGCAGAAGCTCCACCAGAGCCAGCTGGAGGGAGAGGAGAGCCCTCCCCAAGAGGTCTCGGGGCTGTCAGAAGGATGAATTTCCTCCTGAGCTCCTCTTCCCCTCTCTGAGTTGTCCCAATCACTCGTTCCCAGCTCTGCCTCTGATGTCCCTATGATTTGGTAACTATTTTATCTGTTCCCTGCCTCACCTTGCCCAGAATCTGTGCAGAAAAACTTCCATATTTATTTCACCTCCTATTTAACAGCTCAAAATTTGTGGGTGAGGGGCACAAACAAAGTGAGAGGAAAATCAATACATTTGCGAGTCGGTTTAGGGCTCAGCAGAAAAAAGGAGCAAAATATTTTATAAAAATCCTGGAAGGTGCAGGCAATGGAAATTTTCATGAACTAGAGCTTTATTTTGGAATTCCTCAAGGAGAGGTTGGAATTCTGCCACACTGTAATAGTCTTATATTGCAGGAAACCAGGAATGCCTCAGTCTCTTGCCCTGTACAGTTCACAGATTCTCACTACATTATACAAGTTTGACCTGATAATTTTATAAAGTAAAAAGAAGCAAAACCTTTACAGGCTGATTTCCTGTGCTCAGAAAGAAATGCCTGGAGCAGATCCACACCATCATTTAACTCCAGCTTTCAATATTTGGTTTCTACAAAACCCTTGTGCCTGTGGAAGCAGCATCTCCTCAGTTTTTTGGGTGGCATGGAGGTGCTCACATTTAGGATAGAAGACTTCTGGTGGAATTTTCTGTCAGCTTCTGCAGAATTAAATCAATTTCACAAGAACTTTGCTGGGAAAATTCCTGTTCTAAATAACTTTTATCATCATGAGTGAGTAGCACAAGAGAATGTGGTAAATTCAGCTGAATTTCAATGCATATATTCTTGGCATTTGTGTAATTTCAGGGAGTTAAAATCTCATTTTACAGAGAAATGCAATAGTTTAGTTGCTGAAGGAGCCATAACTGATGGAAAAGGATTGTGTTGGATTTGACCTCATAAAGTTTAGCTGCATTTTCTGGTGTTCTACTGAGTGGAGATGCTGCAGAGACCCTTGAGAAAAAGAATTTTATTTGTGAGAGCCAAAATCTGAGAAAACACAGCAATAACATTTCCTGAGCAGCTTTCTTTAAGGAGCAAGCTAATTTTCAATGTTTTACATCCAACATCCTGATTAGACACAAAAATTGCATCTCTAAAGGTGATTTTATTCTGCATGTTTGGACCCATCCTACTTGGAATCTAACCAAGAAAATGCTGCTGAATTTCCACCCCTCAATGTTTGATTTCAGGTGTGGCTGCCCTCATCAGCTGAAAAATATGTCCATCCGAGGCCTGAAGAAAAAGCAACCAAAGACTTTTAAAGTCAGAATTATAACAGTGGATGCTGAGATGGAGTTCAGCTGTGAGGTGAGGGTGTCAGCAAATGCTGGGGAGCTGGGGAGTGCCCTTTGGATTAGCAAGGAATTGGAAAATTTCACATTATCAGATCGTGGATGGTCTTAAAGCTGATCTGTTATTTTTATAAATAATGGATTATTTGCTCTCAGGTGTTCAGAATTTAAAGCTGTTTGCATGAAATCCATTTGACTGGCACAGCTAAATTAACACTAAACCTGCTTTCTTCATAAGCATTCCAATTGTTTGTAGGGATTCCTACTTCTCCATGAAATTCTTTTTGTTTTTTGGAGCTGACACAACTCTTTAAGACACTTCCAGCTTGGATAAACTGGTCACAGCTGGTGCTAAGATGTTGCTTATAAAATAATTTCTAAACTGGTCCTTTTGTTGATCTGGGACATTCTGTTCCAATTTGCCATTTATACACTCCAGTTCTTTACCTGCAATGGGTGTTTGGATCTCTGGGCAGAAGAGGAAAAAAAAAGGATTGATGAAAAATGCTGGCAGTTCTATTAATTATGGCTATCTGATAAATTGATTAGGGAAATCATGGCTGGAGAAAATGATTGATTGCTAAATAAATTGGGCTGCATTATTGAAGGGACACAAGTGTCCCTGATTAATTCTAATCATCCAGCAAAAGCAAAACAAGTCACACAGGTGTTTTGGGGAGTCAGAACACTCAGTTCCAATGAGACTGGCAGTTTTAGTGAGACCTGACTTGTTCTGGGAGCCATTTAATGTAATTCATTAAGTCCTTCAGAAACAGAGTAGATTAATCTTGTATGACTTACTGCTCTGGAGTACTTGCAGGCAGAGTTGTGAAAATAAAGGATTTTGAAAACTTCATTTAGAGATCAGAGTCCTTGTTAACAAATTGTTTTTTATTCTTCCCTTTGCTACCTCTCCTTTCTCCCCAGACACTGCTCTTTTGCTGGGATGATTTCCAGCTTTCCACTCAAATACTGCCTAAAATTTCACTTTTTTTTTTTTGCCATTCAGTTTTTGTTGTAGCAATTGGATAAAATCATCTTTCTGAAACGTGGTCAGATAGAAGAAACAGATGAGCAGCCCCTTTGGTGAGAGAAACAAGCACCAGATTGGTGTGAATTTGGGACTTTGAATCAAAGTTTGCTCTCTGTGGCTGCTGAATTGAAATGAAAACGTTTAAGAAGCCTCATTTAAATCAGAGTAGGATAAAGGCTTGGCCTGGTGCCACTGAAATACCTGAAGGGTGTGAAAGGTGGATCTGCTCTCATTGTTCACCATCCCTACCCCGTGTCCTGATTTGATTTCCCCTGGCTCCCTCTCAGTCTCTCCAATTTGTATGAATCATTGAGTCAAAATTTTGGACAAATATTAATAAAGACTTGCCACATCCCAGGAAATCAATAGTACAATCCTCATTCCCTCAAGTGCTTGGTGGTTAAATGACTCCAGCTGCTCTCTGGATGTGTCTGGAGAAGGAGAGGAGCTGGAACACAGCAACTCTGACACAGCAGCAAGAATATTTCATTAAAAGCCTAAAGATGAAATAAGATTTCCTGGGAGAAAGAGCTAAAATGGAGCAAATTCATTTAGGATATACATGTTTTTTCTTGATTTTTCTCTCTTTTAGATGAAGTGGAAGGGAAAGGATTTGTTTGACCTGGTGTGCCGAGCCCTTGGTTTGAGGGAGACTTGGTTCTTTGGCTTGCAGTACACAATTAAAGGAATGTGCACCTGGTTAAAGATGGACAAAAAGGTACAGGAGACAAAATGAGTGGCAATTAATTATTTACTTCTATAAATATTGACTTTCTGGAGCACAGGAGCTAAAGGGATGTGTTCTGTGACAACTCCAAATTTGACATGGTGGCTTATATTAAAGGCTAAAATAGGATTATTTGCTCTGATTGCTTCTATCCCTTTTGACCTGGAGCATCCCACACTAATCACCACTGATTGCTGTTAAATTAAAGCTCTCAATTACCCTTTCCTCTAAAATATGAGAAGGCTGCTTTAAGTGGATTATTGGCTGCTTTCTGATTTTCCTTGGGAAGATTACCTTGAGACACTCATCTATCCTTTTTTATCCAAATCCTGCTGATTTGATTTTATTTTATCTGTAAACAGGTTTTAGATCAAGAAATCCCCAAAGAAGATCCCATTAGCTTTCATTTTTTGGCTAAATTCTACCCAGAGAAGGTAGAAGAGGAACTCTTACAGGAAATTACCCAGCATTTATTCTTCCTTCAGGTCAGGAACAGTTTTGAACCATGAATTCCTTCTGTATTTCCCCCAGTCCTTTTGCATTGTCTTTGATCTTGTTGGCAGCTCAGGGTAATTTTGCTTGCTTCAGCTGTATCAAGAACTTTGTAGACATTATTTTTATGAATTGCAAACATCTCTCCTGCCTGCTGTGGGTTTGTGTCCAGGTAAGCTGGATGTTTCATCTTCTGCAGGTGGGATAATTCCAAACCTGAATATTCCAGGCTCTTAATATGTGTTCAAAAAAACCCAAAAAGAACCAAACCAAATTCATGCAAAGCTAGAACTGTGAGGCTTTTCAGGAGATCTGGAGGGAAAAACCTCTAGAAAACAAGGACTCCTCAAACCTTCATTTTGGATTGTAGGGATAAAAGAGCATGGAATTTGAAAGGCATTCTGAAATCCAGGTTTGTTCACCTGGCCAGGTTTAAGAGGAGCAGAGCAGCAGACTCCATTTGAGCTCCATCAAAAAGCAGATGAAGGAGCAAATTCTTGGAGCTTTATCAAAAATAAAGGTGGATCAACAAGGACAAGCTCCTTAGCTGAGTTTGGGATGGTCACTTGCAATGTGGGGCACATCCAGCTTCTCTCCTGAGTTGCTGTGGAGTCCCTCTGGAGGTTTCAGCCTCGGGAGTGTTGCTTTATCCCAGCAGGATGTGTCTGTGCAGGTGCCTGGGATAAATTCAGTCTGCAGCTGGCAGTGAACCCAGTGAATTGCCTTGTGCCCTGAGGAGGATGTGCTGATGAAATAATGGGGAAATGCTGCAGCTCTGAGGGTTCATAAACCCACCAGAACTTCATCCAGAACCTTCAACCACTTGGCAATTTCATTCTTCAGCTGATTTTGGAAAGCAATAAGAACAGCAGAATTCTTTCCCTACTCTTTTAACCCTGATTTTTCCACTTTTTTCTTTTCTCCTTGAACCTGCCTTAACTAGCAGATATGCAATTAGCAAATTCTTCTCATTCCAAAGTAGGAAAACAAGGCTGAAACAAATTGGAACTTGCAGAGTTTCCTGACTGTAAGAACTTCAGCTCACACCTGGATGCTAATAGGAAAAACATGTACAGACATCTGGATGCATGAAGATTTCAGCTCTCCTGGCTCTTCAGACCTTTGCAAATTAATGTGGCATAAATGCCTGAATAAATGTCAATGACTAAAGCTAAATATTGTCTGCTTAAAGATGAGGCAATTTATTGCTTCTTCATGAAGTTTAACAGAAAGTCCTTGTAAAAACTGATTAGGGAAAAAAAAACCCCACCAACCCTGGCACTTATGGGGGATTTATCCACATTGTTCTCAATTCTGAAGCATGATTTGCACTGTGGAGAATGAAAGCTGGAGCTTTCCAAATTGGAAGAAAAATCTTTTCATTCTTTCCATTTTAACAGCTTAGAAAGAATGTTCCCTGCTCTGTAACTCAGCTTCACAGACTGTGCTCACCAGGGACTAAATTTAAAAGCAGAAACTATCTTGGTGGTTCATCTCAGTTGCCAGCACCTACAGAGGTGTGTTTGTAAACAGAACTTGTGCTAGCTCAAGTCATTTTTCTATTTGGGAATGTTTAAGACTGTGAGCTATGCAAAATTTTGTTGTCCTGTGCTTGTTCCTAAGCTGAACACACCTGAGAGGAGGATTTGGGAAGATTAATTTTCCCTTCCCCCTTTAGGTTTTCAAACAGAAATTGCACAACTGATTTAAAATCAAACAACACCTCACAGACTATTACACCTCTGCTCTTGGTAGCACCACAGGTTATTAAAATGAAAAGAATGTTGAAAGACTCTTTAGCATTGTATGATTGTGCTTAGACCATTGCAAATGAATACATTAAGTGCTTTATTATTCAGCTTCTCTTTTGAGAATCTCCTTTATTTTCTCATTCTGGAAAGCTGGAGAACATCTCTTATGGTTTTTATATGGCAGCTGCATAGCTCTGAGTCTGCTCTGCTTGCACCTGACCTCCAGAGATCCCTCCCAACCTAAAATTTGCTGTCTGGTGTGATGCAAAGCTGACTTTTCCACAGCAGGCAGGAAAAAAANCAAGGAAGAAAAATCAAATTTTAAAAAGAAAAAAAAAAAAAAAAAAGGAGGATTGTTAAAAGAAATGAAGCACAGACAATAAAATTGATGTTTTATAGGATATTGTTTTATAGGACTCGTTATGTAACTGTGGGGAGAGCTGACTGGCATTTTTGGTCTCATTAAATGCAAAGCTAACTAAAGGCTTCCTGTGTTCCTGATGCCAATTTCTTGCTGTTAGTATCTCCTAAAGGTGATGTTTGGTGCCAAGTTATAGTCTGGGCATGTCTGCTTTCATTTCAAGCCTGACTTAAGTCCTGACTTTGAGCTTCTTGAACTTGCTCCCTTTTTCTGTTGGTTTAGGTTAAGAAGCAGATCCTGGATGAGGAAATCTATTGCTCACCAGAAGCTACAGTTTTACTGGCTTCTTATGCTGTTCAGGCCAAGGTTTGTGCATTGAAAATCTCTTTTTTAATTGACTTTTTTCTGGATTAACCAACAGATCTACATGGTGGTGTGTAAAACACAGCAGGGTTAAAATTTGCTGGTGAAGTTGGTCATTCTGGGAGGTACAAGCACAGCTAGAAAAAAACCAAAACCAAACCAACATTAAATCACCAAAACATGAAATGCCACTACAAGGATTTTTTTCCATGCTTCTGCAATTTAGGGGATTTATTTGGGGCTAACATTTTAATGTGATCTTTCTCCAGGTTACAATGATTTCTTGTTGTTTTAAAAATGATCATGGATGCAGAATGTGCTCAAAACAGAGCTCACAATGGGAGGACACCAAGTTTTTTCGTGTCTCTCTTGAGCTCTGTTCCCTTCTTGCTACCTAGAGCCTGATTTACACAATGGCAGGAGGTGAACAGAGTTCAGCAGGGCTGTCCTTGGAGCAGCAGCTCCAGAGGGTGAATTCCTGGGAGATTCCTTCAGAGCTGCAGCTTCTAGGATGGACCTGAAGGTTTTTCCCCCGGGCTGGGGGGGCTGAAGGTTTTTCCCCCAGGCTGGGGGGGCGGAAGGGTTTTTCCCCCGGGCCGGGGGGG
>VYXF01009094.1:554656-581009 GCA_013397295.1 Polioptila caerulea | reverse complement strand
TCCCCCGGGCTGGGGGGGCTGAAGGTTTATCCCCAGGGCTGGGGGGGCTCAAGGTTTATCCCCCGGGCTGGGGGGGCTGAAGGTTTATCCCCCGGGCTGGGGGGGCTCAAGGTTTTTCCCCCGGGCTGGGGGGGCTGAAGGTTTTTCCCCCAGGCTGGGGGCTGAAGTCTGAGTGGCTCAGTGGCTGTGTTGGAGCCACCTGCCTGGCACAGGGGCTGGAAGGAACTTCCATGGGCTGCTCAGATGAGGGATGTGTGCAGGGAAACCAAACCAAAATCTGCCTCAAGCTTTCACTTCAAACTAATCAAGGAACAGCTCCCTCAGCATTCTGCCTCTAACAAGCTGAAATAACTTTTCTTTTTTGGGACAGTATGGTGACTATGACCCAAATTTCCACGAGCCAGGCTTTCTAGCCCATGATGAGCTGTTACCCAAAAGGGTGAGTCTTAATTTTATACAAAACCAAGTCTTTGAATCTCCTCTTGGGAATTCTGAGTCTTTGAATCTTCTCCTGGTAGTGCAAATATTGCTGGGGATTAATGAGAGCATTAAAAACTTGAAAATGGCCAAACTGTGAACTGCACCTCTGCATTCACTTTGCTTGGGAGAGGCAGAACTTGGATTTGGATCTTCACAGGGATCCATCCTCCTTCCTTGCCCTGCAGGTGCTCAGGCAGTACCAGCTGACAGCAGAGATGTGGGAAGAGAAGATCACTGCTTGGTATGCTGAGCACAGGGGGATTGCCAGGTAGGAAACCTTTGCATTTCTTGGGAAGCCCATACATTTATTGATGGGATTTGTTGTCTTCAGTGTAAATCAGCCCATCTGGAAACCCAATTAAACAATAAATAGGATCTGTTAGCACCCAGAGGCAGCTTTTCCTAATATTTGGGTTCTGTTTCTCTCTGTTCTGGAGGCTTCTTAGCATTACTTTTATGGAACATTTTCCTCAAGATGTTCTGATTTACCTTGAAGGGAGGAGAAAAGTGGGTGGGGAGATTCTCACTCTTCTTTGGCCTTGGCCAAAAGCTCTGTCCAAGACTCAATCCTCAATGAACTCTAATTCCTGAGGGAAACAGATTCATAGAAAACAATGGAAGGGTGGTTTTCCAAGACATGGAGTGGCAAAACTAACACAAGGATAAGACTTTTAATGAATTTTAATGAAGATTACACTATCCATGAGTCATCTTTTGAAATAGGTGTGACTTTACTGCCTTTATTCTGTCCAGATGCTGTTTTTATTATAATTTTTTTTTTATTATTGAGGGCAAGATGGCAAAACTAAAGTAAGTTTGTACAAAAGGCCAGATTGCCTGTTCTTTTTTAAGTGGGAAATGGAGAGTCAGCCTGGAGAGAGAGGCTGGAAAGGCATTTCATAATCATGGCTTTATTCTCCAGGGATGAAGCTGAGATGAACTACCTGAAAATTGCCCAAGACTTGGAAATGTACGGTGTCAATTATTTCCCAATTGCTGTAAGTGCCTTATTTTAGCAGTTTTTACTTGCTGCAGGTAATGGTGCTGTCCTTTTCAAATCCTCCAGGGAGTTTGGAACTGGGACTCCTGACTTCCCTCCTGCTTTTCCCTGCTGCTGGTTTTGCTCTGACTTGTTTTTCTTGCCTGCTAAATGAGCAGGTGAATAAAACAGTAAAGATTAATATTTCACAACCTGACAAAAGTTTTGAGTAACTCCAGGTAGGAAATAGGAAGGAGAAATGGTTTGAGCTGCTGTAAGCAGCCTAGAGGACTGAGTTTATTATTCCCAGTGACAGCATTCATTATATTTTATATAAACACCAATTTCCTAAAATACAAATAAATATCAATATATTAAAATAGATGCTTCTTGTCTGTGGTTGTTTAATGTCACCAAAAAAAGCCATTTACTGATCTCTCTTGTTTTTTAGCAAAATAAAAACCACACAGATCTCTTGCTTGGAGTTGATGCCAAAGGTATTCACATCTACAGCATTAATAACAGGTTCTCCCCCAATAAATCCTTTGAGTGGAGCTCTATCAGAAACATTTCCTGTAGTGAGAAAGAGGTATGATGCCTTTGATATATTATTCTTCTTCCATGGGCATGGGTGTGGACTGGGATTCTTGGAACAGGCTGAAAGCTTCCTCTGTTGAAATAATTTTGGGGGAGAAGGGGAAAATCCTGGGGAGCTTTGTTACAAAACTAAAAATAACAGCCCTGCCTTGCAGATGAGCTCGAAACCTCAGCTCCCCGAGGCTGCTCTGAGCTCTGACTCTGTTCTGGCTCCTTCCCTGCTGCTTGGCCTTTGCAAAACAAATGTGTTGATCTCTGAAAAAGACAGATATTATCAATGCCACCGTGCCTGGCTTCCTCAGTTATCCCAGCAGGAATTCCATGATCCATAAAACCTTAATGCTGTTTGCACATGCAGAAGCTGAGGCTTGGAGCCCGGTGGCAAGAGGAGACATGCAGGGAGGTATTAATGGTTTTCTGCCTCACTTCTCACTTTGTTGGGACATGATTTCACTCCCCAGCACTGCAATTTCACTGTGAAGCTCAGCTTTTGCTTCTAGAAAGTGAAGGAGTGGGGAAAATTTATTCTTAGTCCAAATCATGGGCTGCATGGAAGGCTATAATCAGAAAAAAAAACTCCAGGAAAACTCCAGTGGTACTGGAATACCTGGAATTTGTCAGCCAAAGGGCAGCACAGCCTGTTCCATTTTCTGTGGGCCTTTTAGAAAACAGCCCACAGAAAACTGAGATCTAAAATGGAGAAGAGATTTCAGATTCATGTCCATTAAATCAGAGGGGACTCCAGGTTTGCTGCCTCTAAAGCAATTTTGGTCCCTGATATCACCAAACTTCCCCTGAGATCTGTGAATAAACTGCTTTAATTCCCTTTTGGGGGGAAATTGGGCAGCTCTGTGTTTAGGCTTCACTTTTTTCAGTGGCACATCCCAGCCTTGCTCCTCAAAAGTCATTACCCAGAGGGTGAAAGGAGCTCTAGGATGTTATGATCCTGGTGCCTCAGGTGCCCTGGAGTTATACAGGAATTACCTTGCAACTGAATTAGAGGAACAGAGTGCCAGGGAACCTGTGAGGCACAGAAAACAGGACCTTAAAAGAGAAAAAGAGGCCATAATTTGTTCTGCAGCCAAACAGAGCCCATGGTATGGAGTGAAGCACTGAGCTGGCAGCAGGAAAACCCTGCCTGGCCTCTGGGAGCAGCTTGGGACTGAAAAAGTGAGGAAGCCTCCAGGACTTTCAGCTGCTGCTCTGAAGAACAAGTCCTTAGGCCCTTGACACATTTGTTTCTCCCTTCAGTGGTGGCTGTTCTGAGAGGTGCTGGATGTTTCCCTGGCTTTAGGGCCAAGCCTCCTTCGAGGCATTGCTGCTGTGTCCTGTTCTCCTGCCAACCAGGGCTTGTTCCAGAGCTCTGGGACAGTGGGCAGTGCACAGTGGCATCAGGAAACCTCCCAGCCACACTGGCACTGGGGTGGGCCTGGGGGTTTATCCTCCAACACAGCCTCATTCTCTGGAGAAAAACAGTTTTACATCACTCTGCCCCTATTTGTGGCATAAATCACTGCTTCCCCAGAGAGAAGTGGAGATGAGCCCAAATTTGCATTGGTTTAATAGTTTAAACTTAACTTTCCTTCTCACTGTGCTTCTTTTCTTGTTTTTTTTCCTCTCTTTTGCCTGTGTAGTTAACTATTAAACCCCTCGACAAAAAAGCAGAAGTCTTCAAGTTCTTTTCCTCTCAGCTCAAAGTGAACAAACTGGTGAGTGAACTGCTTTCCTGCTTTAAAGCTGAGCCTGACTGAGAAATATTGTTTGTAAACAAAATTGTGATCTTGGGATCTCAGCCTAGATCAGCCTGTGTCACTCAGGAAAATGGGATCAGAGGGAGTTGAAGGGCAGGAGGAATCTCTCATCCTGTTACAGACTTACCTGAACTGTTGTGTGCCTGGCTATGAGCCTGCCCTGGGTGCTGATTTTCTTGGAGCTGCCAGAACTTGTGCTGAAGTCAGAATTGTCCTGTGAGGCTGGTGTGGGACTCTTTGTCCCTCTGGCAGGGGCACAAGTCCATCAAAACCCCATTTGCTTTGCCTTTCCTGTCCAGATTTTCCAGTTGTGCATTGGAAACCACGACCTGTTTATGAGGAGGAGAAAAGTGGACTCCATAGAGATCCAGCAAATGAAAGCACAAGCCAGAGAAGAAAAAGCTAGAAAAAAGGTAGAATCTTCCTGCTCCTCTGTTGTTGAAGACAGTGATTATTATTCCAGCTGGTGCCCTTGCTGCTCCTGTATTCCATCCATGTGTGTGTGTGGGAGGTGAGGAAGTGCAGCAGGGCTGGATGTGGGAACAGCTCTGGGGCATCTGAGGAGGTCAGAGGTGTTTGTGTGGAGAGGTGATCCCAAAGATTCAGGGCACAGAACAGATCCATCCAAGGGCTCTCCCAGCAGCCTGAAATAACCAGGAGTGCCTGCCTGAGGATTCAGGGCTGCAAAGTTCAGGCAGCTTCAGCATCTCTGGGGAGCATCCCAGCTGGAGAGCAGCCTCTTCTTCATTTGATGCATTTCACTCAGGCCCAGGTGAGATTCTGCTGCAATCCCACCAAATACTGCTCATCCTTCTTCCAGATGGAGAACCAGAGGCTGGCCAGGGAGAAGCAGCTCCGAGAAGAGGCTGAGAGAGCCAAAGAGGAGCTGGAAAGGCGCCTTTTCCAGCTGGAAGATGAAGCCAGGCAGGCCAACGAGGCCCTGGTGAGTTAGACTGAATATTCTTGTGCTTGATGGGCTTTCTTGGTTTGGAAGCAGGATTTTTTTTGACCCCAGGAACTGTAGCTCAGACAAGGCTGCAGAGTTTCTGATCACTGATGGAAAGGGCATGCAGGAATCCCTGGGAAAACCTTGAACTGCCCTAATGTGTGAACCATTCCTTCCCTGTATTTGGCTCACAGTGCTCTCTTCAGGCTGAGAGGGGGGGAAAGGAAACAGTCTTGGAGCTGAAATTGGGAGAAAGAGGCAACTGAAGGCGCTGACTTCAGCTTTGTCCAGCTCAAGATTTTTCTCCTTGTTTTGTAGAGGTGAGGCAGGAAATTCTAGAGCAGAGGAGGAACATTAGACCCTGAAATTGTGTCTGGTTTTTATTCAAGAAATAATATTTTATCCCTTGACCTATTGGTAAAAGATGTCTTCTGCCTGCTTGCCTGCAGGGGTGGTTTTGTAGGTTCTAGACAAGGAACTAAGATAAATTCTTTCTCCTCAGCTCCGCTCCCAGGAAGCAGCAGAGCTGCTGGCTGAGAAAGCCCAGATTGCAGAAGAAGAGGCCAAGCTGCTGGCCCAGAATGCTGCAGAGGCCGAGCAGGAGCGCCAGAGGCTGGAGCTCACAGCTCTGAAAAGCAAGGAGGAGAAGCGGCTGATGGAGCAGAAGATGCGGGAGGCGGAGCTGATCGCGGTGAAGCTGGTGAAGGAGTCTGACAGGAGGTGGGGTTTGCTCCCCTGGCGCTGTGTGCTCGCAGCTGGGCTGCAGAGAGTGCTGCTTTCCTCAGAGCCAAGCCCACGGGGGGGAATTGTTCCTGAAGTGACACCTCAGGGGGACTAAGCTCCTTGTGCCTGGTTTGTTCCACCTGGATGTTGTGGTTGTAGTGCAGGTCAAGTTTACAGAGGATCAGATGCAAAGCTGTAGAGATGTTTAGCAAGAAAGATCCAGAATGCAGAAGCATCTTCTATTTAGTGTTATCAAATGAGCACTGGCTACCTATCTAAAGTTACTCTTTATACCCTGTGAGATATGAGGATGTTCTCATTCCTTAGTACCAAGTGAATGGTCTCTTGTTTCCCTTTCAGATCTTTAAGAAGTGTAAACCCAGGTAAACTCAAGTGGAATATAAAACACTCTGAGTGTTTGCACGTTCCCTGAACGTGCAGAGCAGGCCAGTGTTGACAGAGGATTTTTAACCCTGTTATTAAGAAATCCTTCTACTTATTTTAGGATACTGCCAAGAAGCTTGCCAAAATAAAGAGCAACCTCTCCCCACCTCAGGGAGGATCTCTGATGGCCTGGAGAGAATCTGTGTCAGCAGGTTGTAACTGAGCCCATGGAAATTAGGAGTAGGAAAATCATGTTCATTCAGCCCCTTTGTGCAGGAGTGTCTGTCCTGCTGTGCCCAGCCAGTTCTCTGTGTGAGCGCCCTCCCACAAGTGCATTGCTGTAAAGATAACTGGGCTTGTTCTCTGGAAGTTAGTGAGCTCTGAAATCCATGTGTTGGTTGGAAAGCCTCAGCCATTGCCCCCAGGATGTTTCTCTTCCAGAGCCAAGGAAGCAGAGCACCTGAAACAAGACCTGCACGAAGCGCGGGAGGCCGAACGCAAAGCGAAGCAGAAGCTCTTAGACATAACCAGGCTGAATTATCCTGTGAGTTCTGCTCCACTGGGCACCACTTCATCTTCAGGGATAGTCAGGTGTTGGTGACATTTCCCCATCAAGCTGAGTAGTGGCATGGCTGCATCCAGCTGGGGGACAAACTTTCTCATTTCTGGAAAAGCAGTGTAGCAAGGATGGGAGTTGGGTTTGTTCAGGGTGGTGAGTAAGGCAAGGCAGAAATTAAAACCAGAGCTGGTGATGGACTTAGGGAGCAGGGGCTGTCTTGCCTTCATGCCTAACTCCTGGTGCCATTTCAGCCAGGCAGGTTTTTTGTGGACATGGTTGTGCTGAGCCAGCTGTGTCATCCTGGCACATCCATCTGGCTTCAGGCAAAGCAGGTGAAGTTGTCCCCAGCAAGTCCCTTCAGCAGTGCTGAAGTTCTGTGCCACAACTCCCTCTTCTGCTCCAGCCCTGCTGAGGCTGGATTTCCACTCTCTGCTGAAACAGAAACAGTGCAGCCTGGATAAATCTCTGCTCTTGGATCAGCTGGGTGCAGGGGAAGGGGCTGCAGGAGCATCTATGTGTGTCTCAGAACCTTAGGAAATAGTTCAACATGGCATTCTTGCAGAAGTGAGGGGCTAAATCCCACATTAGTCCATCAGATCTGACTGACAGTGCTTGTGTTGCCTCTCCCAGCACATGGCCAAGTACCCCCAGTACTCTCCAGGTGACAGCAGAGATGCCAACTTTGACAAAGGATCCATCAAGCTGGATTTGAAGGACATCGACCTCAAGAGACTCTCCTTTGAGATAGAGAGAGAGAGGTATCAGTAAGCTTGTGGTGCAAATGAATGAGAAAGGCAATGAAATCTTTGGGAATCACAGCTCATCTTTTAATGATTTGGGATGTGCTTATGGCTGGAGGCCTTTCCCTGAGCTGCTGTGGGTGATGTCTGTGCCACACTGGCTTTTCACACAGGGGAAGGGTTTTTTGGTGGCATCAAGCAGTGATCAATCCAGAACCTTCTGTCTTGGGGAGGGACAAAGCACTTTGCTGAGCTAACAGCATGTGAGAGGACAGAAATTTCCCTCTGGTGCTAAAGTGTGGAATTGCTGGGAGCTGATCCATCAGACATCCCTTGGTCTGGAAGGAAAAGCTTGGTACCAAGTTAGGAAGGAAGTGAAGCCCCTTGTCACTGGGTCAGGCTGCCATTGCCACAGTTCATTTTACTTCTAAAACATAAAATGAGACAAAAACCACCACAAACATCTGTTCTTGAGTGAAATTGTTCCACCCTAAACTTTCTGTCTCCAATGTGTGGACACAGGCTGGACTACTTAGAAAAGAGCCGGAAATTCGAAGATCGACTGAAAGAACTGAAGTCTGAAATTCATGCTCTGAAACTGGAGGAAAAACAGGCTGGGCTTTCCAGCCACTGGAATGAAGTCCTGGGCTCCCTGGACCGCTCCTTAGGAAGTGTAAGAACCCTAAATCCCTGCCCCTTCCTCCAGCATGAACCCTAAAGTGGAACAGTGTGGGTGTGCTAAAGGGAGCTGCTGTTTTCCAGTCCAAGCTTTCAGTACCCTTGATGATGAAATATTAGAAGCATGAACACTTTTAGAGGAAAATTTATGTCAAAACAAAATCTTAAGGCCTTTTTCCTGTGCTGAATACCAGGACCATCAGCAAAAAATAATCATTTTATGATTAGGAAATCACAGTCAGGGTTTAAGGTCTTGGAGCAAATGAAATTGTTGTGACTAACACATTTAAATGTGGTTTCTAGCAGTTTGCATCACATTCTCATTCATGTGCTTTGTGGTTGCTGAAAGTCATAAAACCCTTGGTATATTATTTTTTTTAAGGCAATGAGGAACTAGACCCAGATTTTGTCATAAATTGCTTGTAATTTTAATAAACTCTTCAGCTTCTTCCTCAAGCAGGGCAGGAATAGGGCTGGCTTTGTCTGCAGGTTTTGTGCATGTAGCAAAAATGGCTCTGAGTCAATGGTTTTTGGAGACAGAAGGGAAGCTTGAAAAATGATGAGGAAAGATGGCCTTTATTTTCTAACTACTCATCTGATGTTCTTTTTGGCTTCATGAGTGTTGATACAGAGAGGGCATTAAATTTCCATGTGCTCTGTTCTTTTAAAGGCCCCATCATGGCTGAAAACCTTCGAAATTGGAGATTCATTGGATGTAAATCTTCAAAGACCTTTTCCTGCTTACTTGTTAAACACTGCAAGCAGCTGGCCCTGCACCAACAAAATTCAGCACATGGTGCCAGTGGAAAAGTCATCTTCCCAAGCCAATTCCTTGGCTGCCAACAGTGTGGGCACAGGAACCAGAAAACAGATTATAAAGGTAATCAGATTCATAAGTAAATTCCTAAATGTTGTCTAAAAGTTGAGAGTTCAGAGAGGGTGGCTGCCTGTAGGGACCTGGTTTGTCCTGCTCTGTCCCAGCCTCACAGCTGACAAGGCTTTTGCAGGATTTTGGAGCCCCTGGTGCTGGCACATCATTTGGGAATGTTTATAACTCGAGGCTGCCTGTTTTTTCTCACTTCTGATCTAAGCTGGAGTGCAAAGCTGTAAGCCTTGGTAAATGAAGCAGAGATGTCTGTACACAGTAGGAGGATCTGTGTTAAATTTTATTTGTACCAGCCAGACTTGGAAATGAGAAATGTGCTCCCAGGTAGAGAGAGCTTAAAACATCCTGTGCCTGTCTGCTGCTTTTAAAAGGCAGGGAGGAAAAGAGCAGTAAATACCCAGGCTCCCAACAGCTCAGTTCTCCTCCATGTGCTCCCTGTCAAAGAGGCCTGAAGAGCAATGAGCTGGGTGTCAGGAGAAAACAACCTGCTTTGAAATGTCACTGGACTGGAGAATGAAGAAGGAAATGTGGTGTGGAACAGTGGGAAGGAAATCAGCTGTCTGTAGGCAATGCTAATGGGGTGAGGTGTTGGGGATGGGGAAAGCCTGATGGATTTGCTGTGGTTTATCTGAACAAAACTGGAGGGGCTCAGGATCAATTAAAAGCTCCATTCAATACCTCCTTCAGGGCTGGTGTGCTTAAGGACACAGCTGAGTGCAGCAACAGCTGAGGGAGCAGCTTTCTGAGGCAACAGAAGCAACTTTTAAGACTAAACTCAGGAGTGAGACAAATACATTTGTTTAAAGGAGGAAGAAAAAGCTGTTGCAGAACATCTTGCAAAAGGCTCCAGAGTTGGAGAAAAGGAAGACCCAGACTAAAGGGAGTTACTTTAAGCCAGCACTAATTCTCCCTCTTTGGTTTGCCTGCAGGTTCAGCAGCATGACTCAGATGTGATCTACATTTGAAGCCCCTTGTTTCCTTGCCAGCCTGGTGGGACTGGTGGCCTTTTTACCTCTGTGGGGACACTTGGGCAGCTCTGGCTGCTGCCAGGTGGGAGAGATAAGGCACTGTGGATCCAGAGCTGCCATCCAGCTGCCAGGCAGGTGGCATGAGCTGGGAATGCCACACGTGCCCCCAGTGTGGCTGGGAGCAGAGCAAACCCAGGGAAATGTTGTTTACTACTTGTGCACTTTGGAAGGAACACTTCACACTTTGCTAAAACCCTTCCTCCCCCAGGTGTTACACACACTTAGAGCTCTGCTGCTGGAGGAAGGATGTGAGGCAGCAAGTGCCCAGGAGGTGTTTGGGATGAGAAAACAGAACACAGGCTTGGTGTTTATCTCCACAACAGACTAATTATGTTTTTGGTCCAGTCCCTGGGACATGGCTCCCACAGAGCTGCTCGACGTTTTAGTGTTTGCCTGCCAAATATTTTCCTTCTCCTCCCCAAACATTTCTTGGTTCACTTAATTGATTTGCATTTCTCTGTGAGAAATCTCAGCTTTTAATTCCAGATGCAGAAGTGGACATCTTCAAATGCCTCCTATTCCTGGGGGAATCCTTTGCTTGGAATGAAAAGCTTCTGTTCTTCCAGTCCCTGACCAGATCAAGCATTTGCTGCTCCAGCAAACTTTGCATTCATTAACTGCCTTCCCATTTCTGTGCAACACAGCTCCCAAGTTAGGCAAAGACAAAAGATGCTGTTGGTGTCTGCTAAAGTGGGACTTGTTTCTGGTGGAGAGGTTCATGAAGCAAAGTGCCTGCCTCATTAGTAAAACCCACTTGCATTTTCTGGTTTTGTGTGTGTTTAAGTGTCTGCTTCTCCATAAATCTTCACTCTGAGGACTTCTGGGGAAGCAGACAACATTCAGCTGCAGCTAAAGCAGGAGCCCAGCTGAACTTGTGACATGTGATGTAAAAATGAAAGGTGATGTTGTTAAATGTCTTGTTCTAAAAGCTGAGATTAAAGAAAAACCCAGGTTCAATAAAAAGCCTCAATTTCCATTTGCTTTGAAGGGAGCCTTGTGTCAATATTCCTCCAGCATTAATGAGGCAGGTTTGGAGAACAAACACCCCCAGCTCCTCTGTGCACATCTGCAGCAGGCTGAGCACAGAGAGGGGTGGCAGCTGCCTGTGGGGAGGCACAGGAGTGCTCTGCAGGGCTGCCCTGACTGCTCCCAGCCCTGGCTGGGTGGCTTGGGCTGTGTTAATTCTCTCCCAGCTCAACCTGGCACGAGATGTTGCAGGATGTTGGCTGTTACACACAATTTCTGAGCTGTCTGCAGAAGCCTGGTGTGTGAGAGGGAGAAGCTGTTGGGGATGCCAGAATGATGAGGCAGATGCTGTCACAGCCCCAAAGCTGGGGAGGGGGCACTGGCCAGGGTTTGGTGAGCCTGTATCAGCCAGGAAATGCTGCAGCAGCTTTGAATGTGGCATTCTCAGATTTGAGGGTGAGGAGAAATTCTGGGATTCCCCTGGTTCTTCTTTTCCTGTTCCCTCTTTTTTTCTGGCATGTGTCTTACCACAGCCAGCTGAGCTTGTGTCCTCATCCTTCACACGTGCTGAGCCTTCCTTCTGCTCTTGTGTCTGAGCTGCACCACGGAGCAGGGCCCAGAGGAGGGGACCTGCTCCATGTGCACCTTTGATTTATTCCTTTGGACTTAGTCCTGTAAATCCCAGGGAAGAAAAGGACAAGGTCACACTCCTGCCAGCTCAAATACAAAACCTGCCTTTACAAGCTGTTCCCAGCCTGCTGTTTATTGCTCCTGGGCAGCACCACGTTCCTGCAGGTTGGGATGGGTGTTTGAAGCTTTCAGAAGGGGCAGGAGGAGCTGGGATCTGCTGTGAGCCCTTCAGAAGGGGCAGGAGGAGCTGGAATCTCCTGTGAGCCCTTCAGAAGGGACAGGAGGAGCTGGAATCTCCTGTGAGCCCTTCAGAAGGGGCAGGAGGAGCTGCAATCTCCTGTGAGCCCTTCAGAAGGGGCAGGAGGAGCTGGGATCAGCCGGAGAAATGCACAACCACAAACGGAGTCAGGAGTGCTGTGCCCTGACAGGGAGGCCACTGCAAAGAGAAGTGCCAGCAGGGTGTTAATTTGCTTAAACCCTGAATAAATATTTGCAGTAATTAAATTTTGTGAGTCGGTGCTTCTGCTGCTCATGCTCACCTGCAGTTTTGACCACAGGATCTGAGATTGTGCTTCAGCTGAGGGGAGTCTGGGGAGCCTGAGCCCTGATTTCCCCCAGGAAGGGAAGACAGCTCCAGTTGTAATCAGTGGCTGCAGGATCCGTCACCCAGAGGATGAGGTATTTCTCAGCTGCCTGCTGAGGAGCTGAGGAGCAGCAGGCAGCAGATGGTGCTGCAATGCTGCTCTGCAACAGCTCGGGAGGACCTGGCTGGGAAATCCTCCTTGGGAATCTCTGCCAAGTCCTGTGTTCCCACACTAGCAGGCACTCGCTCCTGTTCTTTTCCTGGAGTTTAACCTGACATCATTTTTGACAGGGATTCAAAATCTGCCAGCAATGTGCTCTGGGAAGGGATTATTGCCTGAGCAGCTCAGTCCTGTGGGGATGAGCCAGCTCCCCAAATTGCAAAAAGAATCCCCTAATGCTTCTGACACCTCATTGTCACTGTCAGCCTGTGGAAATGGCCTGGGTGGATTTCACCCCTGACTGCCAGGAGCGTGTGGGACCCCACAGCTCTGGTGCTGTGTGATATTTTTATTAATGCTGCTTGAAACAAGCACGGATTTGTTAAATTTGCAGAGCGTGGAAGAATTGTGGTGTGCAGTGCAAAGAGGGTGAGAGAGGCCTGAGAATGGGTCTCAGGAGTCACTGAACAATTTCATCCTTTGTTTTTTTCTGCTGGAAAAGACGCCATGTTCTGATCTCAAACGGTGAAAAAATGGGAGGAAAAATCCTGCAGCAGTGAGGAGGTGCTGGGAGATCACCTGGAGAGAGGGGAAGTCTGTTCCTAGAGTGACACAGTGAGTGGAAGTTGAGTCTCCCCAGCCCTGCTTTCTCTGTTTCTCTGAAAAACCACATGTTCTAACCCCAAGGGCCTCTCCCTTCCCTCAGCCACCCTTCGATGGGAGCTGTGCTGATGGGAAGCTCCTCAGGGTGCTCCTGAGCCATGGAAGGCAGCAAATCCTGCTCATTCCTTGCAGACAGCACATCCTCTGCCAGGACCTATCTCTTAAAAACCAGATTATTTTCACCTCCTGCATGATCCAGGGTTGACCTGGCCCTGGAAGTTGGGCACCACCACACCTGTGACTGACCCCTGAATCATCCTGGTCCTTTCCTGCCCGTGCTGCTGCTCTGGAGCCCATTTACCAGCAGCAGGATGAGTTCACATCTTGCCTGTTGCAAAATTACACACAGAGCAAACTCCTTCCTCTTTCTCCTTGCAGCCATCCCTGTGTCTGGGCTGTTCCTCTGCTTCTCCCCAGCCTTGTGCCCTCTGAGCCACCAAGGTCTGCTGCCTCTTGTGCCTGAGGTATCTGCTGGAGGCTGTTCTTCCCACAGCATCCCTGTGCCCCAGCCTCAGGAGTGTGCATGGAGCTCCAGGCTGGCACCTGTAGTTTGTCATTGTCACCTGAGCTCCCAGCCTGCTGCTCTTGGTGATGGGGGCTCTGGTGGGGACACAGTCCTGCATGGGGACAGCTTGTCACCATGAGTCCTTGCTTGCAAAATCAGGTTTTTTCACTCAGCTCTGCGGGCAAAAGGCAAGCCCAGAGGCAAAACCCAGCCGTGTTTTGTTATTTCTGGTCCTCTGCACTGTCTGGGCTCTTCCCCACCTTCCTGCAAGGCATTTTTGGGGGTAGCAGGGCCAGCTCCTTGGAGGGGCTGTGGGCACACAGGGGAGCCCACTCTGGAGCTGCTCTGAGGCGTTTAGCCCAGGGTAAAAAGCAGTTTTCACACCAAAAAGCACTTTGAATCGGGAGTGATGCCTCTCCTGGGAGGAGGAGGCTTTGTCATGCTGAATGACACCCAGCAGGGAAAGGCTGCAGGGAAAAAGTGGCTCTGGAGAGGAGGGGAAAGGGCTGATGGTTGCTGTTACTCCTGGCTTGGTCCTCAAAGCAAAGGTTTGACAGCCTGTCCTGCTGGGGAATTCACAGAAGGAAAATTCAGGAGAAAAGCAGGAGAGAGCATCCAGAGAGACACCTTTGGCTGGGATTTGGGAGTGCAGGGATGCTGTGGGTGCTGGGATTCACAGAGCAGGGGGCATGGAAGTGAGGAAGTGAGGGACTGTTAAGTAATTCTCCCCAAAATGTGAGTCAGTCCCACATCCTGTGGTTGAAAAGGAAAGGGATCCAAGCAGACCCCAGGATTAGTCTTGTCCCAATAAATCGAAAGAGAAATTCCAGAGAAAGAGGAAGTTGATAGAAAAAGCCTGAAAATCTAAAATAGTGCTATAAAAAATCTTCCAGCTCAGCAGTGAGGTGGCCCAGGAAGCTCTGAGGGATTTGATCAGAGATGAGGATGTGGAGGAAACCAAAAGGAGAGAAACAAAGAAATAGAAACCCCTGATGGTCCCAAAGGAGATTTGGTGTGCCAGAGAACTGCAGTGGTGGTGACACGACCCTGGGGGTGTGACAGCAAGGCCAGCCACCTGGGATGGGCACACACAGGGAATGTGGACAGGAAAAGGTTGGAACCACAAAATTAATTCAGCCCTGGGGAGCTGAAACAGCAAGGGATCAACTTAGGGAATGGGGGTGCCTCAGCTCTGCTCCCTCAGGACACAGAAAGAGGGCTGTTAGAGGTGGCAGTGTCCAAAAAGGACATTCTGGAGGAAATTTGGCAGAAGTGCTGCTATTCTGTGGGTCCAGACTGAGGGGTGAGCTGAGCCAGTTTCAGGGTGAGGCAGCTCACACCAAAACCACCCCCAGGCCTGGAGGGGAACGGGTGGATGAGGTCCTTTTCTGGGCAAGGAGAGCAGCCTGCTGCTGGTTGGGCAGCCTTGGAAAATGTTGGATTCTGTTGCTGTAGATGCAGCTGTGACACAATAAATCCCAAAAGTTTCAAGGCAGAAAAAAGCTTTTATTTCAGCCACATTTTCCCTTTTATCCATTCCTTTCACCAAAGGCATGCACTTCACTCTTTGGTCAGTAAAAGACATTTTACTTGTCCATCAAATCTCTCTATTCTTGGTTAGTTTTCATATTTTGTTTCCTGATTCCCATGAGACAGATTTCTTATTTATTGCAGACACAGTTGTTTTTCACCCAGGAATAGTTTGTTGTGTCAATGAATTCTCATCCCCAAGACTGTTTTCACGTGAGAACTTGCAGGCTACTTTAGCTGCACACAGAAATGACAAGCTAGCTATTCATTTAGCAGAGCAAGACCTGATTTTATGAGGCCTTTCTTTTATAACTTATCCACCTTTCTATCACAGGATTCCACAGCAATGCTGCTTTTAGGGGCATCTTGGAAAACAGGGCTCTGGGAACAGGCCCTTGTAAAGACAAACCAGTCCCCCCTGGGAAGGGGTCTCAGCTCCAGTCTGGGTGGTTTGTGGAAGGTGCTGGTGGGACTGGTGTCCATGGGAGCAGTGCTTGGGTTTCATTTTGGGTCACAAACCTGCATGGGATCCTTACAAGGTCCCTGATTTCCCCTCTGTTGGTATTCCCAGGCAGTTTCCAGCCCCTGCACCTCCTTCCAACCTCTGGTGCCTTCACAGGGATCAGTCCCTCATTTTTCAGCCCAAACTGTTTAACTCTTTTCGTGGTAACAGCAGTGTTGTGATGTGTGCCATGGGATTTTCCCTGCCCCAGACATTCCAGCTCCAAAAATGGAGTGGCTGTTCCTGTCATCCCTGTCCCCATCAGCAGGATCCTACTCTGCTCTGCTGCCTTGGAGCCCTCCTCCATCCCTCAAGGTCGTTGGGAGCCTTTTGTGTGATGTCCTGGCCTGCTCTGGATTGATGATCCCATCTCCTTTTGCCTCCTCAGCACATTTCCTCTGCCTTCTCCTGCTTTGTGTGCCAAGGTCATTAATGCCAATGTCAAGCTGGATTTTTTTTTTGAGGCAGAAACTCAAGGAACTGTGTGGGTAAACCCCTCTGAGTGTGACACAGCCCCTTTCAGCTGGAGCAATTACCAGGCCCCTTTCAGACAGTTCTTGACCAAATTTACTCTTCATATGCCAGTCACATCTTCTTTGCTCATAATTTACTATCTGGCCCTAATTCAAGTGTCTTCCTGGAGCCCAGATGAGTGAATTCTGCATTCCCTTCACCACAAATATCTCTGAACTTCCAAAAGGCAGCTGCCTTATTAGGTGTGGTATTTCAAATATGTCAGGATAATAAGTTCAAACAAAAATAGTTTCAGTTATATCAAAGTGCCTGTTAATGAAGAGTTAGGTGGCACAGAAATTTGGGTCTGCTGTCCCCATGTCCTGTGCCCTGGGTGGGTGCCCTGTTTGCTGGGTGACAAACTGGCTGGTGGTGTCACCAGTGGTGTGGGACAATGGGGCTGGGGAAGGATCTGCAGCTCAATTTGATTGATTTATTTATTTATTTTTAGATTTTTTTTTTTTTTTTTATACTTGCTGATGGATTCAGCATGAGGATAATGTTGATAGCACACAGATGTTTTAGCTGTTCCTGAGTCGTGTTTTCCTCCATCAAGGACCTGGGAGCTGCTGTGAGGGGGCAGAGTCAGGACAGGTGATCCAAGCTGGCCAAAGGATATTCCATCCCACAGAACAGCACACCCCAATCTCCTGTGGCACCACGGATGCTTCCAGGACATTCCCCAGACAAGAGCCACCTCTGGCAGCCCCAGGTGAGACACTGGTGTCACCTGTGGGGACAAACTGGGTGGCACCAGAGCTGGGGAACAGCAAACCCAGGGGTCCCTGTGGGCCCTCCTCCCACCTCAGTGCAAGGAGGCATCAAAACTGACCCTTTATTAACAGACACGTGGATATGATTGAAATGATCTTTATTTTAGTGTACTGTTCTGACATAGTTTAAATAATTTTTGTGCTTAGAAAAAGAATATTTAGTTTAACTTAAATAAGTTAAATAAAATAATTTTCCCCGTTGAAGAAGGCTGAGGGTCAAATCCTCTCCATTGTGCCCGAGGCTGGAAGCTGTGCAGGGGTGGGATCGTGACTGTCAGCAGGGAAGGCTCAGTTTTGCAGGCTCTGGAAGTGCTTCAGGAGCTTCTGCACCCATGGGGCCTGTGGGTCTGCACACACCTTCCTGTCCCTCTTGGTGACCACACTGCCAGGACAAAACCTGCCTTGAGGGGCTGGGCTGAGGCAGTGGGACCTGAGTCCCACCAGCAGCACCCCGAGTGTGTCCCCACTCCCCCCTGGCAGCCCTGGGCACTGCCCCAGTGCTGGGTACTCACATCACACCCCGCTGGGTGCAGGAGCTGCTGGTGACGAAGACGGAGCTGACGCGGCGCCAAGGGATGGGCTGGCTCTGGTAGCTGAAGCAGCAGATGCTGGGGACACCATCTGTGAGGGCAGGGGACACACACACATGGCCCTGGTGAGACCCCAGCTGCAGCACAGCCTCTGTCCCCTCCAGGGATTTGCCATCTTGTGCCACATCCCCTGGCAGAACCCCCCTCCAGGAACCCCCCAGCTGCCAACCTGCATCCCACAGATCCCCCGACCCTCCCCACGGCCACCGGGGTCCCCCTGACAGGGCTGGGACTCTCCAGGGAGGACACAGCAACACTGGACTCACCGAGGTAACCCTCAGATGGGGAGCAGGTGGCCAGGAGCAGCAGAGTGGCCAGGGTGGCTGCCAGGACCTTCATGGTGCTGCGGGCTGAGCCTCTGGGAGAGGAGCTGGAGCTGGAGCTGGGGAGGCTGCAGGACTCTCTGCGGCCCCTGGGGCCGTGCTCCCCTTTTATCCCCCGTCCGAGGGGCGGGGACAGGGGTTCAAAGAAAGAAAGTGAGGGGATCATACCATGGAAGGTGTGTCAGGATGACCCANCTTGGTGACCACACTGCCAGGACAAAACCTGCCTTGAGGGGCTGGGCTGAGGCAGTGGGACCTGAGTCCCACCAGCAGCACCCCGAGTGTGTCCCCACTCCCCCCTGGCAGCCCTGGGCACTGCCCCAGTGCTGGGTACTCACATCACACCCCGCTGGGTGCAGGAGCTGCTGGTGACGAAGACGGAGCTGACGCGGCGCCAAGGGATGGGCTGGCTCTGGTAGCTGAAGCAGCAGATGCTGGGGACACCATCTGTGAGGGCAGGGGACACACACACATGGCCCTGGTGAGACCCCAGCTGCAGCACAGCCTCTGTCCCCTCCAGGGATTTGCCATCTTGTGCCACATCCCCTGGCAGAACCCCCCTCCAGGAACCCCCCAGCTCAAAGAAAGAAAGTGAGGGCATCATACCATGGAAGTTGTGTCAGGATCACCCAGTTTTGCTGAGCTGGAAAAGGCAAGCAAACCGCAGAAGGGGAAGCGGCGGCCACGAGGCCGCGGCTCTCGCGATGCCCTTGGGGTGCCTGGTCTTGCTGATGGGTGGCAGAGCTGTGCAGCAGCTCTGGGGGTGGATAACCCAGCTCAGGTGCCCCGGCATGGACACCTCCAGCCACTGCTGCTGGCAGAAAACCACTGCCAGGGGTCAGGTGTCAACTTCTCCCTGGGTTTGCCAAAAATGCCACTTCCCACCCTGCTCCACCACAGGGGTCCGGGGTGAGGTCCCCAACCACTGCACACAAGTTCATCTCCACTGGTGACACCAACTTCTGCTTGGACAGGCCAAATCATGAGGGAATGAGGTGGTGTGAGCTTCCAGTGAGCTGGAAGTCACAGTGGGTCTCACATTTGTCCCTTTTTGTTGGCCAAAACAACAATTTCCTTGCTGGAAAGGCTGCAGAGACACAGAGCCCCTGCAGGTGCAGGGCCCGGACTCCGATGCCCTGATCCTGGCTTGCCACCCTCCCTGTCCCCTGCCTGAATTTACACCTCTCTTAGAGTTTCATTTTTGGCTGCAGCCTGTCCTGCCACCTTCCCTCACCCCTGGCTGAATTTACACCTGAGAGTTTCAGTTTTGGCTGCAGCCTCTCCACACTCAAGTTGTTGCAATAACTGCTTGCCCACTTCTTCCCAAGTAGGATCATTTAATACAATTTAATCTCTCCTGATTTAACCTCAAAAGCAAAACCCCCTCAGTCAGGGACAGCATTAAGAATAGGAGGCAGAGGGAGGAGAGGATCCTGCTGGTGCCCACTGGGATCAGCTCATGGCAGATAAAATCTCCAGGAAACTGGAGAGTGACTGAAAAAGGGCAGCATTTGCAATGCCAGAGGGTAATTCCCAAACACCCCCCCTCTGCTGCACACCCAGGGAGAGAGAACTGCCAAAATCACTCCTTCCTCCATTTTTTTTTCCTTTTTTCCAGCCTTTTCCTGGTGCTGCCACAGATGGTTTGCAGTTACCACACAAAGCCCAGCTTCCCCTGGCCTGGCTGCTGACCCTGCCTGGGGTATGACTAATTCCTGAGTGATTCAAGGAAAAAGTCCTGCTGCCCAAAATGCTGAGCCACGGCTCTGCCTGTGCTCCCAGCCCCACCTCTGGTCCAGCAAAGCTTCCCCAGTGTGAGCATCTGTGGGACAGAGGTGGGGATGGGTGCAAATTATCTCCTGGAGCTGGTCAGGAGGAGCTGGGCACTGCTGATCTGCCCTTGGGCTGGTGGAAGAACAGGTCCAGCTGTTCCAGCTGTTCCAGCTCTTTCTCCAACTCCCAATTTTCAGCTCTTTCTTTTTCAGCCACTCTGTGCATGGGGCTGCAAAGGAATAAATGAATAAATCCTTTGGATTTAACAATAACCAGGGTCTTCATCTGTGGTGGTTCAGGAAGGTTTGGAAAATCACCTGCTGCAAATGCTCCTGCTTGTCTCGTGCCCCTGGATACACAAAGGCAGAAGGAAGGGACTTGATTCCCCAGAGTAATGCAGATCTGCATGAGTTTATTTTGTTTTTCTGCCCTGCTGATTGCAGAGACACTGAGAGGTTTCTCTAGAGCTCCAAGCACCCTCTGTATGCAGAGGAATCCCAAATTCAGGGCCAGCCAGGGGAAGTTCTGGTTTTCATGACCCTCTCTGCCTGTAAACCCCACATGTCCATCAGAGACTTCCCCACATCTCTGCCCTCCAGCCACCCCTGGAATTCTGGCACCTCTCCTGCCCTCACCAGGGCCAGCTTTGTTTGTGCACAGGGGAGAAGGGGGACTGGGGACAGACAGGATGGAGGAAACCAGGAATTGCCACTTGGGTCAGCCCCAGGAAGGAGATCCTGAGCTATCCAAAGCCTGGGCTGGGATTTTTTATGGAGAGAGCAGCCCTGAGCCAGAAATGAGCTGAGCTTGGCTTGGTGAGTGCCCAAACAGAGGGAAAAAGGGCAGGATGGGCAAGAGAGCATCCCTGGGGGACAACAAACACCAGGAGTGTGCTGAGGAATACCCCACAGCCAGAAAACCCTGGAAGCTGAGACTGGGGCACTGTGGGCACTGAAGTTTCCAGAGGAAGATTTGTCATCCGGCAAGAACCACAGCAAATCTCACAATTAATAGATTATTTCTGACGGAAAAGGCAAAAATATTTCCTCTTTGCTGCAGAAGTGACTGGCCAAGCTTTCGGTTCTCCATTCAGCTGAGGGCCGGATGGGACTTCTTACTGGATGCTGATGAAATACTTTCCATTGTGACTGGAATCGAGGATATTACAGTGAATTGCATAAAAGTGCAGCTTTTTTTTGCTCCAGCAAGAGCAGGCAGTTTGTGTTTAATTCTGCTTAAGGAATTAGATACAAGGAAATGATATAAAGGGAGAGTAAAGAAGTGACTTGTGGTTTTATTTCTCCTGCCATGGAAGACTTCTGTGAGGAGGTGACGTTTGAATCCAGCAGAGGAACACAAATTTGGGAGGGAGGAAACGCAGGGGAAGAGAAGCTGCAGCTTTGCAAGTGCAAATTGGAAAAACTGAAGAAAAAGCCCATTAGTTAGAGAAGGGAGTAAAGAGCCAAAGATGCCACTTTTTGGCTTGTCTGGTTATGGTTGAGTACTCAATAGCACCAAAATTTTGTGCACCCAGGAGAGAAAAGCACAAGGAAAACAAATAAGGAAGGAAGAGGCAGTTGAGGCAGATGCAGCCAAAACAAAAAAGCTACAAAGATTCCCATAAACTCCTCCTGAGCCAGGCTGTGGCCACCTCATCACCAGGACAAACTCACACGGAGTGGGAGAGCAAATATGGAACTGGTCTCACATAATCTGGTGGCTTTGGCACTGCCTTGTGTGAGTATCCCAAAGAAAAGGAGGGAATTAAGTCTAAAATGCCCTCTGTGCAGAGGGGCCATCCCTGACTGAGGGCAGGGCAAGGAGGAGCAGCAGGGACAGTGTGGGGCCAGAGCAGACCCCAAATTTGCTCAGTCCCGGAGTGAGGAAACTCTCCCTTAGGACTCTTGTCCCAAAAATAAGGGGTGAGAGGAGAATCACAGAATATTCTTGAGCTGGAAGGGATCCACAGGGATAATCAAGTGCAACTGCTGACCCTGAGGCAGAGGGATGCTCTGGGCACCCCTTTCAGGACAGGGACCCCACGCTTTGCAGCACCAAAGGGATCAAAGCGACTTCTGCCTTGCCCAGGCTCCAGCCCAAGGCAGGAACCAGAGCAGGAAGAAATGAAAGTCACTGCCAGCTCCTCAATCCTGTGCAAGTGCAGAGGAAGCCACTGGGGTTATGCAACCTCCGTCTGGGAAGTGACACTCATTGATAAAAATGCTGCAAAGGGGTCCTGTGGCTCGAGGCTCCAAGGAGAGCACGGGGCAGCCTCATGAGCTGGCCCTGACCCTTGTGTGTGTGGTTTTGGAGGAGTAATTCTGCATTCAAAGCAGAGTTCCTGCACCAGGCCCCGCTGGTGGATTTGTAATTCAGATTTCCAAGCGTTCCTTCCTTCCCTGAGGATCCCGTGGTAAGACCCCCATCCCAGGACAGTTTTTCAGTGGTCCTGCATCCAAGGCAGAGTGGCTTTTGCACCAGACTGAGAGGAAGAAAGGTGTGAGGAAAAGAACAACCTCTCACAGGCAGGGGGCTGCAGCACACCTGGCATCCCAGAAAATCCCAAAGGGATTAGTGGGGTGATCCCTTCTGGAGGCTGCCCTGGAACAGAGCCCAGCCAGAGCAAAAGGATAAAACAGGGATTTATTATAAGGCCTCACTGGGCACACCTGGGCCTCAGAAAAGCCTGGCTGGGCCACACCCAAGATGTCCCCAAATGGTCACAAAATGGACAAACAATCACCAGGTCTCACACTTGGATAAGTTCTGGTCCATCAGCACATTTGAGTTCATTGTCCAATTCCAGCTCCAGGTTATGAAGCTCCATCCTCCTTGGTTTTCCTTCTCCCTTCACCATTGGTTTTGTTCCTGGGCCTGAAAGTTGTCCTTGGTGCCAAGCTGGAGAAGGAATTGTTTTGTTTCCCTACCCTATGAAGAGAGCTTAATATGAAACCTAAACCACCCACTAAAGCAGCACAGAATTTAAAAAATATAAAAGCTAAACCCTAAGGCATCAGGGAGATGATATCCAGGAGCAGGGGGGTGATTTGGGACTGCAGCCACACGTGCCTGCCACCCTCCTGCCACACAGCACTACCAGAGCCACAGGGACACTGAGCTGGTGGCCCCCAGCCCCACCCTTGGCAATCTCCCACCTCCAGGTCACTCAGTGCTGTCACCATCTGGCACCTCTGAGTGGGCTCCATCTCTGAGTCAGAACGCTCAGGGTGAACGTGGCCTTTGGAGTGGGATCCCCACCCCTGGAGATGGAGATCATCCAAAGATGTGTCCCCTGGGGACGTGGCTTGGTGCTGGGTTAATGGTTGGACTGGACCTTGAAGGTCTTTTCCTTAATGCTTCTATGATTTAAAGAACCAATTCCTGCCCTATCCCTCACACATCCCAATATTCTGCTGCACCCTGGGATTTCCAGCACCAAAGAGCAACTGGAAAAGTCTCGTTAACTCTCACTTTCTCTGCAAAAAATGCTTTGATTGAGAATTGCAGTTACACAGTCCTAGGCAAGAACATTCCCTCCAATTCCAGACCAGTTCCAGGTGATGCAGTCCTGGGCAGATTTCTTGGCCCGGGGTCATTGATTTGTACCAAAAATGCCCTAAAGGGGGGCAGATAAACGGCGACAAATCTGGCAACGTCTGCAAAGGCATCTTTAAGAGTGAGGCAAGTCCTAGCTCATCAAAAGGATGATTCAAGTGAGTCACAAACCAGCAGGAAGTGGATAATGCAGCGTTTTTCTGGAGAAGCCGGCTGCCCGTGGCTTGCAGCGGTGCCCAGTTTGGTGACAAAGTGGCTGATGGCCCAGGCAGGGGTGGGGAAGGGAGTGACACCCAGCTGGGGCTGTCACCGTGTGGGTGAAAGAAGGGACCACAAAGGACCTTGCCCCTGATAAGTCACAGTTGTACTAATTACCAAAGAAGAGGAACAGCCTTGCTTTTGGTGGCTCACGGCTGTGATAAATAAAGATAGGGGTGATAAAAGGGGTGGGTTGGCTGGTGAGGGAGCCTTTTGAGAAGAGAGACTTGAGGTAGAGGAGCCCTGAGGGAGAAGGAAAGATCCAGAGAGACAAAAAGAAGAATTAAATAAGGAAGAAAGTTACTGCTGGCAAAAAGATCAGCTGTGAGGTCAGTCTGGGTCTGGTGGAGTTAGAACCTGCAGACACAGTCGAGCTGGGGTAAGGCCTGTGGTCAGAGTCTGCAAACCAGTATTTGCAGTCATAGTCCAGCAGGAAATAACCAGAGTCAGAGCCTGCAGCTGGACCCCACAGCAGGAGCTTGCTGAAATCAGAGTCAGCATGGCCAGGCTCTGAGGAAGGATCACCCAGGACCCTTTTCAGGTTGTTAAATGTCTGTGCCTGGGCTCATTTCTACCCCTAACGAGAGGCCTGCTGCAACATCACCAGTGGTGTTCCCCAGGGACAGAGTCAACCCAAGCCCTAAACAGCCTCAAACACCCCAAAGGGAACCTTTCTCCCACTGCCAGCCCCACCTCCATCCCATGGGCAGCTGCCCAGGGCATCCTTAAACCTCACCCCTGGGCAGGGGCTGCTTCACCTGGGAGGGCAGCTGGGCCCTTCGTGTGTCCCTGTCCTCCCAGGGGCTCCTGGACTATTCCTGGGGGGGCTGAGCCTGGAGGGGACCCGTTTTCTCCCCAGGATTGACATCTCACTCCAGCAGCAGGTGAGCACAAGAGGGTTTATTGAGCCCATGGGGGGACGGAGCCAGCTCCGTGAATTACTGAGTGACGTGAGAGGACACAGGGAATGGTGGCACACAAATAAATAGAGCTTTTGGGAAAGGCAGCTTCACGTGGAGGCGCTGTTTGTCTTCTTCTGCTTCCTCAGGTACTCCTGGAACCACCTCTCCTCTGGGTCCACGCAGACCAGCCCCTTTGGCAGCTTCACACTTGGGGGAAAGGATATCCTGGGTCAGCCTGGGAGCGAGGATCCCACCACGGCATCCTGCCCCCAGTTTCCCTGCAAGGGCTGACTCCTGGCCTGCTGCCAGCAGAATTCGAGGGTGTTTGGGTTAAGCAGGGAGGGAGGTGAGTGTGAAGGGCCAGATGGGGACAGCCCCACCCAGAGCAACCTGAGCAGGGGACCCATTTTTGGGGACTCCCCAAAAGCAGGGCAGCTGGTGGGGAGGGAGGGTGGGTGTGGAGTGGAGGGAGGCTGGGTGGGAGCTGGAGTTACTCACAGAACAGCCCTGTGGCTGCAGGTGGGAGCCGTGTGCTGGTAGCCCTGGATCCTGGCCTCAGGGATTTTCCGTCGGGAGAACATTTCCTTGGAGCAGCACTTGGCTCTGGAGCTGCGGACTGAGAGCAGGACGGGGTTCAGTGCTCTCCCAGTCTGGCACGAGGGGTGTGGGTCCTGCTCCTGCTCCCTCATCCCACAAAGGGAACATCTGGCTGCCCCAGGGGGGAAGTTCTGCCCCAGGGTAGGAGCCCTCATTTCCCTGTCCATAGAGCTCCCCAGCTGGGACTCTGAACCAACCCTATTTTTACTCATTTTGAACAAATCCCGGACAGCCCCACGCTCAGGTGATGCCCCACAACCCCATCAGGAGCTGAACTGTCCCATTCCCCAGCCCCAAATCCCATCAGGAGGAGCTGGGATGGCTCAGAGGGGAGAATCTCCCTGTTGGTACTTACAGGACATCCCCTGGCTTCCAGTCCAGGCAGCTGCCAGCAGCAGGATGAGCAGGGCCAAGGAGATCTTCATGGCCAACCTGAGGCTGTGGCAGCACCAGCAGCTCTGATTCCACTCAGGCCACCAAGAGCTGCCTGTCCTCCTGCCTGCAGCCTGGCTGATATATAACAACCCCTGCCAGGCTTTCCATGACACCTCGGGGCCCTCCCCGTGGAAAGAACCACCTGGATCTCTCCAAAATGGGTGAGTGGTGAAGGGAAATTCCTTCTGGCAGCCCCTTTGGCCATCGTGACGCCCGAGGGCTGCTGGAAAGCGTGGGAGCGGCCGGTGATGCTGGGCCTGGGAGTCTATTTTGGGTTGGGTTGTGGCCACCAGCAAACAGCACAGGATGATGCTCACACTTGTGAGTTCCTGTGCGAAAATCACCCCTTGCCATTGGCTGTGAGGCCTCTTCTTGCTCTGGGGTGGGTGGCTGGGTGGTGACCAGGTTTGTCCCTGGGTGTTTCTCCATCACCCACTGCTGGCTGCTCATCATAGTGGCTCTGCCACTGTCACAGCTTCCATTATGTTTCCTGGTGGCATCCTGGGGTTTTGGGCTGTCTCAGGTATCCCTGAGATCCCCCTCTAATGGAATTTGGGAGGAATTAGGGTGGTGGATGAGGAGCACAGGAAGCCCCCTCCTCCCAGACATGTTGTCCCTCTGGTTCCTCCTTCCCCAAAGCCCTTGTGGATTTGGTTTGGCCCCTTTCAGCCCTGGACATCCTCACAGAGTACGGGCTGAGGCTCCAGCTCTTCCTGGCTCCTTGCTGATCCCAGCACCTGGGCAGGAAAGCCGGCAGCAGGATCTGCCCAGTCCCAAGAGACTCGCACAGACAGATGTTTGCATGTGGGAATCACATTTAATTCTGTTCAGAATCTACAAAAAACAGCAGTGGAGCTGCTCCCCCTTCACCCCCGGCTGCTGCAGCCTCTCCATGGACCTCAGAGGGTCTGGACACTCCATCCTGGTGGGTTGGCAAAGGCCCTTTGCCTTCAGGGAGGTGGTGGGGGCCATCGTGATGAGGAGGAGGTTCCTTGTGAGCTGCTCCATCCAAAAGTGTCCCCTCTGCCTTGGTGGTGTCCCCCGTGGGGAGGAGTCCCCGCTGTCCCCGGCCACCCCGCTAGCTGGGGATGGAGAAGGAGCTGACTTGGAAGCTCTTCTGGTACCTCTTGACCCACGGCCTGCTGGCCTGGGTGCAGATCTCCTTCCCGTTCCTCACCCTGAAGCTGGGGCACAGAGAAGCTGGGCTCAGCGGGGACCCCAGCCCTGAGTTTCTGAGGGGCACAGGGGATGGGGATTGGACCCACCAAGGCAAGGCACGGGCCGTGGCAGATCCAGGGGGGGATTTCGGGTACTCACATCACAGCCTGGTGCGGGCACTCGGGG
>VYXF01009094.1:536107-549537 GCA_013397295.1 Polioptila caerulea | reverse complement strand
GTTGGGGGTGATGATGGGGTGAAGATGGGGATGAGCACCAGCGGTGCAGGGCTGGGGTGAGACCTGTGTCCCTCTGTCGTTTTTGGGACCTCAGGGCTTGCTCGGGGTTCCAAACGCTGAGCTGGGTGCGGTGCCAGCCCAGGGTGGGCACGGGCAGGGTTTGGGGCGCAGCAGCAGCAGCAGGGGAGTCTCCGCATCCCTGCAACCCTTGGCTGCTGTTTTCCCTGCGGTTGGCACAAGGTGTCAGTGCTGCCCCGCGGACGGCTCTGGAGCGGCTCCCCCGCACGGCCCGGCCGGGCCACGGCGCTCTTTGGGGGTCCCCAAACCGGGGCGCAGCACCCCGGGGTCCGGACGTGCCCCCCGTACCCGCGGGGACCCAGCGGGGCTGGAGAGCAGCGGGTGATGCTCGCCGTCCCTTTTGGAGGCACCACAAGGATCCCAGACACCTCCAGAGCCACGGGAATCATCTGGGGAGACACCGGGGAGGAAAGAGGATAGAGAGGGAAAAGGAGCTGGGGATGAAAGAACCCAAACCCTCTCCCAGTAACAAGTGGCAAAGAGGAAAAAAAAAGTCCTCAAAAGAGTGTTGACAAGTCTGGAGGCTTCTGGGACCCTGGGTGACCAGGAAAATAACACATCAAAGACCCCACGTCCGCCTGAAGACAGATAAAAACTCCGAGCCAAGTGTTCTATGAATATTTAACTACCATCAATATTTAATTAGCAGATAGAGGGAGATTAAGAGCAGAGGGATCCAATCTCTGTGTTTGCTCCAGCCCCGCTCTCGGGGTGCTGGGGGCTCTTGGTGCTGGTGGGGGCCCGGAGCCACACTCGGTGCCAAAATCGGGGTGTAGGGACCCCAAAGGAAGGGAAGAGCCCCCCAAAAGGGAAGGGTTTGTTTCCCAGGTCCCACTCTGGGAGAGGGCAGACAGAACTCCTGCATGACCTGGGTGCTGCAAATCCAAACCAGCCATCCAAGGAAATGACTAAAAGTGTTTTTGGAGATTCAGGATGCTCCAAAAAAGCAGCTTTGCCCATCAGCACCACGGCATCCCCCATGTTTCAATGAATTGGCTGGAGAATGCAGAGGGTGGGTCAGGAGCCAAGTTCCAGCTTTTCCAGGGGCCAGGGAAAGCTTTGTGGGATCGTGGTGCTGCTGGAAGTGCTCAGCTTGGGCTGCTCTGTGGGGGTGAGCTGGAGGTGATTCCTCCTCTTGCTCTGGATCCATCCTGGATCCATCCTGGATCCACCAGGTCCATCCTGCTNTGGGTCCATCCATGTCCATTCTGTATCCATGCTGGTCTGTCCTGGATTCATTTTGCTCTGGATCCATCCTGGATCCACCAGGTCCATCCTGCTCTGGGTCCATCCATGTCCATTCTGTGTCCATCCTGGTCTGTCCNGGAAAGCTTTGTGGGATCGTGGTGCTGCTGGAAGTGCTCAGTTTGGGCTGCTCTGTGGGGGTGACCTTGGTGCGGGTGAGCTGGAGGTGACTCCTCCTCTTGCTCTGGATCCATCCAGGTCCATCCTGGATCCATCCAGGTCCATCCTGCTCTGGGTCCATCCATGTCCATTCTGTATCCATGCTGGTCTGTCCTGGATTCATTTTGCTCTGGATCCATCCTGGATCCACCAGGTCCATCCTGCACTGGATCCACCCATTTCCATCCTGTATCCATCCTGCTCTGGGTCCATCCTGCTCTAGATCCATCCTGCTCTGGTTCCATCCTGGTCCATCACAGATTCACCCTTCTCTGGATCCATCCACATTTGTCCCTTTTTGGGCTTCAAATCCCCCTCCTGCCCCAGTGCCTGGGACCCCCTCCAGCTCTCAGCCAGTGGGACAGGGAGGTTCCTGCTGTCCCCAGGTGTCCCCCAGCTGCCCCCCAGCCTGTCCCTCCCCCGTGAGCTTCCCGCTAATGCTTTGCCCGCGGTGTTTAAGCCATATGGGGCTGAGTGTCTAATCCACCATTAATCCCTAATGGCTGATCCTTTTAGGTGGCAGCAGCGGCTGCGGGGTGGCGGCAGGGGAGGGCACGGACCCTCCGTGTGCCGCTGTGGGCCCTCCTGGGCTCTGCGTCCTCATTGTCCCCTGGGGCGGGGGGACATCTCTGCAGCCCCCAGCCCTCTGTGCTGGAAGCTGCTCCCGGGGTAGAGGATCAAGGGTGGAGGGATTTCTCCTCTCCCTCGTCTCTCACCCGCTCAGCCCGGGTTTAGCGCTGCCCTCTCCCCTGTTTGTGGGGGATTTCCCCCTTTGAGAGCTGCCTTGGCTCTGGAGAGGGCAGGGAAAGCCGAGCCGGGGTGGGTTTTGCCTGTGCTGGGGCCAGGACATGAGGGATGAGGGACAGCAGCGTCACAACACACCTGCAGTTCCCTCAAAACGCCTCAAAAGCTCTTCCCAAGCCCCTTCCCAGCCAAGCCATCGCTCGTGGAAGAGAAACGTTCCGCGGGCGCGACCATGAGGGTGTCTGGCCCAGGTTTGGGGATGGGGAGGTGGGGTTGGGATGGTCCTGGGGTGCCCTGCGCTGTCCCCTCCTTCCACCCCAGGCTGCTCCCGTGCCCGCCAGCTGCTGAGCCCGGGTGCCACCTCCTGTGCTGGGGACATCCCGGTGGCTTTCCCCTCCTGACCTGGTTCTCCAGCATCTCCCGAGCTGTGGAGGCGGCCAAAAAGGGACATTCCAACCCTGCTGCTGGCTGCTGAAACCACTGCACCGGCTGCTCTGCCACCAGCCCGGGCTGGGCTTTATTTCCCCCTCTTGCTTTCCATTTGGATTTAGTTTTGATTTTGACGGAAAAGGATTTTTTGGGTTTTTTTCCCGCCACAGCATCCAGAGCAGAACCAGAGCTGGGTGAGAGGTGGGAAGGAGCCTGAGGGACCCGCAGGGAACCAAACCAGCCCCAAACCTCCTTTAACCACCAAAGCCAGCCCAGCCCCCGCAGGGCCGGGGATGTCTCGGGATCACTCGGGTATAAAATCGCTCCTGGTTCGGGGAGGGGCAGCCGGGCCGGGCGTGCGGGACCTGCCGAGCCCTGCCCGGCGCTGCGGCTCCCGGATCTGGGCCATTCCCCACCACTCGAGACTTTTAGCGCCCCGAGCAACGGCGTGTTCCGCTGATGAGTTCTTTCTGCTCCAGTAATTACAGTGAGGAATTTGTCAGAACGAGCTCTCGAAAGCCTTCTTGTCTTGTTCTGATTTTACCTGGAGTGTAAAAAGTCATTAGTACAGTGAAACAGAGGCTGGGCTCAGGCGGCGAGCCGGCCGGAGAGCGCGGCACTCTCAATGTGCACAAAAAAAATTAATAAAAAATTAAATTACTGTTTTTCTCTAGTCCCCAGATGGAGTTTGCCTTGATTGGAATTAGCAGGATGAGGAGGCCAGCGTGGAAGGTGGGCTGGGCACGGCGGGATGTGCAGGATGCTTTGTCTTGCCCGGGGTCTGCTGGTCCCTTCTGTCCCCGCGATTGGGAACAATTCGGGTTTCACCCTCTTCCAGCAGCTTCTCCAGCTTCTCTGGAGCCTGTGCTGTCCCTGGAGAACACATCCAGTGGAAAACTCAGCGGGTTGATGTCCTGGATAGCCCGGGGCTGCCAGTGAGCCCAGCGTGGGGAAAACCCCTCCTGATCCCGGCACGGCCTGAAAATAGCAGCAGTCGTGGCTTGAAACCCTTCGGGCTCGGGTTTCAGGGACATTAACAGATGTCAGGGAGAGTCTGGGGAGCTCAGGCTTGAAATGAGCCAGGAGAAGAAAAAAAAAAAATCATATCAATAGCACCAAAAAAAAAGAAAATGGAACCGAGGACGGCAGGAGCCGGGGAGTGGGTGTCAGCACCCTCCCTATTTTCGGCAGGGAGCTGCAGCCCTTCGGGAAGGTGTTAAAAAACAGGGTTTTAAAAAAAACTCTCCAGCCGAAAAATAATCAAAATTTAGCAAAATATAAATGGGGTAAAGAGGATTTCTCATACAGAGCCCTCCTCCATCTGCCTCCGTGGCACCACATCCATTCCTGATGCTGCTTCGTCCCTGTTCTGCCTCAAAACTGACGGCAACTTCCACCCCCACGGCTTTTGGGGTTTTTAGTTTTTGTTGATAGGTTTGGAAAAGGAGATGTTTCTGTCTTGGGCCCTAATCAAAGCATTTTGGGCTGTATTTAATTAAATGATAACTTTGAGGGCTGAAAGGAAGGGATTTGAGAGGGGCTGCTTGGATTTCAGGGCATTTCCAGCATCCCCGAAGGCAACTTGGAAGTGGAGAAGGGATTTCAGGACAAAGCCAATGTGAAATCCAAACTGTCAGATTTCCTCTCTCCTTATTTCGTCAGCAACTTGGCCAAGCTCGATCGAGCTTGGAAATGGTTTTGGTGTTCCCAAATCTGGTTTTAGGGCCCAGAAATCCTGGGGATTGGGAGAACATTCCCTGGAGACTCCCAGGTGCCAGACTGGTGTTTTGGGTGCTTAGCTGGGTAACTGGGGAACGATTTTAATTTTTTTATTAATGTGATTTATCCACACACACCATAAACCCCAATTTCTGCTTTTCCATTTCCTCTCTTGAGGAATTTCAGAGTGCCAGGACCCATTTTTCCCTTTGCTGCACCCCAACTCCACACACTGGAATTGCCCTGCTCTGCAATTTGCAGCACCCCAGGTAAATATTGATTATTCCCTCTCACGAGCAATGCGATCCCATTGGTAAATATTGATTATTCCCTCTCACGAGCAATGTGATCCCATTGGTAAATCGCGATTATTCCCTCTAATTAGCAATGTGATCCCCCATATCTGTGCATCCTGGGAAGGCAAGGCTGCCTCGTGCTCTGCTCCCGGGGTTAATGGCAGGTGAATGAGATTAGGAGCTGGGAGTGAGCCCTGCCTGAGAGCCTTAACTGGCAATTCCCAGAAAAAGGCAGGGAAATAATTCAATATCCTTCATGTGATGCCGCCGAGCCGGAGTCAGGCTCGGCCCGTGGCTCCCTGTGGGGCAAGGAGCCTCCAGAGGGATCCTTGATTCCATCAGCACCACGGGGAGGCTGCAAACAGGGAATTAGGAGCATTAATTGGGAGATTTGGGAGAGCACTGGGGATGGGAAGGGGCTTTTTGCTTCCCTTTTTTCCCCAGGTTCCCTTTTCACTGCTACTGGGTGTCCCCAAAATTCACCTGCAAATCCCCCTTGGGTGTCCCCAAAATTCACCTGCAAATCCCCCTTGGGTGTCCCCAAATTTCACCTGCAAATCCTCTTGGGNCAAATCCCCCTTGGGTGTCCCCAAATTTCACCTGCAAATCCTCCTGGGTGTCCCCAAAATTCACCTGCAAATCCTCTTGGGTGTCCCCAAATTTCACCTGCAAACCTCCCCCTCAAGGCTGGCTGTCCCCCTGCGGCCATTTGGGATATTTGGGGATTTTGGGGTGCCAGCCAAGCCCCCTGGATGCAGGGCTGGACAGGAGCAGTGCTCTCCCAGCTCCTGGTTTCATTCCTGTCACTTTGGGGGTGGCAGGAGGGAACCAGACACCGGTTCAAGGTCGAGCTCCAGCAGCTTTGGCCAAAAAGCAGGAAAATGACCCCATTTGGGTGATCCAGAGCATCCGACCCCGCAGTCCCAGAGGGGGATTTTCTTTCCTGTCTTTGCCCAAAGCCAGGCCAGAATCCAGCTGCAATCACAGAAGGTAAAGGATGGGGCAGAAAGAATAAGGAATGAGAAATAAGGAAATGAGATCCTTTCCACTCTCCCTGAACTCCTGGGAAGGATTTTCCTCTGGATTTACCCAGCATGAGCATATCTGCAAGGAGCCAGCACTCCAATCATGGCTCTGCCCTGGGAGGAGGCTCATTTTGGGGTTTTCCTGCTCGTTTTGGGGCCTCTCTGCCAGCCCTGGGCTCTCACAGACCCAGAATTAGCAGTGGCAGGGGATGATCGATGAAGATCAATCCCTGGACAGCTGCTCCCACCACCTCCAGCCTGGCTTTCCCTGTGGGAATTCCCTGCCAGGGAGCATCCCTGGCCCTGAGCCCCTCCCCAGTTTCTGCTGGGAGCACAGCAAGTTTCAAGGCTGCAACGGCCTCCCAGGGGTTTTTTTTGTTTTCTTTTTTCTTTAAGTTTTTAAAAAGATTTTTCCTTCTCTTGGTGAAGCAAATGGAATTTTTGGGACTCCACTGGGACGGAGCACTGGGAGCTGATGGTTTTTGTGCCACCTCAGACCCCTCCCAAGCAGGACCTTGCTGTCTGCCCATCCCTGGCCTTCCCTTACTCTCGTTTTTCCTGCAGCCTGGCTCTTTTGGGAATCACCTCCTGCCAGAGCCAGGGATGGGCCAAAACCCAGTGGGGAGGGAAAGGGAGAATCCTGCAAGGGTTTTGGGAATCTGCCCTCAGAGACACTGAGGAAGGACTTTTCCATGGGAATGGCAGCCTGGATGTTTAGGGGGATGTGCTGGAGGGGACATATTGGTCAGGGCACTTTGTCACCAATGCCGGTGGTTTTGTTGGTGACACGAAATCCTAAATCAGTGTTGCTCGCCCCAAAATTCAACTTGAGGCTGAGCTGGGAGCAGGGCTGAGAGGAAAAAATGGGGAAATGGGAAAGGAGGAAGCCCCAGGGGGTGGAGAACTGGTGGGGGGCTGCGGTGGGACCCCACAGCCTTGGGATGTGGGGCAAGACCCTTCTGGAAACACCCCAAAATCCAAACCCCTTTTGATCTGTGCAAGGGGCGAGCGGGGCAGAGTGAAGGAGGTGACAAAGGACATCGGTGACAGCACCTCAGTCCTTTTGCAGAGCCCTCCAAGGCTGTTGGATTTTACAAATCCTAATCCCAGACTGCAGAAATGTAGATATGGGGACCCTCTGCACCTCCAGCTCCGGGGGAGGAAGATGAGGCTGAGGGAGGATGGGATAACCCAGCAGACGCTCCCCCGGCTCCCAGAGGGTCTAAAAGGGTTGAAGACATCAGAAAATCCCTCCCCACAGCCAGCCCCATTAGCAGGCCGATGTAAAGGATCAATCAGGCACTCCCCAGAGGCACTGGGGGCTTTTATTGAGCGGTGCCCACCTGTAGCCAAACCCCGAATCATTTTTGGCCAGACACCACCAAGGGCAGGGGAGTTGTGTTGAAAAACCTCTGAGCGAAATCATTGCTCGAAACCTTAAACAGCAGAGTTGGCCAGAAAATCCCGAATCTTCCCCCGAGACCGCCCAGCCATTCTCCCCCTGGAGAATCCTCCCTCTCTCCTGGCCATTCCCCACCCTTCCCCTGTGTGGACTTTCTGGGGGCTTTTTTATTTCATTTTAAACAGCTGCTGCCTATTGAATGGGGAAACGATGGTGCAGGAGGCTCTTGTGACCCCGCTGCTATAATTATTCCAGACTCCAGCACTGGCTGTGCTTCAAATGCGATTTTCCCCGACGCCTCCCAGTCCTGCCGGTGCCTCCTTCCCATCGGATCCGGGCCTGCCTGCGATCCCAGAGGCTCCGAGCAGGTGATGGGGGATGCGGGCAAAGCCCTCGCCACGGATTTCCCGGAAGGTTTTGCCTCCCTGGTGCACCGTGAGGGGTTTGCCTTCTTGTTCCAGGGATATTTTGGGTGACACCCAATTCCTGCTGCTCCAGAGGCTCCTGCTGCCACTCCCTGGCCCCGGAGAGGAAAACAAGGAGCCAAACCCATCCTTCGCTCCTAATTCTGCCTTTTCCACCCCCCAAATCCCAGCAGCCCCATTCCCACTCGGCATCTGCCCCCTCCATCCCTACCCCAAGGGGTTAATCCGCTTTGCCCAGAACCAGCTGGGGAGACGTTCGCTGCTAAACGAGCTCCTGAAAAATTCATGCTCCTAAATGGTCCTTCCAGGGGGGTTCTGCCGGTCCGGGAGGGGTGGGAGCAGCCCAAATCCCAGCTGGGATTGCTAATGGCAGGAAGGGAAGGATTTTCCTGGCTCCTGCTCCAGCTGGGATCCCGCGGCCCCGGGACCCCCCGGCCATTATGGGATGCCCATTAGGCTGACCCAGCTGCTTTGGCAGCTGCTCCGTTGTTATCCCGCTGGACACGGCAGCCGGGCGGGCGCTGGGATGGAGCTCCGAGCTCCGGGATCAGAGCCAGGCTGGATCCAGACCCGAGCCGGGTGGGCACGGAGGGTCCCGCCTGCCGGGGTGGGCAGTGCCCCCTGCCCGCATCAGAGCTCGGGGGGAATTTGGGATGGGTTTGATCCCCCCTCGCTCGCTCTGCCAGCCCCGGGGGGAAGTGTCAGTGCTAAAATCCCCTGGGAGGAGGCACGGAAGGAGAATGGGCACCCCCCTCCTGCTGCTGGTGGGGGTTTGGGGGTGCCTTGGTGGGTTTGGGGTGCAGCAGAGTGCCCAGTGAATCTCCTGTAGGTGACACTCATGGGGGGGTGGGACCCCAGAGCTGCCACCACCCCGTGGCCAGGAGCCTGCTGATCCCAAGGCACCCCAAAAACCAAATCAGGCTGTGGGATGGAGCAAATTGATCCCAAGGCACCCCCAAAAACAAATCAGGCTGTGGGATGGAGCAAATTGATTCCAAGGCACCCCTAAAACCAAATCAGGCTGTGGGATGGAGCAAATTGATCCCAAGGCACCCAAAAAAACAAATCAGGCTGTGGGATGCTCAGCTGTGTCTGTCCCAGATGGAAAATCTCTGTTGGGATGGATCCAGGGAAGGGGAGAAGGAAGCCCTTGGGGATGGACTCAGCCCTGGACAGGAGGTGCCAGGGCAGGGGGAAAAGGAGCTCTGGAACCCCTGGAATGGGGGTTCCCAGCTGGAGAGGAGATAGTGGCCATGGGGAGAGGGAACAGGAGAGGAGAGGGATGGGAGGGATGGATGGATGGATGGATGGATGGATGGATGGATGGATGGATGGATGGATGGATGGATGGATGGATGGATGGATGCAGTGAGCACAGAGCCAGCAGCCAAACCGAATTTTTGATGCAATTCCCAGGTGAATCCATCCTGGAGATGCCCAGCCCTTCCCTGGGAAGGAGTTCCAGGATCTTGGTGCAAACCCCTGAGCACGCCCTGCCAGAACATTCCCATGTCCTTCCCCTCACCCTGCAAATCTCCAGCTCGACCTCTCCACCGCCCAGAATTCCCTGGAATCTGCTCAAGCCCCGAGCTGGAGAGGGATGCAAGAAGTGGCTTGGAGCTCTGGAAGGGGCCTGGCCAGGAGCTCTTTGGCATCCTGAGGGGTCACTGCAGTGACCTCGTCTCCAAAGCACCATTAAGGGCCCTTGATCCTAAAAGCCCCTGGAAAATCTGCCTGGAAAAGCCAAGTGAGGAGGCAACAGGGAAAGCAAAGCAAGTGGAGGCTCCTGAGGTGCTTTTCCCTCTCTGTGCTCCCATCTGGGCCAGAAAGGAAGGGCTGGGGATGGAGTGGGGACAGTCAGGGTGTCCCTTGATGCTGCTGGAGACACCTCCAGGTGCCCTCTGCTCCCAACCTGCACAGGGAGTGGAGCAGGGCTGGGAAAGAAGGGATTCTTCCGTTTTTATGAGTTTATGTATTTGGGATCCTGCCCTCATGAAAACTCAGGGTCAGGAGGCAAACTGGGCTTTGTTCAAGGCAGGACCTGTTGTTTTGGGGTTTTATCAGCATCTGCGAGGCCTTGCTCACTTCAAGAGACTGATTTAGGTGCTGGAAATGCCCTCAGCCCCTCCAAAATGAGGATAAAATGATGAGCTGGTCCTCACAGTGCTGCAAATAACCCCTCAACCCCTCAAAAATGAGGATAAAATTATGGGGCTGGTCCTCACCATGCTGCAAGTCCCCCCAGCCCTCCTAAAATGAGGATAAAATGATGTTCTGGTCCCCACCCCACTGCTCCCAGCCCCAAATGCCCATGGCCAGCCCAGCCCTGCTTTCAGAGCAGCAGCTTTTGAACTCATCCAGTGCTTAAATCCAACTCCAAACCTCCACATTTTAATTTTTTCTTAAAAAAAAAACAACCTAAAACAAACAGGAATCCAAGAAAAGAGACTCTCTTGTTGGCCTCTCTGGCTGCCAAGATAACCAACCCTCCTAACGAGCTGCTGTAATTAGGTGCTTTGATTCCCTGGTGCTGGAGGAAGGGGGTGTTCATCAATTCCCTGGATTTCGGGGGTGTTGGGATGCTCTGTTTCCATCAGGGAGTTCTGGATGCACACAAAACACAGGCCAGCCCCTGGACACAGCGATTTGAACACTGGGGGGCCCATCTTTGATGGTTTTTTTTTCCTCTCAAAAGCAGAGGTAAAAGCGGAAATGGAGAAATTTCCCCATGGTACCAAAATTTTTGGAAGGGAAAGGGAAATAACATCAGTGCTGGTCTGTTGAGATGTTCTCCTCTGAGACCTCCCCAACCCCCCGACTTTGATAATATTGACTTGTTAAATCAGCTAAAATATTAAATTCCTACGTTCTACCCCGGAATTAATATTTTAATAGAACGTAAAAGTCGAGGCAGGGACGAATCTGAGCAGTAAAACTGAAATGAAACATTTTTATCTCGCAGGAAGGAGAGGCTTTGGCGCCACTGCTTTGCTTCTTCCTTCCGCTCCTTTTATGGGGCTATTGAAATATTCATTTTAATATTATAAATATTGCATTCAATACCTAATGTGCCTTTGCACTCTTTGGGGCACCCAAAAGTCAGGCCAATTTGCTGGGATGTGCTCAGGACCTGCAGCAGCTCAGGGGTGAAATATTTAAATTTTTCAGCCCTTCCCTTTTTGTTTTTCCCACCCGTTTTCCTGGGAGGATGGAGAACCTTGGGACAGCCTCTGGGACCAGTGACAGAGCCATGGATCCACAGAACAAACCGTGAATCCAGCTGGACAATTAATTCCAATAAAAGGCGTTTTTCACCCCCCCTCATCTCCTTAGAAATAATCACATAAAATGAATTTATGGCAGTTACGGGATTTCTCTGTTTCTGGCATTAGCAGAGCTACAGAAGGAAGGGCTGAGGATACAAACAGATTTCGGGCAGTGCTCTGGAAGGGAGGGAACTGAGATGTATTTTTAATCACGTTTGAGGATCCCACTCAGCTCCCACCCAGGATTAGCTCTAGGGCTGGGATGCTCCAGCCACAACCGAGGAACTTCCCTGCCGGCATTACTGGAAAATAATGGGAAAACCGGAGGCTTGGGGTGAGGCTTTCACTCTCCTGGCATGTTCCCAGGGCTGGTTTGGATTAATTCTTTCTGCTTTATAGGGGATTTATCTTCTTTGGAGGGTCCTGGGGGTGAAAAATAACTCCAGGTACAAAGCTCTTGGCTTTTTGGCAAAGCCCTCCCAAAAACGGGGTTTGGGATGTGTTTTGCTTTTCATGCATCCACAGGAGGGGTTTGCACGCCGGGAGCTCTCCCGGCCCTTCATGGATGCACCCGATCATCCCAGCAAACCTTCGGATACAGCAGAGCTGGAGAGGGCGCGGGTGCGTGCCTCAGTTTCCCCAGGAAAAGGGAAGTGACTCCCTGCCAGTGCCACCTCCGGGGGTCCCGTGGCAGCGGCGACACCTCCGGAGCGGCTCCCACAGGGATTAGGGCTGGCTGGGCTGATTAGCGCCCTGTTATCCCAGCGATTAGTGCTGCCCGGGATTAAGGCAGGTGAAACGCCGGCCGGGGATTACCGGCAGAGGCCGGCGGTGCTCTCTGCCCGACCTGGCACCCGATCTGTGCCCCTGGCTCCCACGAGCGGGATTTATCCACCCGGGAAGTGCCTCCAGCCCGCCAAACCCTGCCCTGCGCGGGGCCTGTCGCGACTGGGGGGGCTTGTGGTGTTTTCGGGGGTGAAGCCAATGGGGTGGGTGGGACCGAGCTGCGGACCCCGAGGTGCCCAGTGGGCATTCGGCACCCAACCCTGCCTGAACATCCCGCAGTGCTTTTCGGGATAACTCCTTGGAAAATCCATCCAGAAGTTGCTCGGGTGGGTCCCCACAAGGACACGTGGGACTGATTTTGTTCTGGGGCTAAATTTCGCCCTTCCCTGCCTCAGCTCCTGCTGAAATGACGGGGTTTGTCTCCGGCCTCTCCCCCAGGCTTTGCTCCTCACTCGGGAAACAGATCCCAGCCCAGCCCCAGCCCCCTCCGCCCGCCAGCGCCGGAGTCATAAATAAAATCCAGCTGGGGTAAAAATACTCCTTTCTGGAACGGCTGAAAAATCGCCCAGCGGTGGTGCCAAGAACCTGCCAGAGGCGCCGCGGGAGCGCAGGAGGGATTGCACCCAAACATGCCTCTTTAAAAGCCCTCATCCATCAGTGGGAAAAGGATCCCAAGGCGGGCAAGGATGGGGCGTGGTCGCGCCATCATCCCCAATTTCCCAATGCCAGGGCTCGTCCTGGGCTGGGGAAACTGAGGCTTTGCCCCAGCTGGGAAGGCTGGGGAGGAGGAAATGATGGGCAGGGCAGTGCCCAGCTCCATCTAAGGCGGTGCCACCCCTGGGGATTCACCCCGGAGTCAGCCCTCCCCTCCTGGAGCAATTGGGAGATGCGCTTATAAATCATGGGATTTTTAATGGAAACAAGCAGCGAGCGTCTGGGAGGTGGCAGGGCCGCTCCAAAACAACGCTCAGCCATTCCTGCAGAATTCCAGGTGGTGGGGTTTGAGGCACATCCCGTCTCCCTCTTCTTCCTCACCCTGGTCCTGCCATTCCTCGGCGTTGTTTCCAAAGTCTCCCAGCAGCGCCCAAAGGTGCTGGGGAGCCTCGGGGACATCCATCCTCCCCCTCAGCACCGCGGGGCCGCCTCTTCCTGGGACATCTTCAGCTCCTGTCACCGCTCAAGGTCACTCCCATTAATTGCCGTGAATTATTTTAGCGTTAATGGAGATGTCTTGTGCGCTTTCACTGTGAATGAGGCTGCCAGCGGGAGCGCGCTGGCCGAGTATCCTGGGAAAGGGAGATGGGGAATGGATGGAAGCAGAGCAGGGACGGGGGAGGCACCTGGGCTTGGTGTGGGCAGGAAAACCCAGCCAGCCGTGGTGGGAATGGAGGGGATGGCTGCAATGGGGTCTCAGCCCCCAAATGCTCTCACGTTCCCGTCGGGCAGCTGAGGGGAGCGCTGCTGCCCAAAAACCCAATTCTCCCATGGGATAAGGGAATCCCTCCCCAGCAGTGCTGGAAGCATCTCCAGGCCCTGTAGGAGACCAACCCGGGACGTGTCGAGGTGTGAAGGAGACCAGGGAGGGGAGGGGTGATTGATCTCTCCCACCCCAGAGGGGCACAGGGGGTCCCCAATATCCCCAGCACTGCCGGCAGGGAGGGGGTGACAAGGCTGAACCCCACGGGGGGCACGGAGGGGACACAGGGGACACCCTGCAGGTGTGGCACAGGGACCCCCGCGGTGGCCACAAGTGACCAAACCTGGCTGCTCCTCCCCTCGCTCACCCTTGCCCGGGAGGGGTCTGAACCCCCCAAATTTCCACACCTCAGAGCAGGTCCGGGGGTGTTGGGGACGGG
>VYXF01009094.1:442019-463597 GCA_013397295.1 Polioptila caerulea | reverse complement strand
AAAAAAAAAAAAAAAAAGAAAATGAAAAGAATGAAGACGGGGAAATGAGAGGAGTATAAACAAAAACTCCATGGAGACCACGGGTTTCGGCTCCTCCAGCTGCATCAGGTCCCTTCCCCCATTCCTCTGTCTCACATTTTAGGGCAGGAAGATGTTGTTGCTGGGTTTCTGCAGCTCTGGGAAAGGCACATCCACACCCTGGGCTGGGCTGTGCTGCTGCTCCCCCTCCTTGGGGGCAAACTGAGGGGCAGGAGGTGGCGCAGGGGACCCAGGGGTTGGTTTATAGGCAGAGTCCCCCAAGGTGGGGCCCCCAGGAGCCCCAGCTTCACCCGTGGCCACCTCCATCTCCCTGCCAGGACCTGCCTTCCCTGGGGTCCTCAAGCCGTGATCTTCCAGCAGCAGGACCCCAGCCCCGGGGATCTGAACTCAGCTGTGACCAACAGGCCCTACAAACTCTTTTGGGACATCACTGATGGCCCTGGGGCTGGGCAGAGGGGAGGATTTGGGCACTCAGGTCCCTGCCATGAACCCAGCCTGGGGCAGGGTGCGTGTCCCTTGTGTCCCTCCCCACCCAGCTGATCCCAGTGGATTTGCATCCCAAACTCTCCAAGCAATGTCGGCTTTTCTCAGGGCCACCTCCTCTCCCAGCCTGCCAGGCTGAGAAAATCGCATTTGCAGGAGGCCCAGAGCAGCTCTAAGTGATGGAAATCCTCCTTCCTCGGGCAGGGAGAGAGAGCAAAGGGAAAGAGAGATGAAAAAAAGGCTCTTTCTGTGAGAAATTAAATTGGACTTCAAATTTACAGGGTCTTCATTTTGTTCTGGTGCTAATGAATTAAGCCCTTGCTGACAGTTATATTGCTGCAGAAATAAGTGCCGGTTAAAAGCACTTTTGGAAACTCTGACTTTCATTTTAAAGCTGCCACAATTTACATTTCATCCCTTCATTAATTCATTTATTGATGCTGCTCAGGTAGGAGGCTCACTAAAAGATTCACCCAGACAGGGTTTTTAACCCCAAAGCAGCTTCCACGTGGAGCTGAAGGGGGAATTTCCCTGGGAGAGTTTTCCAGAGGCCTCTCCAGGAGCTCTGGCTTGGAAGTGCTGGACCAAACCTCCCTCATTTCCAGGACCAGAGGCACCTGGAGATGTAAAAGGGGGCTCAGTGTTGACCACTTCCAACAGTGAAAAAGCCTCATCCACCCAGATTCCTGCCCAATCCCCAAAACTGGTTTTCCCTTACACAGCACCAGGAAAACCCCGATGATCCTGCTTAAATATTTTGGTTCCCTCTCCCTGAGGATCTCCTCTATCCTCATGGAGCACTTTGGGCAGACAGGAATTGCCAATACCTGGAAATTCCAGGCAGCCAAAAACGCCCTCCCAGCCTCTCCATGCCTGGAGCTCCAGGGACAGCAAATCCCCCACCCCTTCCTCGGAGTGTCCCTGCTCCGAGGAGAGGCTCCTGCTGTGATTTTGGCCCAAATCCCAATTCTGTGCGGCTCTGTGAGGCTCCTGCTCCCCCAGGAGAGCCCCTGGAGCCACCAAACTCCTGCCAGCAATCGGATCCCGAACGTTCCCGTCATTTATCCGGCAGCTTTCATTACTTCCCTTCTCCAAAGGCTTGTTCAATAAATTACCACTTTATGATTCCATAAGTGCTCTGCGCAGCCATGAACAAAAGAGAAGAGAAAAAAAAAAAAATCCCAAACCCTACAGCCTGGACCAGCTGTAACAGCAGAGCTTTTCATGCTGGGAAGAAAGGCATTCCTAAAGGAATATCCCACATGGATAACAAAGCCTTCAGCAGCCAGAGGACAGCAACACCCTCAGTGCCACTGCAGGGCCCAGGGGATGGAGCCCCTCGTTACCCAAAATCCTGCAGAGACCTCCTTGAAGGGCTGAGCCCCACCCCCCCATCCAGAGCACAGGAGGGGCAGGAAAAGGCTTTAAAAAAGCATAAACAAGGAGGAAAATCCTATTTTTTAGTCCCAACCAAACCCCCGTGGTTTCCCCCATTCCTGCGGCTGGATTTCCTTTAGCAGGGTTATTCTCGTTCATGGGACTGCAGGGGTGGAGGGTGTCCCCTCACAGAGGGACAGAGGGACCTGGCATGTCCCTAAAATCCCATCTGGGAGCTGCAGGTGGCACAGAGGAGGAGAAGCAGGGACAGAAGGGGCTGAGCCAGGGATGGGCACTGAGATGGCTGGGGCAGGATTTGGTCTTGGAGATGCTAAAAGGAGATTTTGGGCAGAGCTGAGATGTTCCCTCTTTTAACCCCACCCTACCTCTGCCTCCAGCCTCGATCTTCCCCTAAAAGCTGGTGCTGGGCTCCAAGGCAGCCCCAGATCCGGCACCGGGATCCATGGATGGGTGCTGAGGAGAGGAGAGGAGAGGAGAGGAGAGGAGAGGGGGGCTGAGCTGCCAGGCTGAGAGAAACCCCCCAGAGCTGCCTGCAGAGCCTTTCCACTCCGACAGGCAGCAAACGGGGAGAAGAAGAACCAATAAGAAAAATAAAAAAAGAGAAATCAATAAGCAACCACCCAGCGTGGCTCCACCTGCCATTGATTTATGGCCCTGCTGAAAAGCCTGGTTGTCCACAATTATTGGGCAGTCAGCTCCTATTTGCTGTGATTTCCTCACCCCTCCTTTTCACCTGGTACCCTGACACATCCCAGCCTGGCTCTGGGGGCTCTGGGGGCTCTGGGGGCTCTGGGGGCTCAGTCCCAGCTGCAAGAGTGGGACGGTGGAATGCTTGTCAGGCTCAGGTCTGATCCTCTGAGGGCCTGGGCTGGCAGCTGGAGGGAGGACGTGGGTGGCTTGGCCACAGAGCAGCAAGGGGGGAAAGAGCAGTCAGGTGGAGTGCAAGGAAAGCCAACCAGAAAATTAAATGTTGTCTTGAGCTGCTGGAAATTCAGTTTTATCTCCAAAGGGCCCAAAAGCTGGGCACAAGGAGATTTCCTTTCCGGCTTGCTTTTGCTCTTTTGGCCATTGCTTCCGTGTGTCAGTGACCCAGGAGGTCAAACTGACCCTGGCAGCCAGTGGTGAGGGAGAGCCTGCTGGATGAGCTCCCCCAGATATGCATTCCATTATCCCAGAGCTTCCTCAGGGACGGGTGGGGGAAGAAAATCAATGTCAGGAGATCATCAAGTGTCCTCTGAGCCAGCAGAGTGGAGCTTGCAGCTGCAGAGTCCAGCCCTGCCACCTCCAGCACCGGGGGCACCTCTGTGGGATGGGTGAGCTCTGGCAAATCCCTGGAGCTCCTGCCCCAGAGAGAAACTGCCCTGGAAGCTGAGGGACGAAAATCTCCTCCCTCCTAAGGGCAGGCAGCCTCAGGCAGGGATGGATGGGAGATGGGATCCTGGGGAAGGTGCCCCTTGGCAGGGGATGTGCCTTGGGCTGCAGTGCCAGCTGTGCCCAGCAGTGTGGATTCTGTCACCATGGGGTGGGGTAACCCTCTGTCCATGGCCCAGCTGCTAAAAACCAGCTGGGGCAGTTTCTTTTATCTCTGCCAGGACCCAGCCTCCCTCCAGGGACAGATCTTCTGCTCAGGGGCCACTGAGTCTCCCTGCAGGGCTCAGAAACTTCCAGCATCCCCCTGGGAGATGCTGCACCCAGGGCAGGAGCCCAGCATTCCTACCTGGATCCAATCTGGCCTTTGGGACACCCAGCAGCCTTTGCCACTGCATTCCCAGAGGGACACCAGGCCCATCTGTCCCCACTGGACCTTCAGAGGAAATCTGCACCTTTGTGCAGGATCCCTGCTCCAGCAGAGCCACCTCTGCCCCTGCAGGAGGGCTGCAGCCCCCATGGAATGGCCCTGCCACCAACCCCTGACCCACAGGGCTCAGCTTGGATTCTGACTCTGGCAGTGGGTTGGGTTTTTGTATTACTGCATTTTTATTTCAGTTCTCCTAATGCAGAACTGTTATCCCTATTCCCATATCTTTGCCTGAGAGCCCCTTAATTTCAAAATTATAATAATTCAGAGGGAGGGGGTTTGCATTCTCCATTGCAAGGGAGGCTCCTGCCTTCCTTAGCACACACCTGGAGTTCAAACCAGGACAGAGTGGAACAAGATGAGCTTTGAGGTCCCTTCCAAGCCAAACTGTTCTGTTTGGGGCAGCTCAGCTCAGGACAAGGCCTCAGAACAAGCCCTGCTGGCTGCTGGATGCTCAAGGTTGTTTTGGGTCTTCTCCAACATCCACTGAGCAACCCCAATCTGTGAGAGGAAGGAAAAGGGGGTTTGAACACCCAGGCGGGGTAAATCCTCCTTGCTGGGAATGTGAAGACCAAGCTGAGACCCCTTTGTGCACCAAAGCTCCCCTTGGGGAGGCAAATCCTTCAATCACCCTGAGAACCAGTTCAGTGACTCTGAGCTGCAGGGAGTCTGGAAAAAGGCTTGGAGCCACAGTGAGAGCTGGCAAGCTGGATTTCACCTTGAGGCAATGATTATTTAGATTATTTGGGTGAGAAATGGAGATATTATGGAAGGGCTGATTGCAGAATTGAGCTCTGAATGGAAGGCTTTGACATAAATCCACATGGGATTAGAGGAAGGAACAAAAGAGAATAAGGCTGCAGCTGTGGATCTTGATTTCAAGCTGAGTGGACACTGAGAAACAAGAGGAATTTTTAGTGAAATCAGCTGGAGAAAGGTCAGGGACACAAATGTGCAGGATACCTGGAATGGCATCAAGTGAAAGGGTGTTGGAGCTGCAAGAAATCCCAAGTAGGAAGAAGAGAAACTAAAAATAAAAGCTCCCAAAGAAGAGCTTGTGAGGTAATGGGCTGAAGGAAGGTGTTGGGAAGAAGCAGGGACCCTGCCCAGGCTGGGAAAGAGGAGCCCTGGGGTGGGAGGTCACAGAGGTCACCAAAGGTTTGAACAAATTGCATCAAGTCAGGGCTGAACCTCACAGAAAAGGTACTGGAGCAAAAAGCTGCTTAGAGATCTCCAACAGAGCCTTGGAACCTCTGCTGATGCCTTCTGGAGGCTGAGCTGGAACAGAGCAAAAGGACAAAGTTTTATTAAAGGCCTCACTGGGCACACCTGGGCAGCACAAGAGCCCGGCTGGGCCACACCCAAGGTGCCCCAAAATGGGCACAAAATGGACAAACAATCACAAGGTCTCACACTTTTATAAGTTCTGGTCCATTAACATTTTGGAGTTAATTGTCCAATTACAGCTCCAGGTTATGAAGCTCCATTTTCCTTGTTTTCTCTTCTCCTTTCATCACTGTTTGCATTCTTGGGCCTGAAAGTTGTCCTTTTTGTCCTTGTCCAAGCTGGAGAAGCAATTGGTTTGTCTATTTACTCTGTGACAAGAGCTCAGTAGCACTGAACATGAAACCTAAAACTACCCTAAAACAGCCCAGAATCTAAAAAATATAAAAGCTCAAACTTCAGGCATCACTGTGGCTCACAGAACAAGGGGTGTGAGGTGAGGAGAGCAGAGAAAACACAAAAGGATAACTCAGGGCACATCCCAGCACTGTTTGTTCCCGAATTTCAACCAGGGTGAGGCGGGGAAACAGGAGAGAGGAGCCAGCAATTCCCTGGAGTGGTGAGGAACAGGCATGGGGGAGAGCATTTCTGCCTGCAATTCTTTTTATTACATCAAGATAAAGAATTGTTGGTTTGGAGCAGAGCACACGTGGGGGCTGTGTTCAAACACCAGACACAAACCCATTAATCTGATCTCGTAGAGGATGAGGTCTCGCAGCAGATTCCAGCACGGGGCTAATTGAAAGTGAGCAAACAACATTACAAGGGCTTAGCAAGGGGAGATCACGCCAGAATAAGTGGATTTGCCTCATCCCATTTTGTCTGTGGGATCAGCTCTTCTCATCCACCTGGAGAGGAGCTGGAGGGCTGGGACAGAGGGACAGGGAGACACTGACAGCGAGGCAGGGGAGAGGGAAAACTTCCAGACAAAGATCTCAGGACTTCTCCAGATGGGAACCACCCCACGGCCACAGCAGCACCAGAGAACCACTGACCCCATGGTGGGACCTTCCTTTGATTTATCATTAAAATAAAATTACCTTGATCTTCCTCAGGCACAGGGTGAGCCTGAGCCCGTTTAGGGCTTTGGATCAGGTGGTGCCATGGCAATTCCAGGCAGCTGGGAGGGGAAAAGCCAGGGATGTTCCTTGGCAGTGCAAACACCCTCTGGATCACCCTGGCACGGGTACCCTGAGGGGATCTGGTGCTTGCAGTCCTGGGAAGGGCTGGAGGGATGGAAGGGGATGGTGGGAGAGCAGTGCCAGCCCCTGGGATGGGATCTGGGATGGGAATACGGGATGGGATGGGAATATGGGATGGGGTGGGATGGGAATATGGGGTGGGATGGGATCCATGGGATGGGGTGAGATGGGGTAAGGGGCTTCCACTGGTGCTGCGGTGGCATCACTCCAGGGATGCCCCATTCACCCTGGAGCAGCTCTGATCCCTCCCCAGGCCTGGGGGCATCTCCTCCCACGGGCAATGAGGATCTGGCTGCATCAGCATGGCCAAACAACGGCCTCAAAAGCCCCTTATGTGACCCTGCTACTGCTTCAGGATCTGTTTGCATCGCAGACAGCTCCTAACAGGATCTCCTCCAGCATTCCCCACCTCTGGCTCCCCCTTCCCCGCTCCCAAAAGTGCTGCCCTCCTCCCCAGGACCTCAGGTACAGCAGGCACTGCAAAGTTTTCCATGGGAAGAGCCCGGGAAGAGGCGAGCAGCGAGCAAAGCCATTAAACCTGATAAGGAAGACAATTTTGAGATGCATATCCTTGAGCACACAGCCTAATCTCCAGCAGCTGGAATTTCAGGCAGGGAGATCACTGAGGGAAGAGAAGTCAGCATTTGCAAAAGCTGCCCGAAGATCCAAAGCGCCAGGAGAACAGATAAAAGCAGTCATTACAACCTGCCGAAATGGGTGATAAAAACAAAGATACAGCCAGAGGATCGGGCCACAGGCACAGGAAAATCACCTGCAGCCTCCAGGAGAGGCTGTGCAAGAGGTGTGGGCATCAGAGGAAGGGGACAGCTGGGAATATCTCCCCCCCAAAAAAGATATTTAGGGCACAGAAAACTTAGTGTGAGCACGCAGGAAGGTACAGGGTGTACAGAGCACGCAGCTGCAGAGCTGAGCAACACCGGCTCTGAGGCACTCCTGGCTCTGGTACAAGGCAGAAGAATAGGAATAAATAAAAAAAGGAGTGGGATAAAGCCTGCACAGCTCCAACCAAGCTCAGCAGAAAGGCAGGAAAGCGTGGAGCTGACAGAGCCAGCTCAAGCAAAACTGCATGGCAAACAGGAAGGCAGGAGAAAAAGAGGAGCTGCAATCACGTGCAGGGGGAGAGGGAAGCAGGGCTGGGAGGTTTGGGACAGAAATGACAGCCAGAACTGCCAAAATAGTGCTGGGAGTCTCAGGATCACTGGAATGGGCTGAAATCCTGATGGAACAGCTTGTCCAGAGAAGCTGCTGAAGTGCCCAAGGCCAGATTGGATGGGGCTTGGAGCAACTCGGGCTAGTGGAAGGTGTCCCTGCCCATGGCAGGGGGGAATTCCAGGAACTTTAAAGTCCCTTCCAACCCAAACCATTCTGGGATTCACACGGGCATCCAGCAGGTGCAGAGGGTGCAGAGGGTGCAGAGGCCATCCCAGGGCTTCCTGCACTGCCCAGGCTGAGCTGCAGCAGCCACTGTGACCCCAAAATCCACAAATCCCAGTGCCTGGGATGATTCCTGCAGCTGCCAAAGGCTGCTCTGCTGGGCCAGCCATGGAATGCTGAGTATTCCAAACGCTCTGTGCAGAGGAGGAATTGTTGGCCAGAGCACTGCTGAGCTTGTCCCAGCTCTGGCCCTGCCCCAAGCTCCTTCTCCCACGGGAGCAAAGGGCGAATCCAGCTGAGCTGGCTGAGCTCCCCCGGGCTGAGCTCCCCCTGTGTGGAGGTCGGTGGATGCTGAGAGGCATTCCCTGAGTTAGAGAAACACAAGAGGCTTCTCTCACAGGATCCCCTGTTTCTGTTTTGCCAATGTATCCCTGTTCACTCCCTCCCTCAGCCCTGTTAACCCCATCCCTCTGTCCCTCAGTCACTCCCTCCCTATTTCCTCATTGGCTCCCACACCCCAACCCCACCTTTGTGCTGCCCCCACGCCCCTGACAATTGATATTTGATAATTGATAAATGATATAATTAACAATTGGTCCCTGATGCCCTCCCAGCCCCCACCACCCCTACACTTGAACCCGGACCCTTCCCATGGGCCTTGCCTTTGACCCTGGACAATCAGCACTCGTGGCTGGAATAAACATCCCTGTGGAATCCCTACAAGGCCCTTCCTGCCTCTTTGCCATCTCCATAACCTCAGCTATCCTGGTCTTCAACACCCCTGGCTGTGCCCACAGATGTGAGACCAGAGATCACAGCCCCAGGGAAGCCTCCCTGACACCAGGCCCTTCTTCCCTGCCAAGGCTGACCTTGAAAGCTGCGAGGGGATCAGAAAGCCTTGGGAAGGAACTCTTGGAGCCGTTGGAGCAGGGGGAAGGCAGATGGATGCTCCAAGCAGGTGCTGCTGAGCCTTCTCCAGAGCAATTGGGGTTGTTTGCTCAACCCAACCCTCCTCTGGCTCTGGGAGAGAGCAGAACAGAGGGGAGACAAGGAATGACCCCAGAGCCTGGGTGGATATTGAGTGGAGGAGCAGAGCAGGAGCAAGGCCAAGCACAACAGAGCCCGGAGTGCCAGGAGTTCCCAAACTCCAGCAGGGACCTTCAGGCTGGTGTGGAGAAGAAATTACTGCCCTGCCAGTGAAAACACAACCAGACAGGGTTGAGGTGGCTGCAGAACACAAAGCAAGGCAGGAAAACCCCCAGGATCCATTGCCGGAGGCCCTGGCTGGGATGTCACCACTGCCAGCCACAAGCTAGCAGTAAAACCAAGCAGCTGCAGGGAAATTGGAGCTTTTCCAGGAAATTCCATTCCCAGCCCCAGGAATGAGAGGGGAACAAGCAGGACAAGGCAAGGAAAGGCCCATTTTCCCCTCCAAAGCCACCCTGCTAAGCCCTGGTGGGATAAGGAATGCCAGCCACAGGGACAAGGACAGCTTTCCTGGTGTCCATCTCTGCCAGCTCCTTCGGGAATGCAGGATCAGGATCCCAGCAGGGTTTGATCCACAGCCCACGGCATGGGGCAGGTCACACCTGGAAGGACAAATTTTAAAAGGCTCCACAAGCACAATACAGCAATATTTTAAGGAGATGGGAAGGCAGCATTCCCTCCCCTCCCCGGGAGAGGTGGCAGCTCTGAATACCAGTCTGAGAAAGTTCCACCAGATCCCCCAGTGATCTCCAACCCCATCCCAGCTGGCTCAGATCAGATTTTTAGGGATTCTTTCTAGGGGAACACTGGGAGACCTTGATCTAATTCCACCTCCATGGATAATCAGCAGCATGGGAACACCCAGGAAGGTCCTCAAGGACCCTGCTCTAAAGGGTCACCAGTGGCTGGGTTTTTTGGGGGTTTTTTTGGGGGTGAAAAATCTGCTCATATTTTATTTATTTGCGTCAGAAGAAGTTGGTCCTTTTTGTGGAGGTAAGCAGCTAATTACGTTCAGGTTCTTCAGCTAATGAAGAAATAAACTGAATAATTAATTATTTGAAAATGAATAATTCATGGCTGGTTCTGATTCCAGTGTGGGAGCAAGGAGCTCGGAGTGTTCTTTCGTTATTTTCAGCTTAAAAAAGAATAATGCATGTAAGCACCCCAGCCAGCCCTGGTGGATCCCAGCTGGGATCAGGGATGGCTGATCCAGGGGGGAGCAGCTCCTTTCCACCCTCCAGGATGAAGCGCTCTCCAAAGTGAGCTGTGGGATGCTGAGGGAGCCGTCCCTGGTGCAGCTTCCTTCGAAGCCACCCCAAAAATGCCCCAAATCCCACATTTACCCAGCTCAGCTCCTGCTTTCCACACCGTGCTCCAGGCCTGCTGTAAGAACTCCTTGAGCTGCTGGGTGGGGAGCCGTGCAAACAGCGCTGGATTTTAGGGATAATGCTGATTGCAGGAGGGATGGGCTCACCCTGGACTCTGGCCATTGGGAAAGGGATCACATGGGACCCCCAGGATCCTCCTCTTGCTGGAGACAGAGATCCCTGCTGGCTCAGAGTCGCTGTTTTAAAGGCTGATCCTCTGCCTTGTGCATGTACATATAAAAAATCCTGGATTTTCCTGCTTCCCAGCAGCCTGGAACACCCTTGGTGTGGCCCTGATGGAACAGTGGGATCACTTCACCCCATTGCTGCCACTGGGGATGTCCCTGCTGGATTTTCCCCCCTCTCAGCGTGATTCCTGCATTTCAATGTGATTGTCCCTGTCCCTCGGCCTGTTATGGAATGGCACTGAACCAAGGGAAGAATCCATGGGACATCCCAATGGAAACAAACATCCCTTGATCCCTCTGTCATTACATCAGTGACCCCTCCAGCAAACCAGGACCCTTTTAATTCCCCACAATAATCCTGAAGGAAACAAGAGGCCACATGGGGCCCAGCCAAAATTCTTGGAGAAACCCTAAATCCACCCAATCTACCCCTCACTGACTCACAGGGGTGTTCCCAATGCCAGCTCCCTCACCAGTTAAATCCCAAATGGATTTTCCCACCCTTTGTCTTAGGATTTGCCAATTACTTCCCTAAAAGTTGCAATAATTTGGGGATCCCTCAGCACCCTGGGAATCTCCCAGTTTTTAAAGATCTGTGTGGAAGGAGAATTTGGGGAGCAATTTTACATCTGCAAGCTGAGGCTGACAATCCCTGGATGCCCTCCAGCCCCTCCTGCACTGGGAACTGCAGCAAATAAAACCTCCTGCCTCCTTTTTTTTTCTGGATTTGGAATACCTGTGGAGCATCCCTACCTTCCCCACTCTGCTGTTTTACAATTTCGCCATCTGGCTCTAACAACAGAGCCATTTCTGACATAAAAATAAACACGAAATAAATCCCCTGCTCTCTCTAAGTGCTTCCTTATTGTCTTTGACCCTCCTGGTCATTCATAGTCCATTAGTTTCTTTGATTCCTCCCAGCTGCTGCTACCTGTATTTTTAGGTAACACATTCCTTTTTTTAGCATTTGCCCATACATTTGTTTCTCCGTTTTCTCCCTCCTCCCCACACCTGTGCACTACTGAGGCAGGAAAACAAGGCAGAAAGCCCAGTTTCAGCACACTTGGAGTGTCAGACTCTGCTCACTGTCCTGCCACGCTGGCTGCAGCAATAGGAAAGGGATCAAATCATATTTGCTCCCTTCAGGAGGAAATCAGGAGTTTTCTTTTTGCTAATTCATTTTTGATGTTTCTCTCCCAGCAGGGACGGGGTTGGGGCTGTGCTGTGTGCCAGCTCTGCACGATGAAGTCATCCCTCATCTCCGTTCTCTTGGGGGCTGGTTTGTTCCTCGAGACACAAAGTGTTCCCAAAGTTGCCCCTCTCCCTACCCCCGAGTCCTGAATCATCTCCCTGAAGCTCACAGACAGATGGTTCAGCGCTTTCTCCTGTTTGCCGCTGAAACCTCGAGTGTTTCAGCCGGATTTTACCCGTTCTCTACCAGTTCAGCTCCCCCCGCTCCACGGGTATGTGTGTGCTCCACACACCTTCAGGAGTTTCACCATCTCCACCAGTCTGGTGCCACAGGAGGGGTTTTAGTCCTGCCTTTTAACCCAGGGGACATCTCAGACCCTGCTTTAGCTCAGTCCTCACTCAAACAAACTGCAATTCCCCTCTCCCCCCCTGCCCTGCTCAGTGTGTGCCCACCACTCTTGTCCAAAAACCCCACGGGCTGAGTTCCTCCAGCCCTGCCCTCAGGCGACCCCACAACCCTTTTGGACCCCATTTCCCCGCCACGGAGGCAGGGATTTGGCAGGAACCTGAGCCTCTGTGTCAGAGAAGGGCTGGGAGATGGTGAAAGGCACCCAGAGTGGTTTGCACTGAGCCCTGGGCAGTTGTCACTAATGAGGTGACATCTTCATGTCACCCCTCGTGTTCCAGCGCCTCTCTGCTTGATAAGAGTCCTTATCTGGGTCACCCTGTGCTCTCCCTCATCTGTTTTCCCCGGGGACACGCAGTGATATCCCTTAATCACGCCGCAGATAAGAGAAGCGGCTTCGTTAGGAATTGCCCGAGGGCTCCCAGGGGCTGGAGAGGAGGAAGAGCGGAGATTTTGGGCGGTTTTGCAGGATCTGCAGATCACCAAAACCCGCTCTACCCAGTGCGGGCAGAGCTCCGGGAGAACCATGGCCGGGAATTTCCCTGCGGAGAGCAAAAGGCAAAACTCCAAGTGGTGCCTGCTTGGGACTACCTCAAAACAGAGGCCAGACAGAACTAAGGGAATAAAAAGCAATTTATTTGTATTTATTGAAGGGCCCTCAGGTACATTTCGCGCAGACAAAACCCCCCCAGGGTCTACACCCAAGATGGATGGGGGATGGATGTGGGGTCAGGGATGGATATGGGATCAGGGATGGGTGGATGGATGGATGGATGGATGGATGATGGATGGATGGGTGGATGGATGGATGGATGGATGGATGGATGGATGGATGGATGGATGGATGGATGGGGGATGGATGGGGGATGGGGTCACAGCACTCCAGCAGCAAGGGCCAGACATGGACCAGCAGCTCCCAGCAGCTCCCAGCAGCTCCCAGCAGCTCCCAGTTCCCTGGGAAGGAGCTGTCAGCACGGCCACTGAACCACGGCTGTGCTCCAAGCACTGTGCACAGGGAGGGCAGGGAGAGAGGAGCTGGGAACGTGCAATGGTTGTGCCCGTGCCTGCCAGGGCATGAACAGATCCTGGTCCAGCTCCGTCACAGGAGGGGTGGGATCATCTAGGAATGGTCCCTCCACATCCAGAGGGAGGGACGGCATGAGCAAGATTTCTGTCTCCTTTTGCTCCAGCCAGTTTTATTTAATAGTGGATACCTTTTCTAGCAGCAGACAGAATTCTCAGCCCCTCAGATGGGGAGGAGGAGCTTAGCTCCCAATAAATCCCCTGAACACCCCATCATGTCCTTTGTCCCCACAATCCCATGAAATATTGGCAGATGGAGACTCAGAGACTTTCCAAAGGTTTCAGGAATCCTGGGGCAGAGCAGAGCACACCCTGGGCTCCTCCAGTCCCGAGGGCTTTCAGCTCTGGCCAGTCCCTTCGGGGACTCCTGGATGTGAAAGCCACCAGTGACCCCTCCAGGCCACTCGGGGACTGCGCTTGTCACCTCCCGTCCCTCTCTGGCCCTGTGCTCAGCCAGGAGAAGAAAGTTGGAACTTTTGGTTCTTTTTTTTTTCCCTGTCCTTTAAGTGATTGAAGTAGGAGCCGAGAAAGAGGCACTTGAAAGCAGCTCGAGTCTGGTTAAAGCTGGTTATCCATCTCAATTTGCATGATGATTATGCAAATCGCGGTTTGCATAATGTGGCTGTGATCTCCAATCACTTTTAGGGTTTTCCTGCAGGCAAAGACCCCAGAGCAGGTGCCGAGCTGCTCTCCAGCCCCTGACCACGCTCGGACAGCTCCAGGCCCGTGAAATGCTGAGAATTCCCCTCCGCCCCGTGGTTTTGGGTGCTCTGTGGGGACCCAGCCTGACTTTGCCCCTGCCCTGGGGTGGTTTCAGGCTTCAGAAGGGGCTGCAGGGTTGAACTCTGCCCCTGGCCTTGATTCCTCAGCTGGAACTGAGTTTTGTGGCTGCACTGAAGCTGAGCTCTCCCCCTCTGCCCATCCCTGCAGGGAGAGCAGCTCCCAGGCTCTAGGGCAGGTCTCCACCAGCCCAGGCGCAGCAGATCTGAGCCAGGAGATGTTGCAGTGCAAGTTCTCAGCCTATTTGCTGTATTTTGTACCTTTTGTAATTTGTACTGTATCTCATGCCAGTTTATGGTATGTCTCTGCTGTCCCCTGTTTCCCTGAGTTGGTCCCATCCTGGAATTCCCCTCAGTACAGGTCAATCACCTAAACCCCAGTCTCTTGTCCCCCCCTATATGGTCAGTTCCCTTCCCCTATTCCAGACCCTTCTGTGTCAGTCCTTCCCCAGGTCCAGTCCTGTCCCATTACCCCCTTTGTCCCGCCCAGGTTCCCTCAGGGATAGGTGGATGCTCTGTGTCTCCCCTCCTCCCTGGACACAGGATAAAAACCCCCTTCACAGGAAGTGAAGGGGTGAGAGGCATGTTGCAGTCCCTTCATAAAGTCGTGTTCTGTTAAGCTCGTGGCTTTGTGGAATTTTCTCGGATGCCTCCTCCTTCCCTCCACCTTTGCTACACGTGTTCAACGCTTGCGAGAACCCCGTGGAAAGGCACGGCGTGACCCTGACGCTGGACAGCCTTAGCAGCATCCAGGACTGAGCTACCTAAGCCTCTCCTGGAGTTGCCCACTCGTGACGCGGTGCGCGACCGGGTGGAGAAGAACCACCGTAAGAGCTAGCTGGGCAAACCGCATCGTGTTATCGAGTTTGTTTAACCTGACCTCCGTGGGATCCTCCAGATCCTGCACTCTTCCCCCACAGCAGCAAATCCTGCCCCTCTCCTCACCAAACACCATCCATGGGCTCCAGCACATCCCAGCCCCAAGGATCAACCTCCCCCAGCCTTCTCAGCAGCTCTTCCCACAGGCAGGACACTGCAGCAGCAAATCCCCCCCAGCAGCCCCCCAGGAGAAACCCAGTTCAGGAAATGATCCCCAAGCTGCCCTAAAACAGTCGAGGAAAGCTTAAAAAACCAAACAAACCTGCTCAAAAACCCAGAAAAACTCTGCAAATCTTTCCCACCCTGAAGGCCAGGAGCAGATTCACAGCACCCAGGACCTCCCTGGATCACTGCCCAGGCTTTTATACACTCCAGAATTTATTTCTACTACACCAAGAGCTCTTGTCCAATATCACTGTCCAAAAAAAACCCACATTTGAAAGACGAGATGAGGCCTGGATTTACCCAAATCTCTCCTGCAAGAGGTCTAAATGCTAAATTTGCTGTTGGGTCAGTTTGTGGGACCCTGGTGACCCTCGTGGTCAGCATTGTGGTGGTGGTGATGGTCACTTTTGGAGACACTTGATAGCACCAAATCCCTGCTCCAGCTCCAGAGTTAGGGGTGATTTTATCTCCTCATTTCTCGTGGTTACAAAAGCTCCAGCAAATGCAGGGGTATGCGAGGCAGCATCCTGGAGAGAAACCAAAAAAAAAAAGAAAGGAAAAAAATGGCAACAAACCCCCACAGCTCTTTAGGGCTCAATCCAAACCCACTGGGATGAAAACAAAAGCACAACAAGATTTGGCTCAGCCCGAGCTGGACCTTCCCAGCAAAGCTGAGCTCCCAGAACATCCAGCAAAGCTCCTGGGGAGGGCTTGTGCAGCCTGTGGGGAGGAGAGGGGCTGCCCCCTGCCTCAGGCTTTCCTCAGGGACACATCCATGGATATAAATAACTCGGATCAAAAAGAGGAGCAGCCATGAAGCGCTCCCCAGCCTGGGATTAGATTTGGGTTGAAATCCCAACTCTTTGTGAGAACTTGGCAGTTCAAACTAAACGGGGCAGCTTCAAAGGAGGCTGTGGGGACCCACCTGTGGCCACCAGCTGGGGGACCTCCCTCAGATGCCCTCAAGGTTTCTGTTGGCTTCCCCTCGAAGGTTTCTCTGTGCTTACATCTCTGCTTTCCCAGCAGATGCCAGAGCTGAGTGATGGATGGAGCCGGGAATGGGATCCTGCTCCCAGCAGGAGGATGAATCCCCTCCCCTCCCTTCAGCTCCCACTCAGGAGGCAGCTGAAGTTTCGTTTTTCCAAGTGATTGAGAACTAAACCAAGTGCCTTGGTTTGAACTCCAGGTGTCTGCTCAGGAAGGCAGGAGCCTCCCTTGCAATGCAGAATGCAAACCCCCTCCCTCTGAATTATTATAACTTTGAAATTAAGGGGCTGTCAGGCAAAGATTTGGGGATAGGAATAACAGTTCTGCATTAGGAGAACTAAAATTAAAATGCAGTAACACAAAAACCCAACCCCACTGCCAGAGCCAGGATCCAAGGTGAGCCCTGTGGGTCAGGGGTTGGTGGCAGGGCCATCCCATGGGGGCTCAGCCCTCCTGCAGGGGCAGAGGTGGCTCTGCTGGAGCAGGGATCCTGCACAAAGGGGGAGGTTTCCTCTGAAGGTGCAGTGGGGACAGATGGGCCTGGTGTCCCTCTGGGAATGCCGTGGCAAAGGCTGCTTGGAGTTCCAAATCCCAGACTGGATCCAGGTAGGAATGCTGGGCTCCTGCCCTGACTGGAGCATTTCCCAGTGGGATGCTGGAATTTTCTCAGTGACACTCAGTGGCCCATGAGCAGCAGATCTGTCCCTGGAGGGAGGCTGGGTCCTGGCAGAGATAAAGAAACTGCCCCAGGTGGTTTTTATCAGCTGGGCCGTGCAGCATTCCCAGCAGGATGGAAACTGATGGTCATTCTTTTCCATGAGATGGGACAGGGGACCCAAAGCCAAGTGGGCCACTGGGAGTGCTCCCGTCCTTCTCTCCTGTTTCCTCTCCCTCATCCTTTCCTCAGAGGTCTCCAGCTGTATCCCAACGTGAGCCTGCCATTCCCAACCCCTGCATTCCATGTGTGCAGGAACCCTGCTCCAGCTCCTGTCAGTCCTCACCAGGAGCGACACCAGGAGGGTCTGGAGAACAGTTTGGGTGATCACAACTCCCTTGTGGGGTGAAACTGAAACCTGGCAGAGGACCCCTCCCACACTCAGAAAAATCCCTTTCCTCTATGAAATCCCTGGGGTGGAAGAAACTGGCAGAGGCACCTCTCCACATCCAGAAAAATCCCTTTATCCTTGTGAAATCCCTGCTGCCCTCCCAGCTTTTCCCTGCTCCCCCAGCTCTGAGGGGACAAAATCCAACACGGAGTCCTCTTTCCACACATTTCTCCCATCCCATCAGGCTCCTGTTTGCACACTGAGCTCGGCTCCTCTCTCCTACCAGGGGCATCCTCTGCCCACCCACCTGAGCAAATCCTGGCCTTCAAAGCTGCGCAAACAGCGCTGCTGAGCTCCCAACTTCCCCAACATCAAAAGCTTTCCTTGTTTGTGTTTTGCATGCACTGGGAAGCCGGTGGGATATGGAGGTTTGTTTTCCCTGAGAAGGCAGAGCACAGGAGCACAAGCAGGAATTCCTCAGCAGGAATAGAAAGCCAAGCAAACAGAGGAGGAGGAGTTTGTGGTTGGAGACAGGAGCCTTCTCCCTCTCCTTGCTTTGTTTCCTTCCCTGCCTGGTGTCCCTGCTCGGTGTGTCCCACTGTTCTGGTGGAATTTGGGAGCATCTGAGAGGGAAGCTGGGGACAGCTCTCAGAGTTTGGGCTCAGCCACAGCCAAACTCCTCAGAAAATGGAAAATGGAGGCTGTCAGGGAGGTGTTTTACTCAGATCCCTGATCCTGACATGTTGCAGGGGGGCTCTGGCTGGGAGGTGATTGTGGCAATGCTCCCCATGGTGAGAGGCCACACTGGGGACCAGGACAAGTGACCAGAGAGCTGCCACTGGAGCTCCATGCACAAACCTGAACTGCAGAGCAGCTCGATGCCTCCTGAGCCTCCCTCAGGGGCCCAGTTCCATTCAGCTCCTGGAAACAATCCTATGGATCAATCCTGATCCCTGCTGTTGGAGACAACTCCTTCATTTCCTACATTAAAGTGCCAGACTCTGGTTTAACACTGTGTAGGTTGTTTCCTCCTTAATTCCTAAACCTTCTTCAGCTCCTAATTTGGAGTTTAACTGTATTACTGCCTAATTTGTGCTGAGTTTTCCTCTGCACAGACAGTCCTTTAACCTCAGGGGCTCTTCTCCTTCCCTGACATATTCCTTACCTCCGTTTCCTAAGGAACCCACTGGCTCATCCAGCACGTGCTCTGCTCTCTACAGCAGCAGCACAGACCTCTCCTGCCCCTTCCCCATTTGGGTTTGCCCTCAGGAGAAGCCCAGGAGCATTGCAGATAATTCCCACCTGGAATTGGATCAATTTTCCCTCTGTTCTCTCCTAGGATGTGCTTGGCTGTGCTGTCACTCCTGCATTCCCAACTTTGGTGCTGGGGTCAGATCCCAAATTACTTGGCTGTCCTTGGGATGGGTCTCCCGCAAGCCAGACACACCCGCGGCAGCTCTCCAAGCTGTCAGCTCCTCTTTAGTGAGTTCCTTGTGCACTTCCCACTCTGCCATTAATCCCTGTCCTCATTAAGGGTTTCCCACCAGGCACTGGAGCAGACTCCTCACTGGAGCGTGGAGAGAATTCTCTGGCACCTCCTGGACTGCATTCCACATCCTTTTCTCTTCAGTTCTGTGTTTTTTAAGGGCTCTTTCCCTCCAAATTTGTTCCATAATCTCTAAGGGCTGGATTAACGTGCCCCAGATCATTTGTGTTCCCATTTCAGGAATACAGAGTGAAATCTGGGAAGAGCTTGGGTCAGGAGGCGTAAAATCTGGATCGAGATATTTTCCAGTTTGTAGGAAGTGCAGGGAATCTTTGGACAGGCAGGGAAGGTGAGGAAAGGGCTGTGTTGGCTCACTCCAATCCATTGTCCCTCCCAGGACAGCAGCCAGGAGCAGGTGCCTGGAGAGTCATCCCGAGGACAGAGCTGCTCCTCTTGTTTCTGCAGGAGAAAATCCTGGCTCAGAGTCATCTCCTCACTCTGGGCTTTCCTTTTGCTGAGCTAATTTGCCTGATCACTTCTGGAAGCCACCATTGCTCGGGGCAGGGTGACATCCTGGCTGGGAGGTGGCTGTGCTGGAAGCAGAAAGGAAGGGGTGGCCTCAGCCAGACCCGGAGGCTGCTCCCTGGTGTGACCTGAACGGGCAGGGTCCCTCTGAGCTGATCTTTACTCCAGAACAAACTCGCTGGCAATGAGGGTATGGAATGCTGGGATACAGAAATACTGGGATACAGAGATGCTGGGATACAGAAATACTGGGAGACAGAGGTGCTGGGATACAGAAATTCTGGGATACAGAGATGATGGGATACAGAAATATTGGGACACAGAAATGCTGGGATACAGAAATATTGGGATACAGAGGTGCTGGGATATAGAAATATTGGGATACAGAGGGGCTGGGATACAGAAATACTGGGAGGCAGAGGTGCTGGGATACAGAAATTCTGGGATACAGAAATGCTCCAGGCAGCTTTTCCTGGGGAAGCAGAGAAGGGCAGAAGGTGCCCATGCTCAGTGCTGCTGCTGCTGGGGCAGGGCTGGGCTGGGTTTGAGGGTTGAAAACACCGCAAGAAAACCCCCTCCTGTCTCCCACAATCCCCCAGCCCAGCTTATTAAACAATTTCCAGCAGGATGTTCCTGTCACCCCTGTGCTGTCACCCTCCCAGCCCCACAAGTCCCCCAGCCAAGACCAAATCTGTGTGTGGGGACAGCACAGAGCATCTGGGAGCCTTGGGTGGAGGGAAATAGGAGGGGAAGAAACTGGGGATGGGATAGAAACTGGGATGGGATCGAACCAGCACAAGGAGATTCCCAGGGACTGTTTGGGAGAGGAAAGCCACGAGCCCACAGTGAGAGCCCTGCTGTAACATTGATGTCATAATTTTTATATTTTTTAGATTCTATGCTCTTTTAGGGGGTAGTTTTGGGTTTCATATTAAGTGCTGGTAAGCTCTCTGCTAAGGGTAGGGAGACAAAACAATTCCTGCTCCAGCTTGGNNNTTTGGGTTTCATATTAAGTGCTGGTAAGCTCTCTACTAAGGGTAGGGAGACAAAACAATTCCTGCTCCAGCTTGGGACCAAGGACAACTTTCAGGCCCAAGAACAAAACCAATGGTGAAGGGAGAAGGAAAACCAAGGAGGATGGAGCTTCATAACCTGGGGCTGGAATTGGACAATGAACTCCAATGTGCTGATGGACCAGAACTTATCAAAGTGTGATTGTTTGTTCATTTTGTGCCCATTTTGGGTTCACCTTGGGTGTGCCCAGCTGGGCTCTGGCACTGCCCAGGTGTGCCCAGTGAGGCCTTTAATCAATCCCTGCTTTATCCTTTGGCTCTGTTCCAGGTCAGCCTCCAGAATCCATCAACACCAGCTGATGGGGAGCTTTCCCAAGAGGAGAAAGGTTGGGAGGCTGGAAAAGCTCTGGGGTTTGTTGGAGGAGATCCCTGCTCACTCCTCCATGGATGGCAAGAGCCCCAGCAAGGCCCTGAGAAAATCCCAAATTCCAGCCCCTGCTTTGGGGCATTTCCAACCTGGGAATGACAGGGATGGCACCCAAACCATCCCTGCCTTGGCTCAGCAGGGTGGGGTTTGTGTGGGTGACAGAGCCACAGCCAAACCCCTGGAGACCCCTCCTGGCCAGTCCAGGAGGTCACGGGGATTTTAGGAGAGGATGTCAGCACCCTCCTGGCCCCCAACCTCCTCCCCTGCTCTCCCAGGACCCTCCTCACCCCAGAAAATTCACTGGAACCTTTGTTTCTCCACCCTTTTCTCCCTCTGCCTGCTCAGTCTGGCTGGAAACAAGAACAGTCCCATTCTCTTCATCAAAATGTTCCCCCAAATGAACATTTCCTATCTGGTCCCAGCTTTTGTGATATATTCCTTTACTCTTTCTTGCTCTCTGTGGGAGAGCTTCTCTATCTGGCTTTATTTTAAATTAAATGGAATCCCTTTTAATTAAAAGAAGAGGGAAAAGCCCTTCAGTCCCATTCAGCTCAGAGCAAATTGGTGCTTTTCTCTTTGGAGGAGTCTCAAGATGCAGTTTAAGGTTGGATTCATGGAGTGAGCCAAGAATCTGGAGCAGCAGGATCAGCTCCACACCACAACTTGTCATTTTCCCTTAGTTCCTATTCCCCAAACTTTCAAACCTCCCATTCATCAAAATAGAATAAAATAATAGAATAAAATAGAATAGAATAGAATAAAATAAAATAAAATAAAATAAAATAAAATAAAATAAAATAAAATAAAATAAAATAAAATAAAATAAAATAAAATAAAATAAAATTTCCACCTCTTCAAAAGGCTGGATTTTGACCCAAAATTAACAAAAAGTCTTGCTCATAAAGCATCTTCTCCTTGGAATCCCAGCTCTGGCTGGAGTTACCCAAACAATATAAACTGATTTGGGGAGGGCAGGGATAACAGGGAGCCTCTGGAGCTGCAGGGAAGAGCTCAATTCCTCCTTCCCAGGCTGATTCCTGCTGCCTGGAGCGGGGTTGGGATGCAGGGCTGGGACCTGGAGCTCTGGGCCTGGTTTGTGGGGTCAGGGCTTTGCTGGGTGCTGCAGCTGTGGGGTCAGTGCTGAGGAACCCCAAAGTCAGCAGCTCCCAGAGTGTGGATCAGGGGATTCCTCCCCTGGAACTGGCCAGGGAACGCGTGGTGGCTCCCAAGGGCTCTCTGAGGAGATGAAGTGCCAGTAATTAATCCTTGCTGCTCAGGTAACCAATTAGCAGAGTGCCAGGAGTGGGTGACGCGCTGGGTTCAGGGAAATGACGGCAGGCAGGGAGTCCCCAACACCTGGATGGGCTGGTGACAGCCCTGCTCCTCCCCAGGCTGCATCCCCCAAAACCACTGGCAAGCAGGCAAGGAAAAGCCAATTTTTGACCAGTGT
>VYXF01009094.1:397351-414143 GCA_013397295.1 Polioptila caerulea | reverse complement strand
CTGAGTGATAACACTGAGATTATTAATGTGTAGTTGAATAGAAGTCTGTTGTCTCACAAGGTGAAAGATTTAGAATTTAAAGTTTAACAATATAATTATATATATATATGTGTGTAACATGATAGAGGGTTTAGAGCGTAAGTTAGTGCTTCTCCTTCTTCATAAGTTTGAGTAATTTTGTGTAATTAGCTAAAAACGTCCGCAGTGCAGAACACGAGTGGTTAGTTACTAAGTTAAAAGTAAAAATAAATCAGTTGGCATCTCATAATTGGGTAGTTTAAGCTTAAAAAGACCTTGAAGACAAAACTCTAAACGCCATTTCTACTCTGTTAACTCAGTGTGTAAAAGCACTCACGGTCAGTGAAGCTGTAACACAAATAAGAAATAATAAACATCCAAATCTGAACAAAAATTCTGTCTCTCACGCTTTTAATCCTAACCCTGAGAAGAAGAACCAAATAAAACCAAAAAGTTTGCCACAGGGGTCTGTCCTGGCCTCACTAAAATCCTCTCTGCAGGAGGGGTGCTTCAGCTCTCACATCTTTTTCCAGCCAAGAAAGAGGTGCCACTTGAGGCTTCCTTATTTTTGGAGTTGTATCTCAAGCTCAGGGTCTGCACAAGGAAATTGCTGAGCCCAGTGCCAGCCCAGGCTGCTGTGGGGACGGGGAAGGATTTGAGGCTCCTTCCTCAGGGCAGGGAAGCTCCTGCTGGAACAGCACGTGCCCAAACAGTCCCAATCCAGCAGGATTATCCAGCAGGAGCTGCACAGGGCCCAAACCAGCCACTGCCAGCTGGGTTGTGTGGAGCCTTCCCCCATCCCTCGCTTCAGATCTTCCCCTGCTCTGTTTTGGCTCCAGCAGAAACCCCTGGCAATGCTAAAGCTGCTCTTTAACGTTTTAACATTATCTGTCTGTGCAGCCCTCCTGGCTGCTGTGCTGCTAATTATTTGGTTGGGATCATTTTTGTCCTGCTCCTTCGTGCTGGCAATGCATGTGCAGCCACTCAGGAGGGAGGGACCCTGTGGAGCTTTCAGCCTGGGCACAGGAAGGACTGGGAGCCTTTGGCCCCTGCCATAAATCCTCAGTTCTCGTGGGCAGGGTTCTTTTAACCAGCCAGATGAGTGTTCCTAACCACCTTCCCCAGCTCATTAATTTATCTAATCCCACGCCTGGCCGGTTTGCAGACCTCTGGCTCCCCCGGAGGGAGATGCTGCTCCAAGTTCTGTCCGATGTGCCCTGCTGAGCTTCCCCTGTGCAAGGGGAAAACTCACCCAGCCAGGGCTTTGTCACCCTTTCTCACCCCCTCCTCTGCCACAGACACGACTCAAGCGAAGCTGGGCAGTTGTGACTCCTTTCTTTCCTCCCTCTTCACCACCTCTCCCTGCCAGGTGCCTCCTCTCTCCCTGCAAAGCCCTGAGGGAAACACTGTCTGGGCTATTTTGAGCCCATATGTTAAATTCATGTTCTTGCTGCTCTCCTGGATCCCGGGTTAATTGACAGGAGCCAAAGGCAGAGTGAAGAGACCTCTCCAGACACGCACACGTGGGTGCACACGTGGGTCCTGCACACCTGGGTGCCTCCACTTGCCTTGGAGATCTGTCTCTGGGAGTGGAGGAGGAGTGAGGTGGCTCAGAGGCATCACCTGGCCCAGGTGTGGTCGGGTTTGGTGCTGTCTGTGACAACATTTTGTCAGCCCCTCTGTTCCCACAGCACCATCTCTCCTGGTTACCCTAAAACGGACCCACACTCCTTCTCCTCGGGGAGCTGCAGCACACCTGAGCTGTTTCCTCCCACCTGGCAACCTCTTCCCAAAGAGATTCCTGGGATTCTGCCAGCCCTGTGCCTTGTCCATGCAGCATCTGGATTCCAGCTGTGGGAACTGTTGCTGCTCTCCTTATCCCAGATGTTGTCCTTATCCTTCCTGTCCCTGTGTCACAGCCTCTGTGAATCCACCACAGAAACGTTCAGGCCCAGGAGAAATCCCGGGTGCTCCCATGTGGCACTGCCTCCTCCCGGCTTCCAAAGCAGGCTGCACCACCATGGATCCGCCATTCATGGAAAATCCTTCTCCCTTTGGGACACACCAACTTGTTTGGCAATGGAAAAAAAAACCCCAGCACCCGCTGGATCACTTAATTTGACGGGGCTGGGAGCTGGCAGATGAATATCTTAAATAAGTAATGGTGACTGAGAGGAGCATTAAACAAAGATAACATTGTCACTTCTCCTCTGTTCCTCTTTTGTTTCTCACCCTTCAGCCTTCCTGCCGGTTTATTATCTCCCCCGTTTTCCTTCTGATGATCTTGTTTCACCACAGGGTGTGCATTATCTCCAGCAGCCTCCTCCCAGTGCCTGGCCCGTGGTGCACGGCAGGGAGGAACACGAGGGGTGCACGCAGGGGGATCACAGGAGCTCAGCCAGGATGTGGCTGTGGGAGGAGGGCACTGTTTGCCAGCTCTGGAAGGTGGCAGGTGCCAGCTGGGGCGTCTCTCTCTCCACTCACCTGTTTCCAGTTTGGGGGGATGCTCAGACTGAGCCTCCAGTCCAGAGCCTGGGCTGGCTCCTCAGAAATCTGCCGAAAGCGCGTTCTCAACGCTTCCCACGGCTCCATCCCACAGCAGCCAGGTTTTCCAGGGCTGGGCTGAGCTGTGCTGCCCCACAGGGGCTCTGCAGCTGCAGGCAGCCCTGGGATGAGCTGGGAACCCCAGCAAACACCAGCACCAGCACCAGGAACGCTCCCATTCCCGGGATTGCTGGCTCATCCGTGAGCAGGCCGTGCTGATCACACCGTTCCCATTTCCTGCTGCTCTTTGGGGAATCCCAAAGAACAGGCACAGCTGGAGGTCTGCAACCTACACCCTTGATGCCTGAAGTTTGAGCTTTTATATTTTGTAGATTCTGGGCTGTTTTGGTGGGTAGTTTTAGGTTTCATGTTCAGTGCTACTGAGCTCTCGTCACAGAGTAAACAGACAAACCAATTCCTTCTCCATCTTGGGACCAAGGATAACTTTCAGACATAAGAACAAAAAACAATGGTGAAGTGAGAAAAAACCCAAGGAGGATGGAGCTTCATAACCTGGAGCTATGGTTGGACAATTAACTCCAATATGCAAATTATAAACTTAAACTTAGAACTTATCAAAGTGTGAGAGCTTGTGATCATTTGTCCATTTTGTGCCCATTTTGGGTTCACCTTGGGTGTGCCCAGCTGGGCTCTGGCACTGCCCAGGTGTGCCCAGTGAGGCCTTTAATCAATCCCTGCTTTATCCTTTGGCTCTGGCTGGGCTCTGTCCCAGCTCAGTCTCCGAAAGGCCTCACCCTCACAAAGCCAAAACTCAGCAGGGCCATCTCAGCCTCCTCCTCAATAAAATCCATGTCACGACAGGAATCACCCACTGCAGGAGGGAGCCACCTCCCTCACATCCAGGCTCATGGTTCCCAAGGACCAGGACTGTTCTGCCCATACTTGGTATTGGAAAAACATCTTCAAAGCTGAGAAATGTCTGCATCAAAGGCCCTTGGGGAAGCAGAAAATCTCATTAGGAATCAGCTTGGGATCAAATAGGATCTCTCAAGTAATTCTGGAAGGCCAGGCCAGTCTGAGGGAGAAGTGCTTGATGAGCAGAGCCACCTCGGATTTCTCTGAAGAAAAGCACTGCATGAAATTTTGATATCACTAAGTATTTAATAGATCTAATTTACAAAGCACTGTTGCTCCCAGCTCCCAGAGTGCTAAAAATCCTGCAACCTATTTCTTTACAAGTACGACTCCACTTCATTCATGGCTTTTAACGCAGCAAGCTGTTGAACAGCTGCAAGGAATGTCTCAGGACAGGAAGCCGGAGCCCTTCGGAAGAGCACCAGGCTCTGCTGTGCCTTCACCAGCCAGGAGAGCTCTGGAACTCTGTGCTGACAGGAGGGACCAGGGTTTTGTCACTCAGCCTGGAAGCAGCTGAGTGAAGATCCTGAAAGGATCTTTGCTCCTTCAGGAGTTCTCCCAGGACAAGCAGCCTCTGCTCAGGGGAACGTCCAAAGGAAGGGAGGGGCCAAAATGTCCCCAAATCCCACATTTGCAGGGACCCCACAGCAGCGTGTGGGCACATTTATGGTGTCACCAGTGCTCAAGTGTCCCTTTGGGGGGTGGCTGCGTGTCTGGCTGTGGGACAGAGGGGACTGTGACACGTGTGGGCAGCAGCCGGGACCACTTGGGTGCGACAGGGGACCTGTGACTCCTTAATTAGGGACAGTGACACCTCCACCCATCCTGGGGTCTGTCTGCTCCACAGATCCCTCCCAGTCCTGGCCGTGAGCAACATCTCAGCAGAGATAAAGCCTCAGGCTGGTGTCACACGAGGTCAGGCCTTGCTCCTTTGTGACATGAGCCCAGAGTTCCGCATGACAACGGAATGTTCCAGCATCAGGGCACAACCCCTGCCAGAATCCCCAAAGCCAGGGTGGATACCATCCAGCTCCTCGTGGAAGTGTTCTGGAGACATTAATCTCCTGTCAGGACCAAACAGAGAAGTATCCGGGATTTTGGTGAGTCTTGTAAGAACATTGGGTTTTTTTAATAAATATTTGAGCAGCTTCTCTGCTGCTGCTGGCTCCAGGGAGGGCAGAGCTGGGAGCAGAGAAATCTCCACCAAACCAGGTGGCCTCAGGAGTGGGAGCAGGGAGAGAGCTGATTCCTGCCAGGCATCAGCCCCTCAGCCTTCCCTGCATACACATTCCTTGTGGAGAGTTTTCCAGGCTGGAACCACCCTCCCTGTAACTTTTCTTTAAAAAAAAAATGGGATTTTGAAGGCCTTGGGTTTATCCCCAGCCACAGCCTTCCCCCACAGCCTGTCACCCTGTTTCCTCGCTGGAAATTCGTTTAAAAGCCAGATGTTTGCTCAGTGAACTCAACTGGAAGTAAGTTGCCTTTGGTAAATCTCTTAGCTGGGAAGGCTGTGAGCACCCACAAATGTTTTTCACAAGTGCTTGCATAAAAGACACCCAGTTTCAGAAGCTTTCAGAGCCACAGCTTCTGAACATTCTGTGGTAAAGCCAGTTACAAGAAGGTATTCAGCATCTTTAACAACAAAATAATACAATCCCCAAAAAAACCCAACTGAAAAACCCAAAAAACCCAACTGAAAAACAAAAATGAAAAACCTCCAAGAACTTTTCCTTTCATACCAAATGCTTATGAGGAATTAAATAATGCATTTCTGTGTGTGCTGGAACACAAGAAGATGAAAGTGAACCCCCTGTTCTTCCCACTTGGATTTCATTTTGACCAAAGAAAAATTCTTTCCTCATGATTAATTCCCCCAATTCCCTCTGTTACTGTAATCTCAGGAAATTGAAAAGAAAAAATAGGGAAAAAAGAAGAAATAGAGGGGGAAATCACTGCTTTGGTGTCTATATTGGGCTTGCCCTTCTTCTTGAAACAAACACCACGTGCAGGGAAATAATGGGATAACTGTGGTGAGAAAACAGTGGGGAAGTCAGGACACTTTCCCCAGGACTTGCTGCTTCTCTTCTCCCAAGGCAAATTAATTTGAATTTCTTATCCCAGAAGGCAGTGCAGGAGCAGGGATGAAATATCTCCATCCCTGGAGGTACTGCTGGGCTGTGCCACCTGCCCTGGCCACTGTCGAGCAGCTCCAGGGTGGTGACAAAGACCTGTGGGAGCAAGTCCTGATCCTCTCCAGGAGGCAAGGCCAGAACATCGCCCAAACTAGGCTGGTTGGAATGGTCCCTGCCTCTGTGATTAAGGGAATTCATAAATATTCAATGTTTCTTGGCAGCTGGGAGTGCTTCACTTGTTCCAGGGATCTCAGGGGGGATGGGGAAGGCAGGATGAGCCTTAGCATTTCTGACACCCCGCAGAGACAATGAGCCAGGGAAGGAGAGCTCCTCTCCTTGCAGGGAAACGTTTCACGTCGGCTGATTTGAATAATTCAGCCTTCCCCTGGTCTCTTTAAATGTTTGATGCCTGGGAGTTGAGCTTTAAGATCCGACCTCCTGTGAGTCTCAGGGTTTGGGCTCTGGTTGGGCGCTGCGTGCTTTCCCTGCTGGTGGTTTAAACAACTTCCCGTGGCGTGGCCAAGTCGAAGAGCACAAATTTCTTCCTTCACTGCATGAAATTCTGCTGCTCTCGCACCACAAAACATCAACCATCCCGTTCTGGACTGTGCTTGGGAGAGGAGAAAAGAGCAGCAATAATGAATGAGGAGAAAAACGCTTAATTACATCCTGCTCCTATTAGAGATACCAACCAAAGCTGTAGGAAAATGGATGGAGCCAGCACTGAAGGGTGACTTTGGTGGCTTTCCAGCAGCCAAACCCTGTGGGAGATGAGGCCACTGCCCTGTCCCAGAGCTCTGGGGTGGCACAAGGCACTGAGGTCCCCCAGTCCAACAGTCCTCAGTGGTCACTGGATGGTCCTGAACCCATCCAAAGGAACATCCCAGCTGCTGCCTCAGTCTGCTGGGGGAAAGTCCAGGAGATGGAGCACCACCCCTCTGTCTGCCATAGCAGCAGGGCACGGTGATTTTTGTGGGTTTCTGCACAAGCCTCAGGATTTTAAGACCTCCTGGGGGAGTTGGGATGCTTGCACCTCCTCTGGCTGACCAGATTTTGGCCACTCTCAGAGACAGGACACGGTACCAAACACATTTTGAGTCTGGCCAGGCTGGGAGATGCCAACATCCAAGGAACCACAGCATTCCTGCTCTCCCAGCCACCGGCACATTGCCACAGGCAGAAACTCAGTGTCCCACAGCTAGAGTTTGCCATCAGCTTTGTTCAGGAGAGACCCTTCACTTCCATGTGAGATCCTGATCTTGCAAGCCCTTATCCTAAATTATCCATGAAATGTGTGGGCATGAGTTATGCATGAGATGAATTATCCATGAACCGGGTTGGTCGTCTTCTCTCTTTGTCAACTCTGGAGGCTCCAGCCAGGTATCAAAGCATGGAGTAGGTTGGGATTTTTCCCCCCTCCCAAGAATCTGCATTTTACACATGTACAAAACCTGGGAAAGAGCTGAAATATTCAGTGGGCGGTGATGGAAGAACACAGAAGGCTGGCTGGGAGTGCACAGGGTCGGCCTTTCCCCCAAGAGGCAGTTTCAGATCCTAAATCCATTCAGGGGTTGCTCATTCCCCTTGGGAGCTCCAGGAAGGATGGAGACAACCTGTCTGCCTCTGACAGCACCCTCCCACATGCAGGCTGGTGGTGGCTGTACTCAACTGTGAACTGGAGCTTGGGATACAGACACAGCAAAGCCTTAATTTTGGTGGATATCTCCCGATTTTGCTGTGAAAGTTTATGGTAGAGAGGTGTTGCTGTTCTGGAGGCAACTTGGCCAATTTAGAGAGGGGAGGGGGAAAGAGGATTCTGGAAATCTGGTGTTTTCCTGGGGGGAAAAGATGGGAGGTGTAGCGGTTTAAGTTTGATAATTTGGAATTTTACAATTAAGAGCAAAGCAGGCTTAAGCCTAAAAGTAGTAAAACTTTATTAACAAGCATTAAAAAGGGAAAAAAAAAGAAGAATCAGAATGAAACTTTTGGGACACTCTTCTTTTTTCCTTCCCATTTCTTTCTTTTTCACTGACAACACACAGAAAACAACACTCAGAAATCCCAGCCACTTTTCCATTACTAAGATAGCAAATTCCAAGATAGATAATTTTCCATTACTTTCTTTAGTTTCCTTAGGGAGGGAAGTACTTCTTGTTTGTCATGGAAAATCTCCTCGTAAGAAAACAGGTTTTTTGTGGTTTTAATTTTTATGAGCAACTGTCGTTCGTTATGAGAGGAAATCTGCTGGCGATCCCTGCCGAGCTGCCTCACCTCCCGCCCCGCTGATTTTGTGATTTATCCCCGCGCCAGACCAGCACCGATGGCGGCACCAGCTTTCCAGTGCGAAGCCCGCAGCCTGTCCTTGCCGGAACGCACACCCTACCACACCTCCAGGGACATCCGCTACATCTTCCTGGAGAGCTGCAGGAACATCCCAGCCTCCCACGCCCTGGATGGGGCAGGTGCCAGCCACGCTCCCCACGGCGCCGCGTCCTGCCACGCTACAGCCCGGCACAGCCTCGGCACCGACCCCCACTGCCGCTCCGCTCTTCCTCAGCACCTCCCCACCTTCCTCGCCCTCTCCACGCGGGTGGAGGTGGAAGCCATGGATGTGAGAGGCTCCCCCGAGGCCAAGAAAAGGCTGCCGGTGTTCCGCCAGCTCTGCGGAGAGGCCGTGGAGGAGCTGAAGGAGCTCCCTGAGGCCCAGGCGGCGCCGGGCAACGCCAAAGGCTGGAGGATCACGCTGGCGGCCGCGTGCCCGACCTGCAACAAAGGCATGAACTGACTCTGGGATGATGTCTGCGAGAAAATATAATATTGATGGTGTCCTTCCATGACACAGGGGTCAGTGGAGATGTGGTGTGAGCTCGGAGGCGCTGCTGGGGGAGTGGGAGGAAGGAATGGGGTGGTGTTGGCTGCCTGGGCTGTCCCCTCCGCTCTCGGGGTGCTGTGGCACATTTTGAGCCAAATCAGCTTCTACATCCAGCTCCGTCCCTCTCACTCAACACCCCCCTAGCATGCCAGGAATAAAGGAAAATCTCCTCCTCCACATCCTGGGCTGCCACCCACAGCCCCTTCCCTGAGCATCCTCTCCAGCTGCTGAGCTGGAGGAAAGTGTGTTGGAACAAGCTTCGTGTGCAAGTGGGGAAATAAAAAATGTGAAAGGGAGGAAAAAGCAAGCAGGAGACCTCACGTGAGAGTGCCTGGGAGGGAATCTGGGAGATTTTCCCACTGCTTAAATCTGGGAAAATAGTGGCAATGAGAAGAAATGCCCCCCAAATCAATTAGTAATAAACAGGATTCTGGGGGCTTGGCATCTGTGTCGTTCTTAGATGTGCTCCTGAAAGGAAATGTTAACATCCAAAGATCCCCAGATCCGGGATCTTCTGAATGGGAGTGTGAAACCAGCTCAGCAGAAAAGAGGGAGACACAGTGGAGAGTGGAATGGTTTGAAGCTAAAGAGGGATAGGATGCTGCTCAAGGAAAATGAGACGACCAGAAAACAGGAGGAAACCGAGATGGGGTAGAAAACCAGTCCTGCAGAACCTTGGGAACAGGCAGGGATCAGTGAGGGGGGACTGGTAGGAAGAAATGCTGAGCCTGCTGTATATTTGGGACCAAAGGGCAGAAGGCTGTGGGGTCTGCAAGGAAAAGCAGAAGGAAAAAGAAGAATTTAAGCTGAAAGCTGGTCCTTTACCTTGGGACAATAACAGCAGCAGAATCCCACAGGAATTGATTGCAGTACCAGCCCCGGGCTGGAGGGATTCCAGGGGAGGTCTGAGTGATTGTCAGGGGCTGCTCCTGCAATCCAACAGGAGCATCAAGGCCTGATGCCATGAGAAAGGTTTGAGGATGCTGAGCTATTTCCAGACAGCAAATTTCCCCCTGGTTAGGTTTGGGTGTTGAGTGCTGGCATCAAGGCTGACAAACCTCAGGAGAGCTCTGGGAGAAACAGAGGGACCTGGAGGTATCACATAATCATCATTCCTGCCTCCACACACAGCGACTGGAACCAGATTGTTGGAATCAGACTCTGGCAAGGGTAGAGCAGAGGAAAAGGATGGGTTAGGCTGGTGAAAATAAAAGTTGTTTGGGGAAAGAACTCTGCAAGGAGATTGTAGGTCATGCTGGAGCCTGAGTTTAGATCTCCTCAGTCAGACTGGGACTGAGTCATCATGGAGACTTTAATTTTTGAGGCACAGATTGCAGAGCAAATGTTGCTTATTGCAGGCACCACTTATTCCTGAGCACGGTAATAAACAGACTTTGTCTCCAAATGGTTACTGATCCAGGACGACACGAGGCTATTTTAGTAGGATTTCAGGGAATGTGAAGACATTGCAGAAGAGGTTGACCTAGAAAATAACCATGGGGTGATCAGAAGTTGATGCCATTTCAATGAAATGGAAGGAGGTATTAAAGCAGGTCAGTAGCTGGGGCTATTTGGGAGGAATGAGCACATGAAATTACCAGGGTGGCAACGAGGACTTTTCCTGCATCCAACAAACTGGGAGTGGGACCATATGCCTGGAGTTTACCAAACACAGCTCCCACGCTCAGGGAAATGGGGCAGAGCAATCGTGACAGCTAAAGAGCCTTTCTCCTGACCTCAGGAGCTCGCTTCCATTTCCAGCCACTCCTGGAGGAGAGCACAGAACAGAGTCTAAAATAATAAGCTTTTATAAAGGGTGGGTCACGTGCTGTTCAAACACATCCCCCAATGGCCACAAGGCCACACACTGCAGTAAGAAGCCAAAAATGAGAGAGGGCCTGAAGGAACTGCCAAAATTTCCTCCCCTGAGAAGCCCAGGAGCACAACCACCTCGGGAGAGCTGGTGACAGGAACTCAGGGCTGCTCTCCTGAGGAATGAGATTTCTCTGGCAGACCTTGAACTCAGCAATGCAAACCTGGTGACACTGACTGGCACCCTGCTTGGGAAAGGGGACCAGCTCTTTCAGGCATGAAAACCTGGGACAGCTAATCCATGAGGGCCCTGCAGAGAGGAGATGGATTCCACCAGTGCGAGTGGAGCTCCTCAAACAATGGCCCAGGGACTCATCTCTTTGGCATCTCCGTTGATGGATTTGGCACAGAGAGACAGATTGGCTTTGGGAAGATTGCTGATTCCCCAAAGCTGAAGGGAATCTATTTCTCCTGTGGGAGAGATTGGGTGACCTTGAGGAACAGCAGTTGCAGAGAAACTCCTGTGAAAGGAGCTTCTGGGAGCTCAGACACTGGAAACAAGGAAGGGAAAGGCAGGGTTGAACCTGCCTCTCACAAATCTCTGATGTAATTTTGGAAAAGGCAAATTCCAGAGCAGAAGGTGTCAGGGGAAATGTTCCCTTTAGAGAAAAGCTGTGTTTGGAGTCCTGAACCAACCACACTGGACAGAGATTGACTGAAACCAGCCCAGGTGGGGCAATGGTGGGGTGAAGATCCTTCCTTGAGGGTCTGCCAGGGTTTGGCAAAAGGTGGAGTGCAAAGGGAAGGGCTGGAGCTGCTGCCTGAACAGCGAGCTGGAAGAGGAACGCTTGGGGAAAGAGAAAGAAGAGTTATTTGAGGCTGGCAGCTGAAGAGATGGAGATAAAAACCTCAAGGACATCCTTCAGCTGGAATTAGAGAATCCTTCACCACAAAAAGAGCAACTCTGTGGGACACACTGCAGTTGTAAGGAGCAGGGGATGAGGAACTGAGTTAGAAGGCAGATCTGCTCAGGAAGGGGAGGATGTCTTGTGTCGCTGTGGGGAATTTCAGGTTGATGACCAGGAGATCCTGAGCAGTGTCTCTACCCCAGAAACAGCCAGCTGCAGGAGGCCCTTCTCTGGCAATGCTTTCATTTGGGGTGGATTTTTGGGATGTGCCTCCCTCTCTGCTCTGTGACTGCCTTGAGACCTGCTCAGGGTTCTGGGTTTGCTCTTCCTGAGAGGCAGATCAGCTACTGAGCTCTTACAAACTGCAGAGGGCATCTCTTTCTTTCCTTCCCAAGATCAAAACTGGAGACCCATTGCTCCACCAGCAGGCTGGCCCAGCTTTGCCTCTGCCAAAATCCCTCAGAACCCAGCGCAGAGGGAGATTCATCTTTTCAGCCTCTGCTTTCGCTGCCTTCACGGTGATCTGCTCGCACACCCCTGTCCCTCCTGCTATTCCCCGAAGTCCCCCCACCCCTGAGGGGTCTCCACGGTTTCTCCTGCGGGTGTGTGCACAGCAATCAGCGCCTCGCCTCCCGTAATTGGAGCTGAGCCCCGGAGCCGCCGGTGAATTTGATCTCTGCTGCTGTGCAGGGGAGGGATGAGCCGGGGGGCTGAGCTCTGCTGAAAGCGGCCTGCCGGGGAGTTTGGGAGGTTTCACAGCCCGGAGACCGGGGCAGCCTCCCGGGGACTGCTGCAGGACACGGCACACGGCTCTCCCTGCCTGTGCTCTGCTCCTGCCCTCCGAGGGGAAGGGGCTGCCCAGCTCCTCGGAAATCAAATCACTGATTGCCCCAAAGCTCCTCTATTGCTCTGGCCGGTGGCCCTGGTGGGAATGCAGGGAGGTGCAGGTGGTTTAACCCTTCCATCGCTGCTCCAGGGCACACACACGGGGAGCCAGGGCCGGGGAGACACCAAATCTCAGGGATGAACAGAGCAAGGGGCACTGGGGAGGGAAGGCGCCTTCAGGTTTCTGCCTCACAGGTTTGCAGGTGAAATCACCTCTCAAGGATCATTTAGAGGCCAAACCGCAGCCCCACGTGAAAGGAATGAGAGAGATTTGTCTTTACAAACAAACCGTGGGGCTGCTGGTAAATCAAGTCAGACACTGAGAGATGAAAGAAGCAATGGGAAATTATCAATTCCATAGGAATTCCACTGATTGACACAAGGAAAGAAAAGGGGGGGGGACTAGATATTAGAAGGGGGTCTGGGGATTAGGGAATTTGGTCTGGGGATTAGGGATTAGGGGATTTGGGAAGTCTGTACCTCTCAAGTACTTCAGCCAGTGGGGAAAGAGAGGGAAAGGCAGCTGGGAAATTGGGATAAAAAGGAGGCTGCATCCTCCAAACATTTTAGAGACCCCAGGGAAATGCCCTATGGCCATCCCTTTATTCAAATAAAGTTCCAAGGCTCCTCTGTCTCCTTTTGGGGCACAAACCTCTGGTGTTTGTGGATTCATTTTCCCTGACACACCCACGTGCAAAGCCATCAGAGATTGCACAAGTGCCCCCTTCTCAAAGCCAGGGCTCCCAGGGGAAGGCAAACCCCCTGTGCCCAGGCAGCAGCATCCCTTTGGAATCAGGCTGGATGTGGGGCAGGGCTGGGATCCAAAGGGGGGGGCCAGGCCTGTCCCCACAGGTGCCATCACCTTTAGAGGGGCTCTGGGGCGTGCAAAACCACGCTGGGCTGTGAACACCCCAGCGAATTGCTGTGATTATTCATGTGAAGATGTGTTTGTGGGTGAATGACCAAACGGAGCAGTGACTCCACCTAACCTGCCAGCAGGAGAAGCAGCAGCCCACTTGGGATAGTCATTAACCAATTAACTGATCACCCGTGGGCCTGGAGACCCCGAGCAGAGCATTTGCATTCTCTGAGGGGTGTTTGGGGGCTGCAGGCTGGGCAGAACTCAGCTCAGGCAGGGCCAGGTCACGGTGAAATTGCCAAGTCCAGCCTGAAGATGAGAACAGCAAGACCCAAGAACGAAAGAAAATCAGGGGAAGGCAGAGGGAGAAAAAACGTGGGCTGAAATGAGAGAGTGGGAGAAAAAAAAATAAATTAACAGCTTTCTTTATTCCTTTTCATTTATAGACAATATTATAGTTCTGCTGCAGAAGGACTAATTTAGGCCTCTGCACAGCCCCAGTGACCCTTCCTAATAGAAACCATTTAAATCTTTAAACAATTTACATGAAAATGTAACTTTGCTGTGAATATATTCTTCCCCCTCCTGCTCCCATCACGAGTGCAATCCTTCAAACCTCTGACAGCTTCCATTATCTCTTAATGAAGTGAGAGCATCTTTCTTAGGAGCCGTGCAGGCCCCGAGGTTAATCGGAGAAACGAGGTCCACAAATAAAAATCAGGGGAGGGACAAGAAAAAGGGAAAGCAAACACTTAAAAGGGCTCAAGAGGGGCGGCTCCACCACCCAGAGATTTAATTCCAGGAGGGCACATCCTCCTTGAGAGCCTGGGACTCCATCCTTCCATCCCAGAGGAAACTTCCCTGTTCCCAATCTCTGTGCCAAGAGAAGGGAGCTCCTCACCCAGAAAATAAATGTAAAGGGCTGGGAATGAGGAAAGAAAGGCTGAAAAACTATCGAGCTGCCAGGAGTATGGAAAACAGGATCAAAAATCAGGAATGTCTCAGGGGAGAGCAGATTCACAAGAAGGGGGACTGCTGACTTGAACAGGAAAGAGATGAAAGCAGAAAGCAACAGCAGAGAAAAATAAATAGTTATTTGCAGAAAAACAATGAAATTCTGGGCCAGGAGGGAAAAAAGAAGCCCACCAAGAGTTTACAATTCTGGTTGTTGAAGCTGCTTACGTGAAGCAAACGGAAAAGGGAAGTACAAAGCCCAAAAATAAGGAGCTGAGGGATGCAGGGAGCTCTTCTTTCAGCACCAGTTTGTTCCCTGTGCTGTTCTCCACCAGGTGTGGGATGGGGGCATCAAAGCACAGCTCTGCATCTCTGAGCTCGAGTCACTCCGAGTTCAGCACATGAACTGACACCCAGCAAATTGCCTCCAGGCCACAGACCCGCGAGCCCTTGGCCAGAACTGGAGAGGGTTTCAGTCCTACCTAAACTTAAACCCACTCTGCTGCTGCGAAATAAACCCGAAATTGAAAATACTTGTGTGGAATTCTGTCATGCTGGGGAAGGAGAAAGTCTCTGAAGAGAAAGAGTGAAAGGTTTCCCCTGTCCTACATCACTGTGCTGGTTTTTCCTCTCCCATTTCCTTCCTCCCCACTGCCCTGGCAGGGGTGTGAGCTCCCAGCACTGCGTTTGCCAGGCTCCAAGCAATCCCAGGTTCTCCTGGAGAAAAAGCACCAGGAACGTGCCCGGCCCAGATGAGGCAGGATAGGGGCAGGAAGGGGTGAAACCACCTGTGGGAGTCAGAGCTGCCTCCAGCACCTCAAGGTATTCCCTGGAGCTGCAGCTCAGCCGTGTCCATCCTAAATCCAGCCCTGCAGCTGCAGAAGGGTGGGATGCCAGCTCCCCTCGCTGCTAACTGCAGCAGGAGGCATCAATCGAGCCCGAGTGGAGGCAAATCACTCCTCGTGCGGGCAGGGAAAGCCTCACTTGGTGCCCGACGCTCAGCAAGGTGGGAGCTCTGCAGCCTGGCAGGGCAATGAGGGTTTGTGCTGTCCCAGCTGAGCTGGGCTTTGCAAGGCACGGATCCGCCAGCCCCGGCTTTGTGAGTGCGCCCAGCAGAGCCAGGGAGGGCGTGGGTGGGGCTGGAGCTCGGCAGCCTCGGGGTGTGCCCAGCGCTGGGTGCCACCCTCGGCCAGCCCCGGGCAGGGGGACGGCAGCGGGGTCCCCTCCCCAAATGGACATTTCTGCCTTGCCTGCAGCCCACGCACTCCTGTCCCCTGGGTGAGTAACCCAGCACGGCTGTGATGCCTGAAGTTTCAGCTTTCACGTTTTTCCAGGGGGTTTGCATTCTCCATTCCAAGGGAGACTCCTGCCTTCCTTAGCAGACACCTGACATTCAAACCAAACACCCGGGAAAAGCAGGAGCAGGAGCAGGAGATGGGGGTTCCTCACTCTCTGCTTGTGGCTTCAAACTCCACTTCCCCTCCTGGCTGTGGGTGAGTTACAGCCTGTCCGGCTGTGGTGAAGGAAATGCATCCCAGTGAGGGAATGCTCTGGGGGAAATCCCACCATCCGTGAATCTGCACCCAGGAACTCGGCCAGGAGCAGGGACCAGCAGTATTTGGGAGACCATGGACATTTCCCCCTCTGTCTTAAGAACTTCAAGGGGTCTGTGCCCCCAGGAGAGAGCTCCTTCATCCCTGGACAGCCTGGTGGATGCAGGAGGACATGAGAGTCCTGGGAAGAGAGGGAAGGCAGGACCAAGCAGATCTGACCTTGGTGATGAAAGACAGAGCTGCAGGTTTGGAGACAGCCTCCCTTCAAGGTGAATTATTAACAGCAGAAGGAACACCTTCACCTGGAGGAACTGCAGGACTCTGCCTGCAGCAGGAGCAGCTCTTCAGCCAGGTTTTCACACAACAGAAGGCAGGGGGGCAGGCCTGGGCTGTGAGCAAGGGTGGGCAGGCAGCTACAGGCAGCTCTCCATGGGTGCTGGGATTCTGGATTCACTGGCTGTCCCAGGGCACAGGACTTTGCATTCCTGCTGCTCTGAGCCAGAAATGTCACCCCACATGTGCTTAAAAAAAAAAAAAATCTAAATTTTTAATCTTAATTTTAAAGGTTGGGGAAAATTAAAACAGCGTGGTCAGAAAATCCCCAGCCAGCAGCACCTCATGGGTGCTCACCTCCAGGCTGAGGTGAGGAGGGGTGTGGGTGGTTGGGGTGACACAGATGGTGCAGGGACAGGTTCAGAGCTGAGCCAGGGCTGGAGGAAGAGAGAAAATCTTTTTTTTTTTCTGGCAGCACTTGTGAGAAGGAGCCATCTTGGCCAAAGCAGGCAGGACAAGCACTCAATCCCTGAGAAGGATTTGAGGCTCCATAGGGTATCCCACTGCTCAGCTGCAGCTCCTGGACTAGAGCAAACCCTCCCTTGGATTCCACGGGGTGGGAAAACCCAGCCACCAACCAGCAGCTCCAGTGATGGGACCAGTGCCATCCTGCCCTGGCTGCAGGAGCGGCCCTCAGGGGATGGAGCTGCTCCCCGAGGGATGGAGCTGTTCTCCATGGAGGGATGGAGCTGCTCCCTGGGGGATGGAGCTGCTCTCCATGGAGGGATGGAGCTGCTCCCTGGAGGGATGGAGCTGCTCCCCGAGGGATGGAGCTGCTCTCCATGGAGGGATGGAGCTGCTCCCCATGGAGGGATGGACCTGCTCCCCAAGGGATGGAGCTGCTCCATGGAGGGATGGAGCTGCTCCCTGGGGGATGGAGCTGCTCTCCATGGAGGGATGAAGCTGCTCCCCGAGGGATGGAGCTGCTCTCCATGGAGGGATGGAGCTGCTCTCCATGGAGGGATGGAGCTGCTCCCTGGGGGATGGAGCTGCTCCCTGGAGGGATGGAGCTGCTCCCTGAGGGATGGAGCTGCTCTCCATGGAGG